>OZ059791.1:16725841-17083698 GCA_964057025.1 Standfussiana lucernea | reverse complement strand
CAGAGAGGGAGAAGAGGAAAGTGGAGTTGGGCGAAATGCGGTGTTCGGCACGCCCCTATCTGGGTCAGATGACTCACCAGATTCACTGACGCCAATACCAGCGATCAATCCACGACGTCTTGAGTTGTCACCAGATAACTTTACTCCGTAATGTAGTTTTGTATATTGATTGTATAATTGGGGTAGTGTAAAATTAAAGGGAAGGGAATGTTATGTATGTGTGTGTGACGTACCGCGGCTGCGACCCGGCTTGTGAACTACTTGTACTTAGATTAAAGTTAGTGTGTCATTGACTAGCGTGTTTGATGGTTGTCCGCCCTATACCCACATATCTAACAAGAACCTAAATTCAACTATTAAAAAAGTAATCATCATTATTTTCGATTTACCAGAAGATCGTAAACTTTAAATTGGCTGCCCTGAAAAGTATGCATAAATGACATATCAACTTATTCACGCCAGGTACGGAATTATGATCACTTTTGTAGGCTCTTTTAATGAAATCCAACAAAATCAGACCTTCTTTAAAATATTTTATTCACATGAAACACCTTTGAATAATTGTTTTCGAGACATTTATACAAAGCCATCGCACAAACTTCTTACTATCCGTCCCTCATTTTGTATACTGGAGGCTGGACAAAGTACCAAGCAATCAACCAATGGACGCCTATATACAGAGCCCATGGCTTACTAAGACATTAGTTTATCCTATTCCATAATACCCTACGAAATGTCCCCGGGAAAAACAGTCGACATAATTACACTACTCCATGTTACGTCCGCGAAAAAAGACAAATAATGACATCTGTCATTCAGCCCATGACCACAGAATGATTACCATCACGACTCATTATCCCAGATTACGGGAGCGAGCAGTATCCACTAATCACGTGTTACAGGAACCCATCAGTCACCGTCCACCGGCCATCACTCACGGGCAACTCAGCGGCAACTTCTCTGCTGCAGTCCCAACACTTTTATCACGGTGGAACAGGGTTGAAAATCCCGTAAATAAAATGTACCATCAATTTTTTTGATGCAAAAGACTTATTCAACTTGAGCCCTAATTGTGAAGTAGCGATACGTGTTCATAGGTCTACGTAGTCTGGACATTTCATCCGTATGTCACACTACATTATCGGAGTTTCTTAATTGAAGATAATAAGGGAGGACATGTGTCTTTGTCGCGTTTTTATGGCGTGTAAGAGAGGGATGTTTGTTTTTTCCGACTTTTGACTATTAATTTTGGTATTTTTTGTTTGTACGATGCGAGGGTCGGGCTTATTGTTCCTGTTGGAATGAAATTTTCATTGGGATTCATTTCATTATGCCTCATCAGAGGCAATGAAGGGAGAGCGACGATAGGTCTTTCAATATTCAATCAGACTGGTATGATTTTTGCAGAAGGGTTGATTCGAATTTTGTTTTTTTTTTATGCCTGAGTTCGATGGAATTTTTGAGTCAAGGATTCGACGAATGGAATTTTATTCGTAATACTAGCTTCACACTTGAATTAAATATACAGGTGGAAGGGACACCGTACCGAAAACGGAAACCACATACTCAGTACATCACTCTGAACCCCCCATATAGAAATTAAAAAATCAGCTGTTCCATACATTTTGACCGTGTAGGTCCACTTTTGTAGGAAACAGCAGATTTTTTTTTTAATAACCGACGAAAGTCGTCTACGTGGGGGGGGGGGGGGTTTCAGAATGATGTACTGCTGAGTATGTCGTTTCCGTGTTAGGTACGGCGTCCCTTCCACCATGTATGCTTTAAAAGCGACAGCCTCTTCCCAATAGAATTGACATCAGCTTTTTAGTAGCTTATTTCAATTTCAATTAATTGATTCATCTAAGATATCGCTCGTAGATTGTCTATCTGTCAAAAAGGAAACTTGTATTTTCGGGTCCATTGTAACACTATTGCTAAACTTCTACGAGTAAAAACGATTTAGCGTTTTTCAACACTAAAAAAACACCCATTTTAATCATGTCCACTACGTGAAATTTAAAAACACAACACAAAGTACAGTCAGCATAAGACACTACTTTATAAATCGTTGTGCCGAGATGTGCCCACCTGCATCGTGGGGCGATATCAATCCATCTGTGCCCCCGACCGCGACGTGGAGCGGACGAACGCCCCGTCCGTCTTTGAGGGGTATTTAATTTTGTGCAAATGACGGCTTGTCCAGGTCGTCGTGTCATGCCGTCCACTCACTTTAATTTGGTTTTAGTTTTTCTGAGTGATGTGATGAAAAAATAAACAATTCCTGTTTATATTTTTGGCTATTAATGTCTCTATTTCAGTTTCAGGCAGTCAAATTACAAGTAATTTGCACTCAGGTGCAGACTTCTTGTCAAAATATGAAAATATTTTCAGAACTGGAAAACATTTATAAAAGTTGATTGGAAACACTTACTGAAGTAAAAGAGATTGCAAAAGAAAACGATAAAATATGTAATAAGTTGAGACACTTCTAGCATAGGTAATATCTTTTAATCAAACTCCATAATCAAAAATCTTTCCCTCAAAATTTTCCACTTGACTTCAATCAAGCAGAAAACTCAACTTCAAAGTACGTAATCACAAAAATGGTTCCCAGTAATGAATCGAAAAGAAAACCTCCCTTCAATACTTCACTTCATAACAGAAATCACAAAATTCTCCAATAGAAAATTAATAGTAGTTATATTTCTAAAAACATACATTCGTACAAAAGATGCCTCGACTTGTGCGCTCCTCAGTGCATAACCCCCTTATTATCCGGGGTGGGTCAATATGCACCCCTGGGGTGGTGGGTGACGTGGGCGGGGGTGGAGGGGGTGGCTCTCCGTGTCACGTCACTGTCTCGGGATCGCCATCACGCCGGGCCGGCGTCTCGTTTGCGTCCATCGCCGTACTTTTCAACTTGAAGTGTAGCGAAATAGAAATGTTTTTAGCTGTCTAATGGCGCGTGCTCTGCAGTTTTTGATGCGGTTTTATTATTTTGTTCAGAGCTGCAATTACAAAAGGAGTGCAGTAGTTTTTCTTCTTAGTTGAACAATGTAATTGCTCTGACGCATGTGAAATTGGGGTATATATTAATAAACTTTAAAAACCTTTACACAAATCGAACGTAAAGGTAGTGCGTTGTAAATACTACATCTAATTACAGTTTAATTAAGCTGAAAAAAGTATTATCTGAGATTATATATTTCACTACCCTTTGTCTGCATTGTCTTTTGTGCGTGTCCTGCATTCAGGAACTCACAATATATTCAGAAATTTATCAAAGGATTGATTCGCGGGACAACCATTGAACATAATAAAATTATCACTAATTACTTAATAAAAGCATGCATTATTCACTAACACAACAAATGCGTTGGCAAACAAACAATAAGAGTCGAAAACAAAAAGAAATACAGCCCCATTCCGAAGCGTACAAACATAATTCCCCATTTAATTCAAAACTATAACTGTACTTTATATTTTTTATTTCCCGTATGCTATCGCTTCTTACGTCTGCTCGGTGCAGCAATATCAATCCATCTGGCGGGAGAAACGGGTGGGGGGCGCAGAACGAGGTGGTGGGGGTGTCACGTCACTGTCTTAAATGACTGTCACGGGTGTACTCTAGCCCGTCCTCTGAAGAACGGTGGATGGACGGGTTTACAATGCCATCCTCGGGATATTGCGCCGTGTTATGTTCTTATGGTGCAGTTTAATGGCGATGTAGGTCAAGATTTATGGAGTTTTATGTCAGTAGAAGTTTGAAACAAAATTTCTGGAAGGATATAATGTGAAAATTTAGATTGAGAAATTTTTTTTTCTTTAACAAAATTTCCGGATCAACATCAGGCAAACCTGATGAACGAGAATCTGTCTAGAATGTGACATTTGAGTAAGCAACTACGCGCCACGACGTTTAGTTAGTGTGAAGTTTAACAATTCCACATGCTTCGACAGTGTGATCACTGTCGAAGCATGTCGATGTCGATGGACGATCGCAAACGTGTGACAGACTGATGTCTGTCACACGTTTGCGATTGTCAAACAAAACCAATCCCAAGTCCACAACTAATAACAGCACCTACAGTCAAAACATCCCCAAGAATCACATACAAACTCCTCAACTGTCAGCCTCAAGATCTTCGCAAGAAAACAGAGCCATCAAAGCCTGCTTCAAGAAATCACCGCTCGACAGTTGATAGTTTCAGCGCCTGAAGTTAAAACAACCGTCGGGCACACGCTTGCATTATCAACTTGCATCGAGATGACGCGAGCATCCCTGTCGCAGCCACGTCCCCAAGTTTACTCGCCTCCGCTGGAAATTTCACTCCAGACTTGCTTTCGTGGCCCAAGTAATGGGTGTAGGAGATTTGGGAGACAAGATTGTCCAAATTACCACGCAAAATTTTGCTTCTTTGCTCATTGTAATATTTACTAACTTCTTAGTTAAGGGTTCGTCACATAGATCCCGTATTTTTTTCTTCAAACTTGTGTTATTTACTTACTCTGAATTTGAAAGTTATCAATCAGTGAGAACCACCTTTATACCTGCCTTTCCTGTCACTAGCAAATCATATCGCTGATGCTACCTTCCCGTAAGGAATTGGTCCGAAAACAATATTTTCTCTGCCACTTGCACCACACAACATCTAGTCAGTGGTGTCACGTCAGAGCAAGACTGTCACGCCCGACAAGGACACCGACTCAACTGTACCAAGACACTTCTTTACAGAATCTGTGCCTTTAGTTTGAAGCATTACTCCTTTAGAAGTTGTGACAATCTTGTCTCTTAGAGCACGCCGCAAGGACCCACCGCCACTGTCACGCTGGTGACGGCGGGACTGTTTCTAGATAGTTCTTAGAACAATTCACTCGATTGTGGCTGGTTGTTTATAGTCAGATCTTTTTACTATCTGGAGCTACTGCGAAAAATGTTTCCACAAGTCTTTACATCGCATTAAATCATTAATTTCAACCAGGCAGCCAGTTTTAGTTTCAGTCGTTTTTACAAGTGTTGGTATGTCTTCTATTGCATGCAAGGGCTTTTGTGAACAGCTATCATTGGACAGGCTATGCTTTAGATGGCCTCGTTCAGATGACATTGCGTGCTCATCACTTTCTCTGAACAACATTTTCATTTGTTTCATACTCGACACTTACCACTGGTTAACAGTATTAGCTTTTAAGATGACGTTTGGCTTACATGAGCCACATAAAAAAAAACATTGTTCATCATTATCATCATCATCATTTGCATCCTTCGGTCACCCACAGCTGAATAAGCCACCTCCTTTTTCCCCATGCTTCCCTGGTCTGCATGAATCACAACCAGGACTTACCCGCGATCTTCAGAATATCGTCCAACCTAGCTACACGTCTGCCAAGACTTCTGTCATCTCTCGGCAATCATTCAATGAAGGCTCTACTTCATCTGCCATCACTGCGACATCAAACATTATTATTTAATTAAAATATTTCTTTAGTAAAAATCAGTCCCATCTCTTATTACTCGCCCCACACTGGACCGTCACGTCAGTGCTCAGAACTGTCTAACTGACAGCCGCGACTGAATTGTTCAGAGCTGTCTTACTGACGAGCTCCGTCTTGGTTTGTTGTGCTGCTATTGATCGTTGGATGCGATCGCAGCTGATGGGTTCGGGGAGATCGAGCTTTTGTTGTGAAGAAGTGAATGCAGAAAAGAAACTATTTTTACTAAGGATGCATAGTAAGACCGAAGTAGCAATCTATAAAAAGTATTTTAATGACGGGGTTGAATGCAATGGGAAGGTCTGATCAGAAATTATTTATGTCTTACCTTCAATTATGAATATAATCAAAAACTTCTAAGATATGTGGCTTTTACCAAACCGCATTGGGAAATTAGCAGAAGAACCATTATTTATGTTGGATATGCTATGATCCAAAATTCCCAGGTGATCCTCCCATATCACATAGTTTCGGCTACTTTTACGACTTTTCATAGTTAAAACGCCAGACGATTTTTAATTAATAGGTACCCTTCAAACAAATCCGTGCACTGAAAAGCAACTTGATTATAAAACGTCACATGAAATTAGTGAGCTTTTTCAACCAATCATTCGTTTTCATAATTATGATAAAACGAGAGCATCAGACACAAAGTTTGCTCTTTATAGAGCGGAAAAATTGAATATTTACGAGAATTCCGTCAGTTTGATGAGGACTATATTCATTCGGGTTATTGACGTTACGTTTGTCTCTCCGATGAATTATTTATTAAAAAACATTGATATAAATAACATAAAAGATTTATATGGATTATGGATTTATATTGATTGTTTAATATTGTGCAATATTGGCTTAGTTTAGGAGTCATAGCCTCAAGTGAGATCTGTGTCAATCTTAGTAGACTCGTATAAGGAAAGCTTAATAGAATATAGTGTGACGCAAGTTTGATGTCCGGTCGGTCCAGTTTCAATAACCTTTGAATGATTTTAGTTTGAATACTTTTTAGTATGAACAACTATTTCCTTGAAGTTATATTCATGATCATGAATATTAAAGTACTTTTTCTGTGCTGGCCGCTTTTCATTTACATCCTGTTTATGGCTAGCACGCACATCAACTGATGTAGATGTGTGTGAATCGTTAGGCAGAGGTGTACCTAATATAATACGGACACATATTTTGCCAGTTATTTTCATAACTGTGAAATAGGAGGCCAGGTTTGCCATCCAGAGAACAGCTCATATCGTGGTAAAACCAACCAACCAACCAGCTCCAAGATGGAAGAGGGATTGACTGTCATATGAGCTTCTATCAATCATATTGAGATAACCCTAAAAAGCCACACACACAAACCTTTCTCCCACGAATTAACAACCCCCACGTTAATTTCCCAACACAAAAACTGTATCTAGCAGTCGCATTGTATTTATAAGCTGCATTTCACATGACGGCACTGCATTCTGTAACTGACAAGTTGTCACATCACCACCGCAGACGGCAGCGGCAGTCGCAAGAAATTCAACTCGCTACTGTAAACAATTTTCACAAAGACCTAACCCTGTACTGCGGGGTGGTCCAAACGACCCGAGTTTTAATTCGGGTTCTGATTAGTTTTTGGCGTAAGTTTTATTAATGTGTTATTGACTTGGAGTTATTACGGAATTGTTTTATGATTTGTTATTTGTTAATTCGTTGTTTTACTTGTAGATAACACTTTCGGACTTCAAATATAAATTATGATTTAGATGGGATCGGTGCTTCCGATCCGCTATTTGTTTTATGCTTGGCAGCAAAGTGATAATTAATATGATTATCTTAGGGTCAAGTTTGTATTAAATAATATATTTGTCAAAGAAGATAAAAAAAAAATGCGAGCTTATTTGTCAACTAACCTTTCTGTTGTAAAACGTTCTGTAACAAAACTCTATGTAAAACGCGATTAAAAGCCAAACTTAATAGCTGCAGTAACATAAAAGGCCAAAACAAAACCCCAACAGCAACATCCACCATACCCTATCAAACACAAAACTGCCAACATTAGAAAGAGAACTAAACAATTAACCCCATCCTACCGAGTCAGCACAAAGACGCATCAAAGAAAGTCCTCACGTATGCACTTGATCGGGCGCTGCACTAACGTGACGCCGTCCATCGATTGTTGAGGGGCGTTCGTGGGGAGGGGGTGGAAAGGGGAGAAGAAAGCTTTAAAAACACAGAGAGCCAGCGGCGTCTCAGCGACGACCCAATACGTCCCCGACCGGCCGTCGATTACGGGGACGTAGCTGCATACGCCGCCGGAGGGTTAGCAAATGTAATGGGGATTTTTGAGTTAAATTTTAGATGGGTTGCTGTGGTGTTTGTGCTGATAAAAATTTGTTAGTGCTTGTGTGAGATAGGGGGACACATCAATGAGCGTTTTATTTAGAAGATATTTTGTTAAAAAAAGAAACTTAATACTATGTGAATGATAATTGATATAGATAACTGTTTTAAACAGGTTGACTTTTGTTATAATTAAGTACATTCCACTGATTTTCCATTTTTCACTAAATGGAAAAATATGCTGTCAAATATTTTCTGGATAATAATATATAAAAATATTTTGATCCATTACATCGTTATTTACTTCCTAACACAAAACTCCACTCACAATAACTACAGAAGAAAAAAACCCTTCTACACGATTCAGACAAACATTTAGAGATTGTTCTGCTATCCGTACAGAGTGGGCGTACGGAAACACACGATCGTCAGTAATACAACATTCGTTATTTTTCGCCACCTTCTGTTGCCGTATTGATTAGTGCTCATTGGCGCCGGTGTAGCATGCAGGTGCTTCATGTTAACTTATGTGCGCCTGGTACCTGCGGAGCTTTTAAATATAACCTTATGTTGCTGTAATTAAACGATGGATGGACTGTGTGAAGGATGATATGGCTAGAAAGAAGGTGACTGCTGAGATGACGAGTAATAGAGAAGTATGGAAGAAGAAGATATGCTGCGCCGACCACAAATAAATTGGAATAAGGGCAGGAGAATGATGTTGCTTTAATTAAAATTTTATTTAGAAATTAGAGGATTAGAGTTTTAATCACAATTGTAAAAGGTTGATGTACTATCTCTACCGTTCATGAAGTTTACATCAATAATTATGAATCTAATCTGTTGCAATATCTCTTTTGTCGCTGAAAAAAATCCAAAATAAAAAGGAAAACATCTTCATTAGGTATACCGTGATATAGAAGAACGTCATTGGGTTCTTCAAAAGATACAGCTAGTTCTAAGAACTGCTGAGCTTATCTAATACGTGTTTTCAGAAACAGAACGACCGACAAAGCTACTAATGAGTGGTTTTACTCTTAGTATAGGACAATAAGAATCTTAGTTCACCAATTTTAGTGTACTGGAACCCTACGAATCCATATGCCTAGCCAACTACGTTGTGGTCGGCTTCCAGTACAACCGGATGCAGCTGGATACCAGAATTTTACATGGAGCGATTGCCTATCTGACCTCCACAACCCAGTTATTACTGGGTAATACGATTGGTCAGACTGGTTGTCAGACTAACTGAATCAGCTCTGCCTATCGCAGTCCACTGCTGGACATAGACCTCTCCCAAGCTGCCTCATAACACCCTATCCTCTACTTTCTGCATCCAGTTTGACCCGCCAGCTCCCTGGTCGCCGTTCCATCTAACTGGTGGGCCCCCCTACGCATGCCTCTCCAAAAAAAAACATAATTAACCACAAAAAACTGAAACCTTATTAACAAAATATAAACTAATTTGACTCCTACGGCTTCGGCTGCGGCGTTTGACGTATACTTTCAATGGAACTAAGTTTAATTCGAAAAGTTCACTGCGTCGCTAATTTCGTGAGACGGCCAAGACTAGTTCATTAGTGACCTGCTGACGGGTGTAAAGGGGGTTTATACTAACAGTTTTTTTTTACAAAAATAAACAGAGGTAAGTTACTTATTACTTTACTTTACCACACTGTCTCGGTGGTCTGGTGGTCGCAAGCGCGACTGCTTAGCATGACGTCCTGGGTTCGATTCCCGGGTCGGGCAAAGTGATCAATCAATCAATCAAAGCATTTATTTCAAGTAGGCAAATTACAGGCACTTTTGAATTGTCGAAACAAAGACAGCAATAAAAAATGAAGCTACAGTCCCAGTCACAAGACATAATAACTGTGAAAGTAGTAGTGTGTGTGTGTAGTAGTGTGTAGTAAGTAGTGTGTGTGTGTGATATTTGGTTTTTCAATCAAAAAATTCTCAGTAACACTCACGGAGCCTGGATTTGTATCGGTTGATGGCAATAGGCTCGCCCTATTACATGGGACTTAAAAAATATAAAACTGGCATAATGTGTGTGCAATACTAATAGGTAGGTAGGCCTCAGCCTAACCCTTCGAAAGAACGATACACTACTACTTATGATTACAGGCGGGATGTTATGTTATGAGAGTTTCTTGTAAGTTTATTTTACCATAGTTGTAAAATAAAAGTGCTAGACTGAATGATTCAATATACTTTCTTGTCATTAGCAGAAAGGTGTTAAATAAGGCGAATTTTTTGTTCAAATTCGACATCATTCACTTTGCAAGACTCGTGAAGTATAGATTTTCTTTGCGGAGTATCGAATGCCAGGTGACACAGCATTGACATCATTGTTCACGTACTTAAGTGGATATTTCGGTAGGTATAAAATGTCCTCTTTGTGGTCTTGAAACGTAGCATCCATTGATGATTCAATCACTTGGTGAGTCCAAGCCATTAGAATCATAACATGATTGCGAAGATATAAGAGGGCCTAGGCAAGTAGCAATCACTTTGGAAGCGTTTCATACACTAGGCTACACATCAAGATATATAATACATTACAGTATAACTTGACCTCGCTTTGTTAGAGTTTCCCTTACAATGAGAGATCGGCATAATTTGGTATTGCATAGTCTGATTCGTCGTCGTGCGTACTCCTGCAACGACTTTCATCTGGATTGCCATAGCTGACATCGAAGTTTTAGGTCGGATGTATAAACTCTTTGTATTCAAACGTCGTACCTTATGCTCAGAAGCATATGGTCAGATGTACTAACTCTCTGTATTGGTGCATCCGACCTTATGTTTCTGATGTCGAGCTGATAAACGGAAAAGCAGAAAAGCTTATTAGTGCATTCGATGCATTATTGACTTCCATCTTCTATCTGGTCCTCGGACTTTAACATTGCATTACTTTATAGTTTCAGACTATACCCTTACAAAACTACTTTACCTCTTCAACCCCTTTGCACAGTCGCTAACAGTGACGCCAGTCTTCTTCGATAACGTGTTAAATCGCTTGTTTTTACACACCGTGCGAACCTGTGGGCCAGCATGTTACACCTGACAGCCAATGCTCTACGTTCCTTCTCTAGATCGGCGACATCCAACAACCTATCAGTGACCCAGTGCCACAGGTATTTAAAACGAGTTACTCTTTTCAGCGGTGCTCCGCCCAAGGTAACCTATGGAACAAAGTCATAAGTTTTATTTTGTGCCCTAAACACTGAGAGCTCGCTTTTGGCTGAGTTGTACCGGAGACCATAAGTCACCGCATAGTCTTCACAGATTCCGAGGAGCCTTCTTAACGCACTTATCGATGGGCTCAGCAACACCATATCATCCGCGTAACTAATATTATTGATACTCTGCCCGTCAATGGAGCAACCGATTTGGGTGTTGCTGAGCTCACAAATCAGCTGGTTGACATACACACACACAGGTTGAAGAACCTGGGTGAGCAAAGCCCCCCCTGCCTCACGCCGCACCCCAACCTGTATGCATCAGACATGGCACCTGCCCATCTAACGTAGTTGGACTGGTTGCTGTACCAGTACTTCAGTACAGCAATCAATCAGGAAGGTTAGTGTCATGTGAGAGTTTCCTCCCGAGGCAGTCATAGAATACTAGATCGAATGCCTTGGAGAGGTCCAAAAAACACGCATAAACTGGTGTTTTCCTTGTTGCATAGTAATGGACAGTATGCTTGAGGCAGGGGATCGCTGTTTCAATCGACAAATGTGGTCTAAACCCAAATAGAGCAATGACCTCTAAGAGATCTAAGATCTTAACCTAATCAATTTGCTTCATCGCAGTGCTAAATCCAAGATTTTATATGAAATGCAGTCAGTCACGTGAATTGATATACATATATTGTACATTATTCCAGCCGTTGGCCAATGTCCTGTCTTCAGTTATCAATTTGTGGCTACGTCTGGCACAGTAAAGGCCGGAAAACTCGGTCCCTAACAGACATAAATCTGTAACGTATTTTGTCCTTACCTACCGGTCTCACCGAACCATAAAGAAAAACATAACATAAAATCCTCGCCTTGTAATCCTCAGAGGGTTAGGCAGAGGTGTACCTAACAAGTACACCCACATTTCGCCAGTTCTGTTTTAGTAACATACAATGGGGGGCGAGCGTATTACCATCAACCGGGAGGAATCCAGACTCCGTGGCTGATACTGAGAAATTCCTGAACTCAATAAAGCCCGACTTGGGAATCGAACCCAGGACCTCTAAACCAACGAGGGAGTAAACTACAGTCATTTTATATTTTTTTTCAAGAATTGGCTTCATAAGTATCTAACCTACAATTAGCTTGAAAATAACTTACATTTCAGTTCCAAACATGAAATTACAAGTTTCAGTAACATGATTAGTTCCATTAAAAAGTGCATGAACAGTATGAAGTATTAATAAGCTGTTAGTTCGTGTCGCGACTGTTTCTTTAGGTTCGACAGTTGGGCGGCAGTTAGGGCGGCGTGTGGTACAAGTAAGAGCCTGAAGCGGGTTACATAGTCTAAAGTTAATAGTCTATTACCTTTCTTTTTAAAAATGTATTTTGTTACTGTAAAAAGCAGTGTTACCTGATTTACAGTTTTCACTTTGACAAATACAAGTAAATTTTCTATAATTGTAAATTATAATTAGAAATGATTATTGATCATTAACTACATACAATTTAATTTTCATTTTAGTATAAATGCTGTATCCTAACAGGGTCCATAATATTGTTCTTAGCTCTAGGCCTTTTGTAACACCTTTCTAAGATTGTGGAAAGCAAATAAATTGATTATGACATATTTTTAAGTTCCTATTACTCGTAGTCTTGAAAAGAAAAGCTGTTGTTGTCTTCAATAAAATGTTATGTTTATTAGTTTTAATATTAATAACCTCAGTTTCAAACGCAATGCGTTCAGTTTCACGGTTTTTACGTAAAAATGTGGAAAACTATACTACAACTACATCGCCTCATTTACTTCACGTTCTCTATAGCGTAGGATGACAAGAGTCCGAACCACAATTTCTCCAATAGCCTAATTAGCATTGAAAACTAATTAATTACCAGAATGTCACGAAATATGTAAAGAGAAATGACTATAAATGTTCCTAACTGTGTACATAACAAATGGATTTGAATCTCCAATTCATTTTCATAAAATCAACATTAACCTCGATTTGGATCAAAAATATCAATATTTTGTTATAAACATATCAACGTAATTATAAAACTGACATTATTTATAGATTTAAGCAAATAATTAATTAATTTTCTGTGTTATTGCTACTAGTTTTAGTTTATGTAAATTAGTAATTAATGAGTTCTGTTATTAATATTCAAAGTTGTAGCAAAACCTTATGGCCTGTTTAAGGTGGAAAAAGGCATATAAGTAATTAAAATTATGTGTTCATTGTTTTTTCAATACTTTAATCTGCAGCACACATTCTAAAAACCTCATAAAATTGTTACAGTTATATAAAACTAAAAGTGATTGACATTTTCAAATAGCAATTTAAGTTTTATTCCCACGTGAAATTATGAAAAGCAAAATATATCTTCAACGTAAAAATCCCAGGAAGACATCAGCAGAAGTTTAACGGTCCATCACATTTATTGAGACTCATAACTCTAGTAATTTACGTTATATTATTTAAAAATATCATATTAATAAACTTTTAATATCACTTTATATTTAATCTGATCTAAGAATAATTTTAATGCTTGGCAATATGGCGCCTCGGACTGATTTAGAACCTAGTCAGATAATAAACTACTTTTCTACTAAAAAATCCTAAATCATGATAATAAAACATGTTTGGAGTGTGATAAATAGGAGGACGACGTTAAGAAATTACTAATTTTGTAATGAGCTTATTTTAATTTGTATAATATTGTGCAATATTGTCTTTTTAATTCCCTCCGTGCTTCGGGAAGCACGTTAAATCGTGAGCCCCGGCTGTTATTTGTCGATATTTGACAATTATTACGAGCCTGGTGCATGTGGTATGGTATCGTGTCACCCAGTTACTGGGTTATGCAGGTCAAATAGGTAGTTGTTCCATTTTACTAGTGTTCAGCTGCATCCGGCAAGTTTTGTACGTACAACGTATGGGAAAACGCTAGGAACAGGAAATATGTTTTTCTTCTGTCCTTGAGTTGATCGTTACAACTAACCGCTATCGCTTATGCCTCGAATCCTGTCAAAGTCCGCGTTTTAAATCGCCAACTTTTCGCTGTTTTAATTAACTTGACGTCACAGTTACAAAGCTGTTGATTTGTTGGTGAACGAATGCGCTTGAGGCAGCATCGCTCGGGCAAGATCGGGAGCCATTGGGCGCTTTCGAGAAACGCTTTAAAACGGAACTTGTAGAAGGGTTGAGGAGAGATTTTCTTCTGTAGAAAGTCGTCTCGGCTTATCTAGATTAGATATTACTAATGCAAGATTAATAATAGGTTTGTTGACGGTTAAGAAGAACATAAATGGCGTGTCCAGGAATGCATGAAAATCGAAGACATGTGAAAGCCAAGAACATGTACTGGGCCCACGCGTGGTTTATGGCGCATTCCTTCTCAGAGAGGTCTCTGTCCCAGTAGTGTGACAATTAAAGGCTGACAATGATAAGTATTGCCTCAATCACTTTCCTATGTGAGTATCAGTCACTGATTATGATAGGAATACCTATAAGAATCCTCTTTAAATATTTACTTGCTCGCTTCACACAGTACACATAGCCAACTTCCACTACGAAGCATAACAAACCAAAATAACATTTTACAACTAAAATTCTTAATTACTGTCGTCACCGAACTGCATAATATAAGTTTGCAAAGTTGCCGACAGAGCTATAGCGTGCTTACTAGCATTGAACTAAATTAACATTGGCTACGAGTCAAAAGCGAATGAGTTAGAACAAGTTGCAAACAAAAAAAACAAGTATTTGAACATGTTTACAGTGATTTGTGTCGAACGAGACGGTTTCTGATTACGCTTGGTGGTGGAAGTTTTGATGGTGTTTTACGTTATATTCTTTTCTGTTAGTAGAGAATTAAAAATAGGTTGCAAATGAATGTTTTTATCATTTCTTTGCTGCACCCAAAGATGGGTAATTTCCATCTAAGAATGGGTTTACCTAATAAATTTTAAATCAGCCTAAAATATTGTACACCTTAAAAGTATATTACAGCGATCCTTTATGTAATAATTATTTGAACTGACATTTCACCCGTGACAAACAATACATGAATTTTAATTTTAATCATAGTTTTAGCACACCAAACAAGATAGCTTTCATCGAAACTCACCACAAATCAAAAGCAGTGGTGCACACATTTGTCGATATTTCAGAGTCATTCCAGGAACCTTCAATACCAATTAAAATGAATGCTTCATAAAAGCACTATTGAAACGACAAATGAAAATAACACCAAAAACGTACTCGTATCAATTTTTAATTTCCTGTCGACCCCACTAATTTCACGAGAAAAAACGTGTGAGCAACTTTTTAAATGCTTATTCAAAAGTCGTATTAATGGAAGTTAGTCCTAAAATTAAAAGATACACCAATACTGTTTCAGTGTCCAGATAATAGCCCGAGCAGACTTGCCTGCCACTTAAAAACGACAGTTCGGACAGACCGCCGACTTTTTTTTGCGTCGCAAGAACTAACGACGCGACTTTTTAAACCCTTCCGATGCGGGTGACAGATCCGACGCGAACTACTTAGCGAATCAGTTAGGAGTATCACTTTTTTCGCTCAATAGTGTGCCGTGGTTAATTTGGGTTGGGACACTTTTATCGAGATTTCTAAGAATGATTTCGAGTGTAGTTTCGTTAAATGAATGTTGGAAGGTTTTTCTTTTGTTTTACGAGGCTGCGATCAGCGCTGTCAGCCGGTAATTTGCCCAAGAGACTGGCGGGGTTGCCACGTTGTATGACAAAATAATTATTATTTATCAAGAGTATTAGTTGTGCTATTGATTCAGAGAAAATAGACTATGCCACCTTCACCACCAATAGTATCATATTTTCCAAAACCAATTCCACTACACAAACTTCTTTATACGTAACGAACATGATATCCGCTAAAACTAACTAACTACACTTCCCCAAAATCATAATCTTACTAATATTAAACCAGCATCTAATATACCCCTAATTTCTCGTAACTAGCAGCAAAAACATCTACTCCCACCACCGTCATGAATATAACATCACTTAATTAACACTTATAAAAACACAGTTTGACCCTTCCAAAAGTTCTAGCAACCAACAAAAATAAGTAAGTTACCAAAGACATAAACCGAAATTGGATTACAGCCGAAACGCGAACTCTCACCGCTGCTCCCTCATAAATATTTTAAAAAACCCAAACCCTGTGTGTCCGTATCAGTGATCTTTTAACCCCGAAAATGCCACGGCACACATTCCCGGGGCCCGGGACGATATTAGATGGGCAGGTAGGACCAATATTCGTTGAATCCCATCACTGTATTGCAAAAGAAATCAAATTAGATATACAATAAGCGGGATAGTGGTCCGATTTACATAAGTATCCAAGCTATTTGGTCGGTTGATACGAGATTGCGGGCGGGTAACAATATTGCTTGTGTTTACAGCGTCTGTCTTGACTTCGGTACAGCGGCTGATGTGGATCGCGCCGATTTGTTTTTTTTTTCAATAGTATTTTGTGGCGCCGTTTTGAATAAAATGGTGTAATAGCAAACGTTGTAAGTTCAGGAAAGTGGTCCAATAAATAGGCACATGTGATTTTTTATAAACGGAAATCAAAAGTCTAGTAGTTTTCGTAATATATACCCTTACAACGTAATAAATCTAAGTAATCCCATAAACAATTTCTATTACCAACCTACACTTCCGCATCGACGAATAAAAAGGTTAATAAAAACAGTTCCTTGTCCATACCTAATTCATAGAAATCATTTTTATATCCTGTAATAAAAATTTAAACGATATTTGAGTATTATTACGTGCCCCGAAAAGGGTTATCCCAAATCCAGTGTCGTCTATCGGAGGGGTATCAAATACATGCAAATCCACAGGATTGGACGTTAAATAATACATAAATACAAAACGATGGTCACACAAGTAACTGGGCCCAATAAAAAGTTGTGAGTACGTAAAATAAAATTCGATCAGAAGAGGTCCGCAGGCGACGGGACGTGTTATAAAATTTCAGGTCGCCGTTGCAGGGTTAAGGTGACAGGGCTGTGCAGACGTGCTGTTGTAGCTGATTTTCCTGAAAAATCTTTGCGTGAAAGCGCTGTTTTTTTTTGGACAAATTGGTTTTAGAAGTTAATGCCGTTGATTCCTCATTAGTACAACTTGATTGTTTAAAATAATTTTACAGTCATTTGGTTTTGTTGAGAAAGATACCTTGCGATTAACAGAAAACGTGTTGACCTTCATTATTTATGTACTTATCAATACATGTCATATAAAAGCTCATTAAAAAAGTGGCTGACCAAAAAAATAACAATCATACTCGCAGGGCAGGAACCGCTCACCTTTTATCATACAACATACGTCAAGCATTTCCAACGTCAGTTAATAAATCAAATAATCGCAATACGTACAAACAAATCGGCCGTGTACTCAGGCCGCTATCTTTCAGAGCGGCATTCTTCCCGATATTAAATCCACTTCATTGTATAAGGAATTCCAATGGACTTCGTCCCCACTGGCTCTCTCCATCGAAACAAGAGGGTTGACTCGCGAATTGTGGAGTAAACAGAAATCTATGTTGTGTCGAGAGGATTTTTTTTCACAAACCGTTCTGGTGTTGAAATATTTAGATGATAGAGTTGGTCAAAGTTTTTCTTTGAGTCGATTAAGCTAATTTTCGTTTTTTTTTTGTTTCAGGTAAGTTCTTCTGAAATGTGAAGTAAGAATAGGGTGAGAGCGGCTAATGCTGCTGCAATTGTAGTTAAGTGTAAGTAAATATGTATTAAGAAGAAATTATGATAACTACCATAATATCATGGACGGTAAGCTACTTAATTATTTTATGTTATGTACAATGTTCATGATCTACCTGTCACTATGATATTTTTTCTGAATGTATAGTTTAAGCAACAATCTACAGTTCGTCCTAATGTAATATATTATGCTAGACTTATATTTAAATAATAATGATGAGCAGATGTTACAATGTTAGGATTTAGTGAAAATAAAATAACATCACGCCTCGTAATCCCCGAATGGTTAGGCAGAGGTGAACCTAACAAGTACACCCACATTTCGCCGCCTTCTTTAAGTCCCATGTAATAGAGGGCGAGCCTGTTGCCATCATCCGGGCACAAATCCAAACTCCGTGGCTACTACTGCGAAATTCCTGAGAGAAGAAACCCAATAACACTTTGCCCGACCCGGGAACCGAACCAAGGGCTTCATGCTCAGTAGTCGCGCTTGCTATCACTAGACCAACGAGGCAGTCAAAGATCAATAAATATAAATAAATAGAAAGTCAGATATAGTGAAATATACAATATATACGACGACCAAATCTATTCTCAGTTATAAACATAGAAAAACAATATATGTATGTTGTAAAACTGCAACACATTTCACCGAATGTCCTATAGCCCCAACACACCTACACTAGTGAAGATCCTATTAAAATTGTCGCATTATCCCGCGTCCCGGGATTGCCAATCACCCCGTGATCCCAACGTTATCCCGGCTCGTCCCAGTAATAAGTGCATTTCGCGGATATTCCTCCAGACTTATTGAAATTGAAACATTTATCATTGGAGTCAGTGATCTGTTTGTGGTGACACAATTAAAATTGGCGGATGATTGATCACCATTCGTTAAGTAAGCATAATCCCAGACGAGTTTAAAATAGTGGCAAAATAAGACTTCGAATTATTGTTGGTGTGATTATTGAAATTACTGAAACTTGCCCAAATGAGTGCATTTTAGAAGTCCAATCACAATTTCAACCAAGGTCATTGCGTATTGCCGTAACGCCATGATCTATCACTTCAAACCAGACCGGGAAAAGGAGAACTCCAACTTTACAATTTCCAGCAATGAAAATAAAAATAAATCATAACTGCAACTTCCCAAAGTGCATTTAAGTTGAGCATCTTAACTAGTGACGTCATCGCTGGCGGGGAATGGGGGGTGTTGTGAGGATGACGGCAGGGTGACACGTCACTCCTGTCGACGCCGCTCTGTCGACATGACGTGATTGACAGCCCTTGTGATAACGCGGGCGGAATAAATGCGTTGTGATAGAATGGATTATGTGGAATAAAAGGCTGTAAATTAATGTTGGGCTAGTCTATAGAAAGCTTCTTATTAATTTCAGCGTGAATTTTCAAAGCCAAACCGTGATTATTACAAGGAGTGACTTGAGAAAGAAAACAGGATGGGAAAGTCAGCTTCATTCGCAATTTTTTTCACTTATACTGTTGGTTAATTCAGATTAAAAAGATACAATTCGATTTTCCCTGACTAGGTATGTTTGTGCAAGGATCAGTCAAATTGGTTTGGACAAATGGCGGACACCGGACACCGGTTGGACCGAACCCTAATAGTACATGAAAAACTAGATGAATGACGACCTACAAGGTCAGGTCGACCTACAAGGCGTCATCAAAATAAAAGACCAACATTATGTAAATGTTCCTCTTGTTGAAATAACATTAAATAATACTTCCTCCAGGAAATACTGAACTTTTCAATACATTATAACCCTCCACGTGCACACTCCTACATTCCTCATTCCATATTACGTACTTACCGGAATCATATTCGAAATTTTTCACCCCCCGATATTATAGTCGTTACGATGGCAGGGGAGGAAGGGGGTGCCGATAATTGGGTATTAACAGACAGTATCCGTCACCCGGCACCACTCGCGGTTAGAAAATTGAATGGATTCAATTAATTTTTCCTTTTAATCCCGCTTGTTGCAATACCGGCCGCGAGGATAATTAAACTGTCTGTCATTATGATATGCAAGGGAATTTGGTGTTTATTTCACGTTGATAAAACTGATTCTTGCATGACGTTTTTCGAAAACGTTTAATTGGCTGGTTTTCGGGAATGTTTTGACGTATTGGGGATTGTTTTCAGATGATTTTTGATTATTTGATCTGAGATTTTCTCGGAATTGATTGATAAAATACGGTAATATGAAAAAGGGGTATTGCTGATTTTCATTAATATCATATTCCCGACACAATCAAATTCATCTACATACTTCTAAAAACTCAAGACAGCACTACTGAAAACCCCAGTACCTACACAACAAAATTCCTCTCCTACCTAAACTCTTAACCCTAGGACACAAAAGCGTATAATCTAAATAACAACGCAGACATAAAGTCGCGCGCACACCGCCCGCCGGACCGGAACGCTGTCCCCACGGAAGCGACATTAAAACTTTTGAGTGATTTCGCTCAGTCAAACGTTGCAAGACGGGCGAGGTCCGGCGGCGTAGGGTTACCACGTCCGAGTTTTACTGTGTGGAGTGTTGTTTTGAAGTACGGTTTGGTTTGAGATAATTTGATGTAGAAGAAGATCGTGAACGTTGGTCTACGAACGTAAGCGAAATTCAAAGTATTTATAAATGAAATCTGTTGAAACATTACAGAGGTTAAAAGTTAGATTTAACTGATGTATATGGGACAAGGTTTGTTAGGAGGTTTAATCGAGTTATTACACATTAACATTGCTCAGAATAAGCTTTTAGGTAAGTAAAATGTTAACATGATTACAGTTTTCCAGTTTTCTCAGTCGTAAGTTATTGATCGCTCAGACGCTTTTTAATTTCTCTTTAACAGCCAAAATACTACAAAATAATGGTTGTAATTTTACCTATACTTCTGAATCCAAAGAAGCATAAGTACTTAAATAATGTTCACAGTCCGCACAGTGTGTCCACGGAGCAAGGTGGCGACCCTACACGGATGTGGCGACGTTGAGTGTGGAGAGTTCTGTCCCGACTAATTTGCGAATAGTTCTCTCGCTCGACCGATTCGCAGTTGATAGTCGTTTTCTGACACTCGTTACTGCCCATTGTCTACCGCGGACGTTTCTTAGTAAGATCGCTAATTGTAATTATGTTTAATTACAGATTTTTGTAGTTTTAAGATTGGTATTTGAATAGGTGTCGTTAAGTGTGATAACTAATTATTTCTTTGAAATACACTATTTGGTTTTATTAATAAATCAATGGCTTTGGTAGCAATTACAGTTTAGTTCAATCTTTCCACAGTTTTTCCGGAAGATACTGATAGAAGCGAAAATACCGTCATTGTACCCATACATATAAAAATATTGTTAAACACCTGTGTAACAATAATTTTCTCTATCTATATCCTATCTTTATTCAAGAACGGGGCACTGCCAACGAATTCATCAACATCACATAGCTGAGAACGCATTCTTAATCATACAAAATCGAACACCAATTCACCAGCAGCAACGAAACAGAAAATTCTAATCCTAGATCCCTCATTTCACTGCTACGTGCCACTCAACCGTATTAATCCACAAACGCCAACAAAACAAAATAAATAAGAAAACTGCGACGTTATCAGCACATCGCTAAGCATGTTCACATGTCTACTTACGAGGTGGGGTCCCCTCCCACCCTAGGGAGGGTGACGGTGGGTGACGTCTCCATCGTCCGGCGTCACCGCCAGATCAATGCTGGACAGTCCCCACCTGCACTTTTAATCGCGAGACGGGAGGGACACGAGACGGCATGGCTTGAGACGGAGCATGTTGCGAACGAGACGTATGCGCCAGTGTGCGCGCACCTTTTGTTTTGTTTCTTTTCAGTTTCTTGCTTGAAGCTTGTAATTGTCGTTTGAGTTATTGAATATGTTAGATGTTAGGGTGGTTTTTGTGAGCGTGAGACGTTTGGAAATGAATAGAGGTTTTTTGGTAAATTGATAGTGTTGTAGTAATTAATTGCTGATTAGTTTTAATGAATTGTGAAATAAAAACTGTGGATTGACAAACTATCCAAATGAGTTCGTAGCACTTAAGTATGATTACGTATGTATTTGTTTTTCGTCCCGAGTTGAATTTTCATATTAACAGAATGTTTAACCCTCAGAAATCTTCCGTCTGAGATTCCTAGGAATAGTCTCGAAACATTTTGAACTAAACGAAACTTAACCCTTCAATGTCACCACCAAATTGTTTCGCTTTTAACCCTCAATAGATCTGACAGACCATGATTTCCCTCTGCGACGAATAAATATAAAGGATTAAACTACTTCACAAGTTTTGGGGCATCTTACAAACGTTAAGTAGTTTTGGTTAGTGTTAACTTTTAGCGTTTAGTTTTAAATGTGCCATGTTTAGTCCCTAGTGGTGGATTGTATGGACTAAGTTTTGATTGTTGACGGGTTGGTGAAGATGAAGTAGGTTTATGTTGCCTGGGGAGGTGCCTACGTAGGTTCTTAAAGAGTTAGGGTCAGTATGCAAAAGATTGCTTTCGGCCTTTGTTTTCGGTCAGATCTCTGAATTCATTTCCCTGCAGGAAAAAATCACTCTTACTGTTCATTGATTTAGCACTTCGTGGTACAGTACCTAGGCCGCACGTCAGTGGTAGAAAAACTAGTACAAGCTGACCTCGAATTCTAAGGAATTTCCGTACTAACCTAGGCTAGCAGTTACAAACCATAACGTAAAGTCTACTGTACAAGTTGAAGGGGGTATTTTTTTCTAGCGCTACAGACTATGCTTTCGAAAATTCCTTTCTTCGTCAAAATAACTTATAGCTATGTAGCTTTGTGTTCAAAATATTCCTTTTTAGGCAGATGTCCTGTCACTATGTAGTGCGTTTTTTATTCAAAGAACTTCAATACTTAGATCGAGTGGTCGATACTAGTGCGGCTATTCACTAGCACTAAGCGCATAGCAGCGCGCTGTTGTATTTTCAACGCTCGGCTCTCTGCCGAAAGTTGGAAGTCCAACAAATCGAGCATAATTCATGAATTGACTTATCTATTTATTAAATATGCACCATTTACAAAACAGACACATCAATTGGTTATCAGGCAGCTGCTAGATTCACAAACGGGTACTCCGATAAAACGCCAATTTCTTAACTACCCTCCATTTTTTAACTAGCCACAGATAAAAAAGATACCTTGATTCATTTACCTATATTTCTTGCACACAATATGGACGGGGACAATCGCTCGTTCGGTCCTCAGATAAGAAATTTATTTTTTTCATACTTTTTTAAGCGACGGAACTCAACCCTTTGGACGCTATCTCGATGACGTCACTTGACATCTTGTCCCGACGCGGGAAACGGAAACGTTTTGCGTTAAGCTTTGTTAAAAAAAGTTGAATTTATGTTTTTATTTAGTTCTCTTTTGAGATGAACTGACATGATGGAGTAAGTAAAGAGAAATTTTATTTCGAGTTTTTATTTTTTTTAACTTTCTGTTTATGAAATAATAATATAGACAGTTTCTTTTGTTTGACATTAAAAATGTACATTGACTCATTTCTCACTCACATCTCTGGACTCAAGAAAGTTGTAAAAGTCAAAGATTATTGCAGTTTCTCCTGGGCGATGGACGAAGCTATTTATATTCTTCTCTTTCTTACAAAACTTTTGAATTGTACAAATCGAGCACGTCGCCGTCGGCCACATGTCATGTCCATAAAATTTCAAGTTGTCGTACAAAACTTTGAGTGCCGGTGGTCTAATTGACGGCAGCTTACGATCATTTTATTATCCCACAGCATTACTATTTTTTTTTGCTGACTTAGCTTCTGCCCATGACGTCGTCCGCGTAGAAGGAACATTAATATCCCATGGCAATTGGCAGAAGTGTAGCTTTCTATCTATGAATTATTTTTGTAATCGGATCAGTACTTCCAAAGTACCCCTACTTCGACATTAATAAATCTATAAACACAACCTAGAGGTTCAAGAAACTTTGCTTCAGTCTGGCACCCCTCTACTTCTTGTTTGTCAAACGTCTGCTTACTTCGAAAAATCAATCCAACTGTATTGACGCATATATCCGTGAACGGACGGGATCGGACCGGATCCGACTCGTCTTAAATTATGTCCGAGACGTGATAACGAGGGGGTTCAGGGGTGACCGGGGTGACAGGGGGTGAACTTTTGCAACGCATATGTTTTTCTGATAGGTTTGAGTTGGTTTGACATCACCAAAATCGTGGTAAAGAGTGATTTTCTGCAGTAAAATCTAATATTATATTTAGATAGTTCCAGTGTTTTTTATGTTTCAGCAAAATTTTTAGTGAAACTAGACACTTCATACGACCACTTGGTTGGAAAAATCAATCCAACAAACAGAATTGACGGATACATCCGAGTGTACGGATACTCTGGACGGTCGGACTCGTCTTAAATTATGTCCGGGGCGTGATAACGAGGGGGGGTAAAAGGGGGTGACGGGGTACTATTTACTTTCGCGACGCATATGTACGTATTGTTTTGTTCTGATGGCCCATGTGGGGTTAGGGAGGTGGCTCTAATCAATAGTTCGGCTTGATTGAGTTGGAGACGTCTGGAAAATGGAATTTTGGTGATCTGTTTTCCCTGCGGTAATGTAAGGTTGATCCTGCAATGTAGGAATATTTTATGTTTTTGTTGATGTTCAGATTTTCGTCCCAATATACTCGTAGCTTGTTATGAGGCAATTGCGTCTTAAATTAAACTTGAGCTTGACAGTCTACTGTGAAGAAAAAATCCCCGCATACAGGAACATTTTAAAATGTTCAATTCTCTTGACCACACTCTAGTTTCCACAATATAATAAACTTAAAAACAAAACCCACTTAAAAAAAACTACCCACTTTAAAACCAAACCATTACCATACCGAAACTATCTGATTTACTCACTCGAATCGGGGTACAATTATTATAAATATGGCGTCTATGTGGGTCAGGCGAATGCGCTAGGGGGTGGGGGTGCAAGAAGGGGGTGAAAGGGGGCCAAGGGGGACACCCGTCAATCGATTGTCAAGGAGTGCACCGGGCAACGGGATACGCGAAGAAGTTTTTAAACTGTACTCCGGGAATTCAGGTATAAGCACGAGTTTAGAAAAGTAGGGGGGGAAGGGGGAATTAGTGCTCGTATGCTGGTATTTTCAGGTGGAAATGCTTTAATATGTTTAGCAGATTTTAAATGCTTTTGATGAAGTGTTAAGTTTTTAGGTTTGTTTCAATCTAGAGGCGATTTATAACATGACATAAAAGATACCAGTCAACTTTACTATATTTATTAATGGTAACAAATTGTATACAGAACTAACACTTAAAACTAATAAAGCCTTATAGATAACAGTAGGCTGTGCAAGAACTCTCAAATAGTTGAAACTGTCTGAACAATGAAAATCTCAGTCAGAATCTCATAAAAGAAATCTAAAAAAGCAAGGATCATAGAAGTGAATAAAAACGGAATAAAAACTAGTGTTGTCAGAGGCGTGAATAATGTGGTTGATGACAATAACGCATGTTTTATTGCAGCCACCGCGCCGCAGCGTTGTGCCGTGGGACGACTTCTGTTTACGACATTATCGCTCGTCATAGGACTGGGGAAGTAGGAATACTGGATAGGATAGATGTCATCATGTTTTTGTTGATTGTTTCTTCCTATATGTTTTCGTCATCTTACTATCTCGATTGCAATCTAAATTGTTATAAAAATCTAGGACTTCACCATCTTCGTTGGTGAGCTCCAGATGTGGAGATAGGTATCTGATCCGGACCAAATTAACATTAGTTGCATTGCATTTGTTTTAGATTCAGTTGAAAATGCGCATAAAATGATGGTTTCTGACAGATATTGTAATGATTTTTGTCAAATATTGAGTGCGTGCCTGCTGCTTCCCAGCTCTAGACATACGGAGTTCTTCAATGTAATTTCAGTGTAACGTTGCATTGAGATTTATTCTTTTCTGGAATATAATCTAATCCAACAATTGATTTTTGAAAGATTCCCAGAATCTAGACAGCCGCTCAAGATAGCTCACCAGTTTTATTATTCCGTTGACTTTTTTATTCCACTCTCTACTCGTGTAGCTAATCCAATTTATCTTCAACATTTTCGACACATTTTAAACACACTACGTCCAGCTCATCACTCAGCGTTTCCACATTTACATTTTTATTTGTTCTACGAATTTTAGTTTGACAATAATTCAGTGTAACTGCCGCATCCTACTCGCCATCTATCGTAGATAATCCAGTTTCTTGAGCGACACACATCAGAACTATTCAAGCTATAAATATAGTTTATAGCTCCATCAATCGCGGACACAGCAGCTGTAGCAATCGTTAAGGAGACGATGATTGATCTGCGAGTAGCGACGTGTCGCGCGACAATTATATCTCGCACTGGATTAGGGGATTTATTGTATCTAAAATTGATTTTATTGTTGGATTTTCGTGTTTTTCTTGGGTGTTGCGTGATGATGTTTGGATGTCTACAGAGTGATATATTATAGATTCTGTTTATTATTATTCTGTGAGAGTAGTCCCCGGTATATCAGAATATTCAGTGGACAGCAAAGTAGCAAAATCACTGATTGTTAAACGAGTGTAAAGCCTTTGCGTCCAAGAAACGCGAAAATAAATGAATTCATACATAACATTTAGATAGATGAAATACACTTTTACACCAACATTGTTAGACAGTTCTTTTACAATAATTACAATGTTTATGTAGAGTGAGCATTAACATGCTATTTATTATGTGTCTTGTAGCAGGTACCAATGTGTTCTTTTGTTGATTGCTGATTACAAAAGTCGTTGAAGGTGAATGTTCAGCAGTAGCCCGGGAATACCATCGCATGTCCCCAACATGAAAAACCATAAGCAAACACACAACTCCAAAATAACTCGAAGCGCGCACTCTCGCATTCTAGACTGGAATAAAAAATTTGACCACGGAAGACAAAACTATGATGTATAGCACGAAACGAAAAAAGAAATGAGAGGCAACGTTGACGTCTCGTGATTTATACAGTAAACACATAAATCTGAGTTGTATCTGTCAGCTGCGCGGCGCACACCTGCGACTTGCGACCGAAATATTTGTCGACTGTTTTGTGGTATACATACAATTTTGGTAGTGTTTCAGTACACAAAGCATATTGTATGTGGACAGTTGTGAATTGGAAGTTTTGTTTCATTATTGCTACTGTAAGTATAAGAAAATAATTATATTATTTCTTTGTAACTCATGAAGTCATTATAGAGTGTCATATCATGACTGAAAAGTGTAAAAAAACTGTTTGAAATGATCACACCTTTGCCTAAATTTTAAATTATTGTTAAGGAGCCGTACTTTCGAAAATAACACATTACTTTGTATCAAAAATGCGACAAAATAATCGCACGTCTAACGCTCAGCCCTCTTTCGCATAAAACGTAACGAGTTTAGATGAAAATACGGCGATGTGTCACGATTAACGGCCGATGGATCGGGACTCGCGACAATTCCTCCGGTTCGCGCTCTTAGACGCACTCGAAATAGATACAGCCCGACGACATTTCTTCACGCTTCTGTATTTATGGGGTAAACAGGGCTTTACTGCCTGCCATCTTTTTGGATGCGATAGAATGATGTAACCACTTCATGACGGATAAAACACATGTTTTTTAGTTTTTTGAGTTGAATTAGGTATTGTCAGCTATTAGTTATTTAGATATTGATGCTAAAGCTATCAGCCAAATATTTTAAAATTTTAAACGAGAGGAGAATTGTGCAGTCCAAACGTTACTAACTATTAATCGTAGATTGTCAATGGTAGCTTTTGACTACATATCGAAATTTTGCTATCTTCAACTCGTAAGTGAAGACAAAGTAAAGTTAACTGGGACCTCGGTCTCTTAAAACATGTTTTTATTATATTTCTCCATGCGAATGGAACCATATGGTATTGTAACCTGTATTCACCGACGTGGCACTAAAAATACACCTAACTCACAGACGAAGCACCCTACCTTCAGACAACCTCTGCAACTCGAACGAATTTCAAAATCGATACACTAGACGAAACCCGACCACTGTGCAACCATTACCATATTTTTGAGGCGCACAGTGCTCCCACTCGTAAACATGAGACAAAATGAGCACTAATTTCTCGACGGCTGCTTGGCGTACAAAGAGAGAGCCCGTTTTACATAAATTTGTCATATTTGCACGCACCCACCCCTTCTGTAACGCGTGCCAAGTTTTAAGCTCGCGGTAAATGACGTGATGGGGCCTAATGGCAGCCGTACATGCCGTAGTGAAGGATTGGGAGAAGATAATGCGGAGATATACAAAAGTAATAGTGCTTTTATGTCTTTGGCCTCAAAACTGCTGCTGGTTTGGCTTTAGACAAGTGTAAAAGAGTGTTTAGGGATGCCGGTTGTATTGAAAGTATCTGCTGTGACGAATGACAGTGTACTCGTAACACTAACTGCCTAGAAGTAAGCAATAAGTTTGCTGTACGTGGCTACTTATATTTGACGGCGTAAGCGATGGCTGAGCGATAGCGCCGTTGTCATTAGGGTTCGGTGGTACCGGGTTCATGATGAAATGTTAAAATAATAGTTTCGGTTTCGGTACACAAAAATCACACTAACAAATAATCTCCACAAAATGGGCAAACCGACAGTTTCGTTCTGAAGGAGTGACTTGGTTGGAGTTCCGAGCAAAAGTGATCTCGGCACAATCCCCACTCTACAAAACGACTCTGTCCACGTGCCGCCATTAAAACAACATCTGACGTCACGGCGTTTACCCCTACTACAATGGTCAAATCAGCAACTTGATGTTTAAAAGTTATCGCTTTCTCCGACATATTGATGATTTCGGATCATTATTTCCAAGTTCCTCTCAACTCAACTGAAACGTTGGTCGAGTGGTTGCAAGCGCGACTGCTGACCATGAAGTCCTGGGTTCGATTACCGATACGGGCAAACTGTTATTAAGCTATTCCATCAGCAATTTCACAGTAGCAGCGACGGAGTCTGTATTTGTGCCCGATTGATGGCAATAGGCTCGCCCCCTATTACATGGGACTTAAACATAACTGGCGAAATGTGGGTGTACTATTAGGTGCACCTCTGCCTAACCCTTCGTGGTTTACAGGCGTGATGTTATGTTATGTCCAACTTCGCCAAGTTTTACTTGGGATCCATAAATTACTGGCAAAACGTCACTTGGACCTCTGCCTCTCCCTCCTGAGAATACAAGCGTGATATTATGTGCCAGTCGAAGCAACAAAGTTTTGCTCCATGACATTTATACGCAGCCTTATTGGCTGTCCGTCTAAGTTGACTGACAGACTGACAGGCCACGCGTCATCTTATGTAACGTGATCGTCGGACTTTTAGCAAACATTGTCACGATAATAAACTGTGTACGGACTGGTAGTCTGTGTTTGTTATTGTTCATCTTAATCATCACTTTTCATTAATAATCACGCCTTGTAATCCCCGAAGGGTTAGGCAGAAGTGTACCTAACAAGTATTTCATTTCGCCAGTCCCATGTAATAGGGGACGAGGCTAGTGCCATCAACCGAGCACAAATCCAGACTCCGTGGCTGCTACTGAGAAATTCCTGATGGAAAAACCTAATGAAACTTTACCCGACCCAGGATTCGACCCCAGGATCTCATGCTCAGGAGTCGCGCCTTCGACCACGTGGCTGTCATTGTTTATCTTCTGATGCAACATTATATCTTTTTATGTTAAAAAACGCGAACTGCTTGAATCCGCGCATCTAAATAAGCCTACGGTTTTGCCTATGATATTATTGACAATTTTGGGCGACTACTTCGAAATCTCATATCAAAAATATCCTAGCAGATGGTCTGATATCATGGTTTATCATCTGCCTAGCCTTTTTCCAACTATGTTGGAGTCCGCTTCCAGTCTAAGCGGATGCAGCTGAATGCTAGTATTTTACATGGAGCGCCTGCCTCTCTAACCTCCACAACCTAGTTAGTACTGGGTAATACGATAGATACCCTTTGGTAAGACTGGTTGTCAGACTTTCCTTAATTTATGTGCCAACCATTTCAAATGGCTTCATGAACTTTAGTATGAACAATAAAAACATTAGTGGAATTATTAATTACTACAATAATTATGAAGAACAAATACTGTTGATATATTTTCAGATCGACATTGACGTAAAAACCGCACGAACTTTAACCCTATTTTCTTGACTTTTCAGGTAAGTCGGGTTGTAAACAAAGGAACAGGCGAACGACTGAAGTTGGTAAGATGTTGATAGTACCAGTTCTGATCTTTGTTCTTTAATAGTACGAAGTCACGTCAACAAGGTTAAGTGATGTTGGTGGGAAGTCTAACTCCAAAAATTTATAAGGGATCTCTATATGAGCGTAAAAGTCAAGTAAATAAAAAATATCGCCTAGATAAATATATAAGCTCATTATCACTATTGTATGGATAACTCATAAAGTATCTTAGTAAACTTAATAATCACGGATCACCGCGCTTCCGCTATAAAATGAAAAAATAATCACTTAAATCGGACCAGTAATTATGGAGAAATCGGTGAACATACATGAAAAAAAAAGATTCTGGTGAAATTCACAACCTCCTCTTTTTTTAGAAGTCGGTTGAAAATACTGAAACATCTTTAGTTCTTAAAGAAAATGTTATCTCTAATAAAAACAACCACAACATATAATAATACCTATAAACCAGGGGTAGATTTAAATACATGTTTAAAGTTAAGTCGTTTTAATTCTCTTAAGGGGTCATTGTACTCATTATAACGAACAACTTTTAATGTGGGACCAACCAAGAAATCGCGAAAAATAAATCAGCTGTTCAGTACACCAAGTAAGCACCAGTAAGTATGTTCGCCTAACTCGTCAAAATGTACTGAACAGATGATTTTTTTTAACGATTAAAACGACTTAAATTTATGATATATAGTGACTTATTTTGAAAAAAAAAATGGTAAAGGAAACTAAAAATACACAATCTATTATTTCTGCAATTAATCTGATAGAATTTATTATATTTCACATCGGTATCTTTTCCTGTTCATCTTGCACGCATAGAGAATAGACACAAATCTTTAACTTTGCGCCCTCCGTTAATTCTTTCTTACTCTATGGCACCTCGAAGGCGCGCCATAAGTTAGACGTCTTGTAGCTTTAAATTACAGTAGTTCTACTTAACACTAACTTATCGGTTCAACTTAACTGAACTTCTGTTGATATGTGACTGATTATCGCTGAAAAAGAAGTTAATGCTTGTATACGGAACTTAATACTACAATGAATTAGTTAAGTTTTCATCACGCCGTTTCTGAAAAATGGTGTAGATATTATTCTTGATAAGTATTATTAAATCTACAGTAACTAACAGTCATCATCTATACCAATGCTATAAAGCTAAAGAGTTTGTTTGTTTGGTTGAACGCGCTAATCTCAGGAACTACTAGTTCGAATTGAAAAAATATTTTAGTGTTGGATAGCCCATTTATCGAGGAAGGCTATAGGCATAAAACATCACGCTGCGACCAATAGGAGCGGAGCATTGATCAAAAATGTTACGCAGACTAAGTTGCGCCGGTCAGCTAGTTTAAAATAATATTGTCAGTAACTAGTTTAGGAATGGTAATTAGTTTTGCAAATACCACTCAAAGACTACATAAAAACATCAATCTTCGCACATAATGCCCTCGTAGAGCGGGGGAAGTGTCTGCCTTTACAGCCTTCCAATTAAACCCTATCTAAGTACCTAAAATTAAGTACATCAAAATGTGGACCGAAACTTTAAGAGTGATAATACAGAATATTGAGGACATTTTGAATATATTTTAACAAAATATCTAAAATCTCCAAACAAGTGACATCGCTGTCGTACAAGCCACATCACTAAACTTCACTACTTTGTCACCATGCGTGTCTCACAGTAATATCGACACCATATCGCATTGAGGACTTGAGAAATCTACTGTTTGCTAGAACAATCATTAACTGTTCTTCAATAGGCATACATTCTTTATTTAATTCATGACGACAGACATTTTGACATGTGATTATTTTTTGTAATCCATCGATCGTTTGAACTTTTCACTCATTCAATTTGTCGTTCTTGATTCTGTACCATTTTTTCCTTTATGAGACTATAACGAGAGTTACAACTGTTTATAAGGTTGAACAAAGGTTTGGAATGGCTCTAATGCCCATTTACACAAACACTATGTGCCACTTAAATTAATGCCTAGAAATGATTGCACGCTTGTCTATTATGTGCTTTTATTTTTAGATATCGTTTGGTATTAGTATGAAAACTGGCATAAAACACGCTACTTTTTCAAACGAACGAACTTTATTCATTTCTTAGTGCGGCAAAGAAGCTATGCTTATGTACTTATCCATTTAAAATAGTCGAAATACCTCAAACAAACGTCAACATTATCTACAAATAAATTCTCACACCCCCATGCACCCTTCAATCTTACCCAAAATCCAAAACAGACACAACTTACAACAAAACCACATCGAAACCAAAATGATTGTCACCGCCAGACGATCACAGATCACGTCACGACCATCTTTAACCCCCACCAGAAAAAGGGAATAATTTCTTTATAAATTATTACACCCGACGAGAATTGAACTGGTATCCTTCAAAGGGGGTGGGGGTGGAAGCCGCCCGGGACGCACGCCGTGATTTATAGGGCTATAAAGTATTATAATTAAAAGCTGGAACGAGGGGAAACTATAGGGGGGAACTATGGGCCGTTTGCTGTGGTCTACGGCAATGATGGCCAGGTATGAGTTTTATGGGTGGATGTCATGTTGATGGCGTCTTCGTGCTTTGTCTTTATGGAGTGATGTATGAGAGTGTATTGTGTGGAATGTTGTTTGGAAGACTTGGGGATCGGTTAAGACTACTAGCGCGAGGAATTAGGTTTTAAAGGAGGCTGTGTTTTTTTAATGAACGCAATGTCAGAATGAATGTAGTAACTTAAATTTTGATCTTGATCTGTTGATCTTGATTCTGAACTTGTTTATTTTACCTATCATTACGCAGTACTAGATACAAGCCCCCGCTTCCCAAATTTTGATCATTATCTTTACTCACCAAAAAAAAACACTCTCAACAAACAAAATAAACACTTTACCCTCTCACATAACAAATTCTCTCATAAACTCAAACTGCGACATCGGAATTAGTCTCGCACAAACTGTATGTCACGTCGAGTCTTCAAAACAGCGGAGCTCGGATGTCCTTCCGTCCGTCTGTTGTAATTATAACTAGACAGACTAAGGTCAACTTAGGACACGTTCCCGGGGACAATGGAAATGGATTTGGAAGTCTGTATGAATATTATTTGGATGCAATTTTGCGAGGGTGTGTTCTAAAAGGATATGCATGGTTTTAATGTGGACATGTTTGTGAATCTTGGTACTTTGATAGTTAACCAATTTATTTAAAAATACTTAAAAAAAGCCGTTTCGTTAGTAAACAGGTTTTAATGTATTTTGAATTCAAGTACTTAATGGTGTCCACATATCAAAAAGAATGTCTCTAAAGCAGTTGTATGAGGAAATGAAAGATGTATGTAAGTATCGTAGCAGATGGTTATTTGTAGTTTCTGCTTACTTCCATTGTAATGATGATGTGCGATTATATATAGTCATATAATATATAATCTGGGTGTAGTCTAATCAAAAGGCTTGGTAGAATCAATTTCGTAGAATCAACAAAGAAAAATTGCCCAAATAAACCCAAAACTGATAAAAATATCACATTCAAGCACAGCCGACACCAATCAAACAAGCCACTAACAGTCTCCTCATCTCCCAAACGTAAATCTAACACCACTTGCATACACCAGTACTCTGAGACCATACACTAACACAAAACTTCCCCAAGACTGGCGACGTATAGTCTGCCATGACAAACGTTCTGTTTATTAAAGTCAAAACATAATACCGGAGTGGTGTAAATCATCCACCACGGCATTGCTGCCCCTACACCCCCCCCCTTTGCTCCCCCCCCTCGGCTGCCTCACGTCCACTAATTTTCAGAAATGGCCACTGAAGTTCAGACGCTTTTGAAATCTGCATGTGATGTACGTGTGGGGTCTTGTGTTATTTTTCATTTGTATTTGTCTTGAATGTTGTTGGGTTTTGAAAAGAAATCATTGTTTAGAATTGATAAAAAATAGGCTGAAAACTTTTTGTTTAAAAATAAAAATTGGTTTAACACTGTACATTACTCGTATCATTGATGAAAATACCTACTTTTCATAGAATAATTATCGTTTTCTCGTATTACAGAGGCAATAAATATCAGAATAAACTCGAATTATTTTAAGTTTTTTCAGTTGGACATTTTTTTGCCACTGTAAAGCTTGATAACTTTGTAAGCACGACTACAGCAATAAAATACCATCTCATTAAATTAAAGGAAGCTATAATTTCAAATAATAAATAATCCTAAGAAGCTACTAAAAATCGACGATAATGCAAATGACTAGGAGTCATTAAATATAATTCAAGATATTCGCGACAGAGGGAGCCACATCGTTGCCGTAACGAAATTAAATTCTGTGAGAGACGGTACAACAAATCATGTTTATTTAGACCTAAAAATACCTCGGGTGCCCATTATATCGTACAAAACGTGGACTGAGAGTCGACCGCTCGGGAGATTAGGCAAGAAGGGACATTAAAGTGAAAATTATTTATTTAGGGCCCCCACCAGCTAGATTACATTACTCCATACACATAAATAACGAAAACAATAAGAGCTATACTAATAAATTATCTTTTTATTGCCGGATTGTGAAAATTTTAGACACTTATCCGGGGGATGAGGGCGGTGTCGCGGGGGGCGAAGGTTTTGTCCCAATTATTTATGACGGTCGAGACGCTGGCGTTTTGAATTCGTCGGCGTTTGTGACGTACCATTCTTATGGAAAGTTCTTTGCTTGTTTTTTAATTAAAACTTTAGTGTGGGTTAATTAATGGCTGTGAATAATAATGCACGTCGCTTTTCAAACGATTATCGGCCCTGCTTCCGGTGGGGCGACATTTTTTGTTGTATCTGTTTTAATTGAGAGCGTTCTACAATGAATTTTATTGCTCCTAAATTACTACTGTCATATTTTATAAATAAATTGTTCCTGTAGTTTGTTCCGTTGTTTAATTGCTATAAATTATCGGTCTATTACATTTTAATTGTACGACAAATATGTTGTGTTAGATTTTTGGTTATGATTATATATATGAGTCAGTGTCATGTTGTCCCGATAGTATCATTGTCGTCATAGGTGGTCTGAACTTGAAGTTATCTCGTTAATAAGCTGTTAGTTAGATCAAATTAGAATATTAAAGGAGATAAGTATCCAATCCTGCCATACTATGTGTTTGAGTAGGTAGTAAGATTTTTTATTGTAGAAATTATTTCTGCCGTTACTCTTTGGGTAGATTTTCTTTCAACTCTACGTGTTAATTAGATCCTTTAACAAGCTTTCCTTGAGGTACAATATCAAAAATAAAATCCTATGCAACCCTGTGACATCACCCAAAGTTTCTTTATGTCACCACACATCAAAGCTTATCAGCCATCGTAACATGCAAAACCCAACGTCTGTGAATCCAATAAAATCCATAAACCAGCCAATCGACGTCCAAACCCCATTGTTTGACGACACGACACACCACACGATAGGACACAAATCAATCACAAGAAAAAACGACGAAAAACGACCGCAGTGTTATGTCCCGAAGACCAATACGGTACAGGGCCTCTCTTCCGTGAATAATCTAATAAATAATCTTTTGAATCGTAATTTATTAGCTACGGCATTACGGGACGGAAGCCTTGGTAGAAAGAGACCGGGATACTATTCTGGTGATGTTAGAAAGGGATAGAAACAACGTCGTCCGTCATAAATAACAGCAGGCAAAAACAATGGACAATGGTTCGTGGTGGTGAGATACGTCTTCTTTAGTCCCCCTTGTCTCCCTTGGCCCCTCGGCCGGGGAGATTGTGGGTATTCGGGACAGTCTCGGATTGTTCGGAACGCGTGCGCACCCTAATGTTGAAAAAGGTTGCATTTGTAATGTGTGCTGTATCGACGGTGAAGGTGACTTTGGATTGAAAATTGATGATGTTTTAAAAGGTGCTCGGTGGAAACAGGTGGTTTGCCTTGTTTATTTAGGTTTTTCTTTTATTATTTTAGATAGGCTAGTAGTTTCCGTGAAAATAAAGCGTCTTCTCTTATCATGGAGATCAAATGATTGTGATGGACATTTCTTTGAAAACCACACTTAATAAAATATACAGTTGGTGCTTTTTACTTTAACTATAATTATGAATGCTATCTATTACTACTTGATCTTCTATAAAATGTATGTATCTTAGTAGTTACTTTATCTAACTGATTAGCATCTTCAATTTAATTGTTGTCAAGTACACAATGTATTTATTTTGGTTGTGATTGTTGTCTTGCAAGTACCTATAATCAAAATAAAATTGATCTGGTTACACAGGAAAAGTATTGGTTTAATGTTTTAATTCTTCTTCATCGTGTGGTAACCTGGTGTCAGAGTTTTTAAGCCACCCATGGGCCTCTGACTTGGCTTTACATGCCGTCGAGAAATACCTCTCAGGCATGCTGGTTTCCTCACGATTTTTCCCTTCACCGAAGCAAGTGATAATTATATAGTACGCGTAATAATAGTATCGGGTGTGTAATATGTGTGTTTTAATTTATTCGTCATTCATTTATTGTTAGATACGCATATTTGTGTCACATAAGTTCACACAAACCTTTATATAATTTATACACATGTTTCACATTAATGAGTAAATATTCAATACAATATTAATGAGTTTGACAAGACAAACAAACAGACTGATGACATGTACTTACAGATGTTCTCTGAAATTAATTTCTATTGTTAAAATTTTATTATTTATTGTTTTTGAGTCAGAATACTTTTAGTTATGACCCACATATTTAGCGTAGGTAGCATGCCAGCTAGGTTAGCTAATATATAAGTAACGATATTTAAGGACCTGTAGCTTCCTGTGACCGTTAGGTTAGGTAGGATGGGTTGGTCGTTACTTATCGGTGATTGGAATGATGACGGTTTTTATGTAAGAAAGACTAGTCAAACGCCTTTGTAGTTGTCGAAACAAATTTCGGTCTAGATCTTGTCCTTCCAAATATTGTGACCCTGACAACAGTTATGTGACTAAAATACGTCATCTTTAATCTTTGCTAATAGGAAGGTTTAGCATGAGATGTTTTGATAAGCATAAGCCAAGTAATTTCCCATGTAATAGTGGGTAGTCTGAAACCGAATGAAACCAGGTGGTTTGAAACCTTTTCTCTCGCACCACTAAGTGCTTTCTTGCATAATAGAATATTCATAAATCCTAATCTGTCACCACCCAAAACACCACCATCTTCCCTCTCCCTCCCACCCAATCAAATCCTAATTAAATCAACCCTTTGTTACGCCGAACACCCACGAGGTGCGCCCGCGCAGCTGTCTCCCGCAATTACAAGATGGCTGCCGCCGTCTCGGCACGTACTAATTGACTTTTCATGTAGTCAATACGAATTTTAATGAAGGCTACCTGTGTGTTCGCAGTAGTTTGTTTTTGTTAATTATTCTAGCTTTTTATAAGTTTTTTAAGAAAAGTGTAGAAGGAGAAAGAGGGTCGTAGTTATTGATTTGAAAACCTTGAAGATTAAAGAAATTAAGCTCGTTCTATCGTCGACTTCATCTCTGTTCTCAGGACAAGATTGACGTCAAGAGTAGGCGCATATAATATTAACAAAAAACAAAAAAAATGTATCACATTCACTTTTCACGCGAGAAGGTGAAACGGTCAAACATTAGGGTTCAGTCGTTCACTCTTTCCACATGTGTACTGAGTATCAACTTTTTCTGCCCTCTTCATCATACCAAGCCGCTTTTGGCCTGCGTAGGAGTAACTCCCTCTTACAGATAGGTGTCCCAGCAGTCAGACCGTTATAGGCCGTTATAAAGGCACGCACCACAAAGCTGACGAATCCGGCATCCAATCTTCGAATTCCATTGTAAAAACCAATAATAGACATTGGTCCTTCATTCTGGAAGTACTTAAGCGGTTTTAATGATCTCTTAAATGTTATCAACATAAAGTAAACAACGACAGTTTCAGTAATAACTTGTGTTTAACTAATTATATATGCAACCATTGTTTTTGCAATAGACAAGAATTTGAACGAAGCAAGAACCGTCAAAGAAAACATAGCTAACAATTTTAACTGTTGCCAGTTCTTACTTCAAGCTCATATCAAACTACAGAATAAAAATCGTACCTTAAGTAATAACTTTTACTCACGTAATCACTTTGACTTGTTTATAGACACGGGTGTCAGGATCAGTCCCCAAATGTAAAATATAGGAAAAGGATACTTCAACCCATACACACAAATCCTTTTAATTACGAAGACCACTTACAATCCTTCCATCCTTTTAATACAGGAATTTGAAACCCGATAGCTATCCCTGAATGTGTCTGTCCGTCTGTCACCAAAAATAGATGCTAAAGTGCCCCAAATCCCAACGGACGGGATGAACTCTTGCGCAGCGGTTTTTTAATTCAATTTGATAAATGGCTATGTCTCTGGCCATGTAGTTTTGATTTCATCATTCTTTTGAATGAGACTGTACGAATGAGTGAGTGACTGAATGTTTTTAGTTTTTGAAGAAATAAGCAGTGAAGGATTAGAGTTTAAAGTTTTTGACGTGTGAGTAAGTGTGGGGGGATTAATGTGGTTGATGGTTTCTTTTGATTTGGAAATGTAAATTGGACGTACTGCTGGTTAACGAGGTCTTTTAGAAGTCAGGCTGAAAATAGTAGTGGAAGTGGAACCTACATATGCGTTAAAAGAAATTCTTTGAAAATATCCGCATATCTGTTCTTGACAAATACGGCTATATACGTAAATAGTGTCGTAAGTTTTGTTAGGATTTAATATAGACTTTAAAAAAAGGAATATTCAGTCGATTGTGAACCCTCCTTCATTTGGAAGTTGGTTGAAAAAAAAGAGCCTCGTATCAAAGCAAAGAATAGTAAAAAGTAGCTGAAGTGCCTATCTAGGTACCTACATATTATGTACGTACCTAGGTAGCTACTTTAAATCATTGCACTTAAAATATATCATAGATAGTCTTCAGATCTAACGGCTCATCAAATCCCGAAATCGACAGCAAAACTAAACACTTTAAAAAACGAACACTAACCTGACACAAAGTAGGTATATTTCACAGCCATTCAAACGCTCATCTCATCACAAATGGAACGTTAACAACTGTGATCTGTCTGTAAGATGACTTGCTGTAAGATAGTAAAACCTCAAAGAGATTGTACATTGTAGGATGCTGAACAGTGAACAGTGTACGGTTGGACAGACAGGTGGAGGCGAATCGATATGAACTAGATAGGAATGACCGGATGTTCGCTAGTATAAGGAAAATTGAAGATAAGATCTTCGGTTACCTGAACTGCAAAAAGTTTTTGATCATAAGGTTCAATTTTACTAGATTTTTTGTAGTAGTCTAAGGTTAGGTGAGTTTTTTAATGACTCGTGGCGTATTTTATTTGCATTGGTTCAAAAAATGGGTTATTCACCAACTCGACACGAGAGACTGGACAGTGTGTCCAGTTGGCGAAACTCAAAATTAGTATGACTTATTATTTCGTCATCTGGACACGCCAAGATTTTTCCGCGTGTCCACATAGTGAAACTTAAATTAAATGATTTTTATGTGCATGTGTATTTAATTAAGCAACTGAAAAGGTCTATTTATAGTGAAAATGTCAATAGTACTGAAAGCTGTTGTCGAAACACGAAACACTTTGAAACCGATTCACATTTGTTAGGAAGAAAAGAGAAGCATTACTTTTCACTTAATAGCAATAGGCTCGCCCCCTATTACATGGTACTTAAGACATAACTGGCGACATGTGGTAGTACTACAAGGTACACCTCTGCCTAACCCTTCGCGGATTACAGGCGTGATGTAATGATGATGTTATTTGCTGTTGGTAATGGTGAAATAACTGTGAAAGAAATGCAGTTTTGAGCTCAAAATTTAAAGTCAAAATCAGAAAAAGAAAGTAGTATCTTTTGTTTCTCAAAAAAAAAAAGAGATCTCAAATCTCCATCAAACACCTCCTCCATATGTCGGAGACAGCCGGCACTTACATCCGTCAGTGGGTGATCAGCGACGTTATGTCAGAGGTGATTGGCAACGAGCCAGGAGCTCCAAGATATTAGGGGTATCGCTGAATGGGATGGAAGGTACGATAGATAGGTATTTTGTTGGCGAATGACTTTTAAATGGTACAACGACAAGCTAGCTATGTTTATTTTTGCGTGTGTGGTAAAATTATTGACATCAAGGTCTTTCTTAGTGAGAGGGAAATCAGTGCTTAATCTAACATTATTACATGACACATTCCATTTATCTGAAATGAATATCGAGAATTCGTGAAATATGCCTGTATTTCATAATTGTAAGCCTATCAAAACGTTCACCATAAAATCGAAGGTATTGTGACATCCACCAACCCTCACTGATCCGAAGAGAGAAAGCTTCGTACCAGTAGTGGGTACATTGATTATAGAAGTTATTTCTGCATTATGAGATGATTCGTAGCGATGTACTTGATTGGTATGCTAGTAAGGATATTTTTGTTTATAGAAAACATCCGGGTCGAACCAAGATTTTGCACTTACTCGGCAGTGACTCAAGCCATAACTAAAGAACCCTATTTGAAGCGCCAAGTTCACTGCTCTTAGCCCACTAAATCTCAAAAGATTATTATTCTTTCCGCTGTTATCCAAAACAATGCTTCCATACACTTACCAGATATTTACAGCTTTGCGCATCGCTCCGCTGATTGAGCGGCCATTTCGCGTATTTACGTTAGCACCACTGTGCATTTTCACCTGGGGTGCATGCGCCATGCATCGGGTGCATACATCAGCGAACGCATAATTCAGTGCACCTGTTTAGTTTCATTCACGTTGTGTGCAGGGCCGGATTTGGGGGTGCCATTTCTTTGAATGACCAAATAGAATTTAGCAAATCATTAAGTGCAATAATTGTGGACTAAAATGGACTGTTGATGAGGTTAACTAAGCTGTTACCTTAATTTTTGTGGGTCTGATGAATGACGGGTCGTGTCAATAACAGCATTGCAAATAACCTGTTCTTAGTTGATGTTACCATACCTAGTTAAAAAGTTACAAAAAAAATCTGGTCAGAATATTAATAATACAATATTAAAAACAATAAAAATAAAGATTTCTTTATTCCAAACGTTGATAAGAATACAAATTATATATTTTACTGAACATTAAGCACTAAATGCCAGTAATTTGATTAACATTTAAATTTGAAATAATGTCCGTTGTATGCAAATCTAATAGAGTAGACAAAGCAATATTACCATTTAAACTATCTTCAAACAATACCGCTTATATATCAACGAGACATTTGCCCAAATTATCTGGGGCATTCTCTATTTACATTTTTGACTCATCTGTCGGCTAGACTGAAGTCCAAGAAACATGACTGTGTTATTAAGAATGACATCTATTTGTTACTTATCAGCTAAGTTTATTGAAGACGTGTCCTTTTCATTGACATTTTCGTCATCAATTGGAGCTTTGAGACGCATAGGTCACCTTGACTAGTCATTCATGACATTGCTGGTGATCTATGTCTCGTTAAAAACATGATGGATGAGTTATTTAAAATAATAAGCTGTCATGTCCAATATTCGTTTTGGTAATATCAGACGGTGTTGAAAAATACCTTTTTTTAACCCGCCCTTACCCTCACAATCTCTGACCTCCCGACTTGAATACATCCCTGCTTGCTTCAATTATGTTTGAACTTCATTGATTTTGAAATTGATAGCTGCACTTTGTGGACCAAAAACATGGAGGTTCAATTTACATATCGACCTACTCATGTGGTAATTTTTAAATTGTTAAAATAGTAGACGATGGACTGTTCTGTCCGCCGAACTGAAATTACAGCTGAAATTAAACCTGTCCGTTGGTTGCCACGTTGTTTTTTTTTCATCCAATGTTTGTTGCAAATAATAGTCCACGTCTGTCCGGCGGACAAATCTCCCCGTCTGGATCCCATTATAAATCCATGCACCCTTCCCACAATCCCGATACCTCCCTGCATCAAAAAGACAGAATGCAAGCTGCACTTGATGAGTGATCGCAATGCACGCGTCAATCCCAGCACAGCGATACGGTTGGCATGCAAAGTGTTGCGTTAAACCGAGTGGGCCCAATAAATTAGCGTCATGTTTTGATTTTAATTTATCGCGTAATTGATGGTTGATGCTGATGGGTGTTTGGTATCAGTTGTGGTGTTGGTAATGGTTCTTTGAAAGGGTACTTTGAATGTATCAATCAATACGATGTCTGCCAAAGCTCTCTTGAAAGAACAGGAGTACTATGTTGATGAGGATTGACTAATCAATTCAGGCTTTATTTCCCATTGTGAACTTTAGAGTGACGTCATAAATACAAATGCCAGAGACGAAGATTTTTCAATGAAAAACCCAATCATAACGCCAGTTTTCTCCTAAGAGTTAGGCAGATGTGTCTATGGTAAACTCACATTTTGCCAGGTATGTGTCATCAGTGATCGTACTTGCATGACTGTACTGCAAACTGAATGTTGCTGTTGCCTTCTTCATCCTGTCTTCTCTTGACACTTCTTCGATGTACTTTTACATCTGAAATGAGGTAGACATTCCATTGTACACTACTTTGGAACATACTTTTGTAGCTTGGGACTTAGGAATCAAACAGAACTGGCTAAATGAGGGTGGGTGTACCTCTGCTTATTCCATCGGGGATTACAGGCGTGATGTTATATTTACCAGTTTAGCCAAAACAGACCATCAATCAAGCTCATACGCCACGTCGTAAAGTTCTCTTCTAAATGGGTCACTGCTCTTTGGTATATAACACAAATAGCTACAATAATATCTATCAACAATCATAAAAACGTTTTATGTATTATTTGATATTCATAATAATTTGAATGTTAATGCTGTGGACATAAATTATGGTAATATATAGCTTATGTAATGCGAATGTTGGGGTGTGTGGAAGTTTATTGTTTTGTTAGAAAAAGGTATGATTTTTGTCCAGTGAACTCTTTGTAAGGTCACATGAAGTTAGCTAGAGAAACTTTATATAGGTACTATGCTTTAAATATTACATGGGACTTAAACATAACTGGCGAACCATGACCAGTCAGTCCATGGCGGTCGGTTGGTGGTCGTGACCATGTCATTTTAAAAACTTATAACTGGCGAAATGTGGGTGTACCTACTTGTAAGGTACACCTCTGTCTAACCCTTTGGGAATTACAAGGCGTGATGTTATATTATGTGTCAAACGATTTATTTCATTAAGAAAAATGCACTTTTTAACGTGAAACCTTATAAAGAAATAGAATTGATTATACATACAGTTGTTCATTAGCACAGGTAGTTTTGTATGGAGTAGAATGGTCAAGAAACCTTAGTACAAGTACTTTCACTAACCCAAAACAAAAAGATCAGTTTTGAACATTAGTTTCGATGTTGGTACCTACCACGTGAATTTCCGCTAGCTAATTTAATTTCGACGCTGTAGATCGGTACTTTTTACGAGAATCTGAGTGAATCTTTCGCAATATTCCAGACATTCTTATTTCAAAATAAATCTTAAAGTTTATAACAGTGACTTTGTGTTTTAAACACTTCCATCAGCATTAAGTTCTGAAAGCCCGTTAATGTCAACAACTGAAATACGTCTTCCTTGTAGGATTGTAGAATACTTCAGCTATTCGCGATTCAAGAATTGTGCCGTTCTTTTATTATCATGATTACATAACATCACGCTTATAACAGCTTGAGGGTTGGGCAGAGGTTCACCCATAAATCACATTAATATCACCGGTTATATTTAAGTAATAAAGGACGAGCCTATTGCCTAGTTGGAACGAATGCAGACTCCCGGCTGCTACTAAGAAACTCCTTAGGGAATAACCCAATGATTCTGCCTGAGCCGGGAATCAAATCCAGGGCTTCATGCTCTGCAGTAGCACTTGCGATCACTAGAACAAGGAGGCATCGACTATGATTACAAGTCATCTATTTCAACTATGAGCATTTAAACATAAGCAAAGTTGTATGACAACACTAGTATAATAATGGAAGACACACGAAAAAGATATATCTACATATGTAATAATATTAATATATGACAGACATATTATATATAGTCAGACTGACGTATAGCTCATTGTCATCGGTAACATTTAAACTTTTTACCATAATTAATTAATTGAATTATGACAGCCAGTTTCTCTATCAAATTGGTGGAAAATTATGTTAATTATTAGTTTATTATACGAGCACTTATTAAAACAGAAGATATCAAGAACATTAATTTTGGAACTGTCAAATTATGAAAATGTCACAGACCTCGGAGAATATTAATTCATCAAAAACACTGATGACGTCAATTCATCAGGATTGAATTACGGGATTGAATAATATCTTATTAGTCAAAATCGATCTTAATCTAACCTTGACCCCTTTTCAACTGTTTTGATAATAGACATGTTTTTTTTTTGTTATTTCTGATGTACATATGTCTGATCTGTTGGTGGTACTTACGATGTCCTATAAATCATTACGCTTCAGCAAGTAACCTTGCTCGATACAGGTATTTTCTGCCTCATATTACGCTTCTCAATGTTTACAATACCTTTTCATGCTTCTGGTTTTATGTCAAAAGAAAGGTAATAATTCGAAGAGTTCTGCCCAGGAATTCTTCTTTCATAATCGTGTGGTGAGTACCTAACCTGGTGTCGGAGTTTTTATGCTGCCCATGGGCCTCTGACTTGGCTTTACATGCCGTCGACAAATATCTCTCAGGCATGCTGGTTTCCTCGCGATGTTTTCTTTCACCGAAGCAAGTGATAATTATACAATACGCACATGAATCCGAAAATTCAGAGGTGCGTGTCTTGGGTTTGTACTCGAGACCTATGACTTGGCAGTCCGACCGTCACACTACTAGACTATCACTGCTTACCCTGGAATAACACCTACTTATACCTAGAACTGTTTTCAAGCAGCATTTTTGTGGTCTGTTCTAAAGAGTTTTAACCAAATTGTATCTGCTGTAACAAAACACGATCTACCGACATGGATAGAATTCGCGTCATCAGACATCATAATATCACGCGTGTAATCCCTGTTGGGTTAGGCAGAAGTGTACCTAATAGTACACCCACATTTCGTCAGTTACGTCCCATGTAATAGAGGGCGACGATTGCCATCAAACGGGCACAAATCCGGACTCCTTTGCTGCTACTGAGAAATACCTAATGGAAAATCCAATAACACTAGACCAGCCATCATGTCAACATCAATCATCAAAATCTCTCTAACAAGCTCACATATGTTATTGTCATCGGAAGAAACCGCGACCGAGCCCAACACTAGTGGGTGTATTCTCAAAAATGCCATCATAATAGTTATTTACGATCATAAAATGAAATGATTTGGTGTCGTAAAACATGAAAAATAACGCTTCACTTGATGGCGGGGTGGGCGAGAACAAATGGCGGACAAGGTGACATTTATTTAGTGGTTATGTTAGTTTACATTGGTTATTTATGTTTACAATTGTGTCATTCGTCAGCATCATTCTCCTGCCCTTATCCCAGTTTATTTGTGGTCGGCGCAGCATGTCTTCTACTTCCATACTTCTCTATTACTCGTCATCTCAGCAGGCACCTCCTTTCTAGCCTTATCATCCTTCATACAGTCCATCCATTGTTTCTTTGGTCTTCCTCTAGTCTTACAATTGTGTCATTATTTGAATAAATAGGAAGATTCGTCATAAACTTGATTGCAGAATCATCGCCAGCGTTTTGCATGTCTGGGAAAACTGCATAGTTTTTAACTTTTTTATCCCTGTGTAGGTGTTGTTATACTTCTGGTTTCTCATCATGCATGTGTTTGATTTGACACACTTAAAATATAAGAAATCTCAAACATATATAACCCACATTTTGCAGTCCACTGCTGGGCATAGACAACTGCTGCTCAACTATTTTTGCCTGATTTTTTTTCAATTATTTTTCTACGTTAAGTATTAAGCATAGGTTTAAGTTTGCTTATATTAGCAAGCTTTGAATAATTAATATGTATACCTGTAAAGTACAGGTACATTCTATACCTTATCTCGTATCTCATGAAAAAGAAACATATTTTTTTTTATCTCCCAGGCAACAACAATCATTTATACCACAATATCATTCTCTACTATTGACACTTATAAATTCTCTTTCATATTTCTTACACCACCTCATTACCAGTGTTACGGCTTTAACAAACTGCCACATCTCCAATCTCATTATATTTTTAATAATCACATTCTTGGCACAGACATTATTGTAAAAATCTAGTCAACACAATAGTAAGCGATAAATTCTTAAAAAGAAAAACATAAAATGTACGGAACGCTATAAAAATGACGGAGACAAGCCACAAGATAGTGGGAAGAAGTTTCAAAAAGTAGCAATGGATTGTGAGGGCCCTCTGTAGTTTCAAATTGCCGTCAATTGACCAATCGGGATCATTCATCTATTGCTGTCAACTGCCGGTATATAGGCTCTCCCTTCTTGCATCCACAACCTTGTTCTTCTCAGTTTCTTAAAATCGTTTCGTCCGTCTAGCTAGGATGCTGTTCATTTTTAAAATTGTTGATTTCCGAAAATACAGTTCAAACAATTTGCAGCGTGTTTCCCTGACTGAGACATTGTAATTACACCTTAAGACCTGGACTCCACCAAAACGGAGACGAGTGGAGCGGAGAGGATATCTACAAGATTCGACCAATCACAGCAAAGAAGAGAGACGCTATGTCCATTTCAACCAATGTGATTTGTCGGTTTCCGCACGTCTCCTGTCCGCTCTGCCCATCTCTGTTTTGGTGGAGTAGCTTTGCTTTCTTTCAGCCGTCTGCATGATTGCGCGCACGCGACCTGCTGTTCTATCAATAGCATCAACTTTATCTACGTAGATATCGTCAGGTAGACTTATGCATTGTTTTAGTCGCGTTGTAGCTAAGATGTTATTTTCTTTTCTATCATTTTCCTAGTCGTATGGTTTCAGTGGAGTTTGCTTTCTGTTATATCTTGCTGTCTCATCCCAGCGCGTATAAAAGTCGCAACGCGTTAATGATTCGTCATCCGTGCGACAGGTTTACGACTAGTCGCGGTAAGCTGTTGGCGTTTTATCGAGCAACTGTTACTTTTTAGAACGACCTGTTTTGTCTTCGATTATGAGCTGATTGTTCCGCTGTTTATTGACGATATTTTTTTATTTATTATGCCATAGCAAATTCCAATGTTTATCACACGATTTGTTTTAAATCTGAAATAAGAAAATGTAAAAATATTTAAAAGTAAATTCATAGAATCAACTTTGTCACAGTTGTTGTTTTTCACACGATAGATCTTCTTAAGTTGGCTAAATTTTCAGAATACCGCAAAGCACTTGCAACTACAGCACTACACTATTATATATGTATACTATATTAAACTGTGTTCATCTGAATTAAACAAATTCAAAAATATCAGAAATAGGTAGAGGCGCGCGCCGTCTTCAGCTACATCTACCCTACAAAGTATAAAAAGCGTGAATATAAAAAAGCTATAAAACTAAGCTAATAGCTCTCGAGGTTATACATACCGGCAGACAAATTTACGATTCACAAACAGACATAAACACACAGTTTTGTATAGATATAATTCAGTTTTATAGCGTTTCACATAAGCGTTGCGATACGCCGCGTTTTCCCGCGCAACTGTCATGACTCAGGACACAAGATGTTTTGGTACCATTATTTATATTATAGTACTTTGAAATTGTAACGAGATTTACACGCTTTAGAGATATTTTTAGATTTTGTCGTCCGGAAATACGTATTACTTATATAATTTTAGTAGCATTCATAGTAAAAGCCAGTTTACACCTTCCGATTTTCTTGTTGTGGTATTGATCGTGACGAAATGAGCAATATAATCAGAATACCTGCAGGCAGTCTTCGAAGCAAACACTTTTATTAGCCTTGAAACGTGCTCTTCTATAGATAATAACATCTTTTAGATCTGAGGTTCATAGACAAATAGAAATGAAAAAACCGACTTTGCAAAAAGTATTTTTTGTGTTTTTTTTGGAAGTCGGTTTTTTTTTGCAAAAAAGTTTTTATTTTACCCTTTTTAGTTATAGTATCACACACAAATCCTTGTCAAGTATCAATTTCGCAATTTCTTTTACTTGGAATACATTTTTTCCAGCTATTTTGATTTCAAAACCAAACTGCTGAACCGATTTTGATGAAATTTCTATGGAACCAATCGGGAAGTAGATCCATTCAGATAAAAGAAGAATTTTTCAAATCGGTTCATAAATGACGGAGATATGAGGGAACAAACACAAAAAAAAAAACAAAAAAAAAACATCCAACCGAATTGAGAACCTCCTCCTTTTTTTGAAGTCGGTTAAAAACAGTAATCAACAAAAGACATCAGCAAGAGAGTGAGTTTAAACAGTATCAAATATATTTTTAACTTTTCCATAATCGTTACCGCTATTATAATCTCACTTTGTCTAAGCCCTAGGCTGTACAAAAACATGCAATACGATGAGATTACTATAATTGTCACCTAAATTTGAACTTCCTAATGAAATTCAAAGAAAAGTCATCAATAAAAAAACAAAACAAAATTCAATTAAAATACTCTTGTACTGTCACATCAAAATACTTTAAACATGACGTCACAATCAACTAGACACCAGCTGATTCCAACTCGACCGATATAAATGAGTCACCATTAGTATGACGCTCGACGTGACCGAAATATTCACGTCAGGTCCTCACCGCGTCATTATTATTCACTTACACCTGTACCATTTGTCCGCGATCGGTCGGCGTTGGAGCTGTCATGCTATAACCAGAAGCATGCTGATATTTTGGTGATACTAGAGAATTTTGCTGTGGAGATTTTAGTGAAAGAGCTCGTTTAAAATAAAAACTACCGTCGGAATTGTTTTTCTGTAACCAAACAATATTGGTTTGTCAATAAAGTTGGTCATTATATGATATGCCTTGCTTTTCCCCAACTATGTTAGGGTCGACCTCCAGTCTAATTGGATGCAGCTGAATACCAGTATTGTGCATGGAGCGAGTGCCTATCTGACCTCCACAACCCAGTTAGTACTGGGTAATACGATACCCTTGGTAAGACTGGTTGTTAGACTATCGGGCCACTGACTACCTGTAACGACTGTTAAAGATCTACAAATGACAGCCGGGACCAACGGCTTAACGTGCTTTCCGAGGCACGCAGGAAACTCAGTACGGGTGGTCACCAATCCACAGACCAACCTATGCAAGCGCGGCTTAACCCGAAAATTGATCCGGATGGTTGTTATTATTTAGCCACGAGCTCCTCCCTTTCGATCGATTATAAGTGAATATTCGGCGCTTATAAGCAAACACTTCACTTTTGTCTCAGGTCAGGTAATCAGGTCATCATCACATAATATATACTCGTATTAGGCGGACTGTCAAGAACCTGTTAGTCAATTTATAGAGCTAGGTATCGATAAAAAGGTGAATCAAAGGTCCAATTTCAATTATTTTCAATTCCAATTGAAATGCATAAATTCGGTGCAGCCACTATTGTGACAAAGCCTGATTTTATTCACCGGCTTAATTAGCTTGAAGTATTAGGTAAATCTTTTATTTTTGTCCTTCGTTAGACGACCCTTGATGTCCTTGTGCTTGTGAATCATCTGGCTTTTGGCTCTTCCAAAAGCCAGATCGATTCGATATTTTTGTAGAAATTACAAAATCTGTCTACTTATACGGATTGCTGTACGATTTAATTCAAAAATGTCACAACTAACCCGTACATCATTATTCACAGTTGACTTGAACAAATCAAAAACACTATAGCTCTTTGTGTTTTCTAGAAATAAACACCGCATAATAATTATATGCCTAATTAATCAGAATATGAGTGACATAAGCGATTCGTTTATATTATTAATCTAAAGAAATATATACTTTGCGTTGAATTAACATATTTTTGCCATAAATATGAGTAGACAGGTGTCAGGAAAGGTGACATATGGAAAAACACTGGTGATGCTGATTCATGCGATGGTCAGACATCACTCTTGGGGTGATGTCATTTCATGAAATTGAGGAAAAATTGGGTTATTACTTTATTTTAATAGTGAAGATGTACACTGAGCAACTTTTGTCATGCGTAAAAGTTGCCTGCCCTCACTCGCTTACTCAATTATCGATTTTAATTACCTGAGTAAAAGTGCACGTCGTTCAGCATTTCACTTGAGTTATCTATCATCATTCTCTTGCCCTTATCCTAATTTAGTTTAGGTCGGAGCAGCATGTCTTTTTCCATACTTCTCTTTTAGTCGTCATTTCAGTAGTCATCGTCTATGTAGCCATATCATCTCTCACATTATCAAGCTATACTATTGAATCTCGCCAGCAAAAGGTATATTTGTTGGAAACAAAGCCTGAAACTATCCATGTTTCTAAAAATGTAACAATTTCCAAGCACCATTTCTTATTAATAATAAGTTAAATGCAACTTACAATTATGTCTTTTATCACCAGCCCCACAAATCACCCATCGACAAAAAGTTGCCGACAATCGGAACATGCGCGCCAACTCTTAGCCGATTGACATCCTTAACGCAGATGGCGAGGCATAAATCAAGATTTGTCTTCAAGACGCGTTCTTTACAACTAATAATACGATAAATAAATCAAATTACCAATCCAGACAGTTTTATTGAGATACTAAATAGTATTTTTGTAACGAAATTATTTGCTGTTTGTGAGGTCAGAACACGTTAAATGTATATTGCTGGTGAATGATCACGTGTTACTAAAATCTTTGGGCAATATTCAGTAGCCCTATCCACAAATGAATAGGGCTGCATTAAAAGTAAAAAATAAAACAAACTTTCAAACAATTTTCAGTCTATTACCACTGACTCATAAACTACACATTAATGATAGTTATCTGAACAGTCCGACTGACTGACTGGCTTATAAGAGTCATTATTATCAGTTTCTTGGATTCCGAAAACCCGATGTTTTAATTGAATTTGATGAGAATGTACACCAGACCAAACCTCTTCAAACTACATTAATAAACTTCCATGAACATATCCATCAGACTGCGGAGTATTCGGTCATAAAACGAATGATGTAGTTTGAATGAAGTTGAGGAGAGCAATAAAAATAATCGAGTTTACACTGTATATTTCTAGCTAGAGTTGTAAAAATATTAAAAGCTCTAAAATAAACCGCCCACAACGATTCTAATGAGACACGGAACCAATAAACTACTAGTTTTGTTGTAAAAGAAATTATAGTATCGACCGATGTCACTACTACACTGTAATGCAACGAAACGACTACGATACGACATTTAAAAACAATACAAAACAAACTTTACTCTCAGAGACATAAAGTTGATTGTGCCACAAAACGGATACGAGGCACCAACGGGGAAAACACAATCAAATTCAAATTGTAAGAGGGAAGGTCTAAGGTCGATTTTTCCATGTGAACGTTTAAGATTTTGAATTTGAGTGCGAATGCGATGCATTAAATTGTAATCGAACACTATGGTGAAAACATACGAGGCGGCGCCCGGAGCGGGCGCTACTTTATTTAATAGACGGAAAAAAGTGGTTTAAAATAGCCTTGTTTATTTGCAAGCTGGTTTCCTTTGTAGGTTGTACTAGATTTTAAGTGACGCCAGTGCTGCCCAGATATAGAAGTGGGGACTTGTAGTGGGTAAGTTTAAAGGGTAGGAGAATGGCCTATCGGTTACATGTTTAATTGCTGGTCTGTTTTGTGCTTGCAGTTTGTTTATGTTAGCATTTTGATTTATCTACCAATGATTTTGGATACTAATTAAGAGTGAGATAATTAAAACTGCAGTTACCTTTTTTGAAAATTGTACATGAATATTATCCAAGGTTATCGTCACAAAAAGTATTAGATAGATAAAAGTCAATTTGTGACTTTATAACTCTGACAACTTAGAAACTAAAACTGCCAAAAAGTTTCTCAATTTCCAGTTAAATTTTCCCCATCAAACATCTAAAACGCATAAATTCTAGCTGCAGACTAGTCTAGCCTGGATGGTACCGATACATTTCCACACTTTACAGTGACTGTCGCAACGAAATATCGCGTACCGATTGTATAAATATGCAGTTATCTTTCTTTTTAGCTAACGTGCTTCTGCATTATGCAGGCCGGCCCGGGATGTACCCCACGTGTGCTTCCAATAAAATTTTACTACGCCCGCATTGTTCTATATGGGTTTTTCGTGAGTGCGAGCGAGAGGAAAGATAGGCCATTTTGTTACGGCAATAACGAAGCGGGCCAAGTGACTATAAGTCGAATCCGCCGCGGTGTCGGACGGTGTAAATGGCATTATTTTTTATCGGCCGCCCGTGTGGGGTAGTTGGTAAAATTTTCTTTTACAACATTGATTTTTTTGTGCGTAATATTTTATTTATTGTATTACTAGTAGTTTATTATGTATTTTAGTGGATCGTTTTGAGCCCGTACCTGCAAATGAAAAAGGAATTGATATGAATGAAATGTGCCCGTCACTTGCTCGAGTCGTCAGGTAGCTTTTAGTAAAGAACCTTATAAAATAAGAACTTTTATCGTAACAATACAAACGCCTGTCAATATTTACGTCATCGTTACAATAAGACGGACGATGAAAACAGTTTACTCGATGGACAGGCTGTCAGTGGCGCTACTGCCATTGTTGTCAATACAACGGTTTAGCTCAGTCGTTCTGTTGCGTAATTATTTGGAGGCTTTCATTGCCTCTAGATGTCCATAACTAGGTGACTTTTTATATACCGTAGATATAATGAAGGGAATGTTGCCATAATCACTTCGTTAGCTCAACGGTTTGGTCACCAATTTTGGTGGTATACAGCGCAAATTAAACGAGTTGAAGTTCTATTGAAAGTAACTACTTGAGCTTATCCCTTGTAGGTATTTTTTTTACTATATATGCGTTAATTTAAATATTTATGTTTGTAGGTCAATCAATCTTTGAATCTCTCCAATACGTTCATTAAAACTTAGCTATACTCACCTACCTATCAATTATTATTGTCATTTCACATAATAATAATGCCTTTTTTCATTCCCAGGTAAGCCAGTCATTCCCAGTCCCACGTATTAAAACAAGGTAACATAAAAACAACGAACAAAAATACTTAATTAATAACGAATCGTGTGGTTGATTGATTAATATGATAAGTCCTGACGTCTGTCTGTCTGGCCACAGAGTAGAAAGGTTACAGAAGGTTCACTTTTATAAATCAAGGCAATCTGCAAAGATATTAAAAATAAGAAAATCCTGCAATACAATGACAAGTCACATTTTACATGTATCAATCACAGTATTAATAAAATATTGAGTACGTATAGATATTGACTTCTTTATGGTTTTTGTTTTTGGTTTTAGGCCAGTGAAACTTTTCAATAGCATCATTATAATTTGACACACGCATTTAGATAACCGACCATAAGTTGTGCATACTTAACTGCAAATAACAGCCAATCTTTACATAAAAAAGGCTACTGCCAATCGCTAGCATTTCTTGGTTAGTTCCACAACGAATGTTGTCCCAAATGGTCCTTCTGAATTTCTGTCACTCCGTGGCCTGGCTGTAAAATGATTGACAGATTTTGGTTTTAATTGACGTATAGCGGGTATTAATTGAGCGACGTGTCAGGGGCGACCGTCTGTGCTTGTTTCGACTGTACAATGTGTGTTAATGCTGTTTAATAATATTTTTAATGGGACGGTCTAGTTATTTTTAAGCTGTGTAACAGGTATTGTGTAATACCATGCAATTCAAGCATGCACTTGTTAAGGTGCATGGTATGTGTAATACCATGCAATGCAAGCATGCACTTGCTAAGAAACGTTTAAAAAACACTTTCATAATTATGTTTGTGAGGAGAACACACAGTCAAATTGTGTACACTGATAGGCCAACTGTGACAATGATAGATAGGTACTTCAGTACATTATCTGTAAAGTCTGGTGTCCGGAATCACGTTTAGATTTTATCCGTACGGGTTTGACCAAATCATTACGCGACATAACTGGAAGCACAAAAGTGAATAAAATTGGCATGACATTTTTGTCACAAATATAGAACTCGTAACTATAGGCGACCGAAAAACAAAAAAAAAAATTGTTCCCTTTCATCTATGCAATTTACCTTTAGTAAATACTATATCTTATCAAAATGCATTTACACATGTAAATGATTCAATAAATAAATAAAATTGCGCGTTTGTTAACGATTATGTCCTAAAACATGGCGACCTCGGTACGAACATACACAATTATGTCAAGTGCAGTCACCAATCAATATTAAATGACGTAGAGTAAGGAGGAGTGTAGACGAGGCGGGCGATTGACATTCAGTTTTGGCACCATTTGATCAAGATGTCCCACTTGTGGACATAGTAGAATGTTTAAAATGTTATTAAAAATCAAATCAAATACTTCCCTATTTTGAACAACAAGATTCATATATATGTTTGTGAGTGAGCGTGTCTACTTTGTCACACTAATCGGTTTTGGTGCCCAATTTGCACTTTTGGGACAACTTGATGGAGCAGCATGGAATATTTATTTGATCCGTCTTAGCCGGGAGACATATTGCAAAAGTCACTTGTCACCGGTCATCGGACAAACGGTCGGTATCAGGCGGACTGTGCATAATTTGCGAGGCTGTACAATCACACATACAAGAAAATTAGTGTCAACTTTTCTTTTCTGTACCTTGAAAATCTTTGCAAATGCAATGGAAATAATGTACCCGTAAAGTAAAAGGAATAGTTTTACGTAATGGTAACAATTTTATTCTGAAAGTAAAAGCATAAGGTAAGACGATGTCTGTAGCAAACAACACAGTAAACTAAATATGACAAGTTACGTCTTAGCTATGCATTGGGCCTTTCGTAAACTATTATTAGGCAAGTACCTAACCTTAAGTATACGGCAATGAAGTGATTACTTCTGATTTATAACTTCAACCTGCAACGCTTTAATTTTACGGATATGCTAGTTTTGTGATTTACCGGTACTAAAATAAGGTGAAAATATAGCGATATTCTTCACAAAATTGTATTTGAATAGTCTATTAACTCATTATTTTATGACGCAAAATGCATTTCAAGTATATTGCCAATTTCGTTTCTGCCAAATAAATACTCTGTGGCATCTATTTTCTTTTAAATCAACACGTCAGCACGAAGTAAAGTTTTATTACAAACTCAAGGCAGTTAACATAATAACTGATTGATACGATTTATTTTTAAATATGGCAATAAATGTCTTGATACCGCTCGTTTTATTGGCCCAAATAATTTTGATATATTAATGTCATTAACCATTTATGAGTTTCGAGGTTATGCAAGGAGAGCGTGATGTGTTTGTACAGAAATAATAATTATGTAGATTAAGGTTTATTAGTTCTTGTGAAAGGAGTAAGGATCAGTCACTTTTGGAAAGTGTTAAAGCCTATATATAGAGTATCACAAAAATTGGTACGAAAACAATATTTTGGACTGGACACTGAAATATCTTCAATAGTATGGATGGTATGGTATGGAGATGTCCGCGTCGGGAACAGCGCGGCAATTTGTCCATAGGTTCCAATTTAACGAACCTTAAGGTAGGGCAAGCCTTATTCTTATGGCGTGAAATCAGTGACAACTAATTAAAATTGTCACTCGAGCTTTCTTGATCACGATCCCGACTCATGTGGCGAACTTATAATCGACTAAAAAAGATATACAATATCTTTCCATATGTTATTGCAACGACTTTGAGCTTTAACCCTTCACCTATCTTACACCTCGAATCTAACACTTTACCCAGCTAGGGGTTGAACAATAATTAGTTCGTGTGCGCACAACCCGCCTTCCGAGTCGTCTTTAAACGTAGCTATAAAAAAATGGATTATTTGAACTTGAAGCGAAAGTGTTCACATTAAACACCTTCCCAATCTCTATCTACTCTCACCACCAAAACCAACATCTCACTCCATACAGTTGCAACAATGTCCCGTGAAAGCCATCCGTCAGCCGTCACCCGTCTACTGCACGGGTCAAGGGGTCTCACGACACCCCGCGATACCCCGCGACGCCCCCCACACCCCAACCTGCACCCCCAAGTCCGACTTGATTGATTTCCTAGCTGTTTACACATTTCTACTACTAGTACAACTTTCTGATGTAATTTTGTTTTACTTTTTCTGAAATATGTAGTTAAGAAATGCTTCTGATCGAATGTGAGAAATGTGAATTTTGTTGGGTTTGAAGTAACTTGAAGTATTGGATATTTGTACGAGTAGTATGCTTTAGTAGCAGTAGTTTCTTTGTAATTCATTTGTAATTTCATTAGTATGATGTCATCAGTGTTATTAATTTACTGTACACTGGCACTACATATACACTGCATTTGTACGTTTACTGGGCAAATTACATTATCAATTAGATTACCAATAAACACATACTCATATCTTTTTTGTGAGAGTACCTATAATTCAAGCTTAAACATTTACACGTAATCTTCGAATCATCCTTCCTCATAAAACAACAGCCGCATCACACCGGGCCTTATTACCCGCATTTAAATACCAAGACTCATCGGTCGTCGTAATATCTTCGTGAAATATTAATTCTCATCATATCGCGGATGATTGACGGGTGTCTACGAGGGATATATCCGTCACGGGCGCGGTAAACAGACCCCCTCCCTGTCACCCCCAACACCCCCTTTCACCTCCACTAGCCCAGTCTCGCCCCCCGAGTGGAATATCTCAATCTTTAGCGCGATTTATTGATTGATAGATTGATTCCGCGCGGTTTCGTATTAAAGCGATTTATGTTGTTTGCGGACGATTCGTGTAATTTTGGATATTTTGAATAATGTTTGGATGGTTGATGAGTTGTTTGAAGTTGACTGAGGAAAGCACCTGAATCTTTCAAGGTTGATTGAATGTCATTTCTTTGACGTCTCAATATAAAAACCATACCGTCTTCTGCCATAGTACCTATGGACTATACAGACACGAATCAAGGCCGAGTTATTAATAGCCACAAATAGATACTCACAAAGATTTCCTGACGTCATAAGTATTCTGACTACAGTTAAGACCTTAAAAAGATATACTAAAGTCTAGACCAAACAAGGCCCCAGCACCCACTGCTCCAAAACTCTGCCAATTCCCGGAAAAAAAGAAATATCTAAAGCTAAACCGAACACACAGAGCTATCTTATTAAGAGTTTTCCACGACCATTCACAATATTAAGGGAACTTCTGTTTCAAGTTTGGAAACAATCGCCGAATATTGCTCGCCAAGTGTTGCGAGGCGCGAACCGCGTGGAAAAAAAAGCGGCGTAGACCTCCCACTTGTGAAGCGACATCTGTTAGCTATTTGTCAAACATCGTTGACTATTTTTGTCGAGCGACATTCAGTTTGTCACACAGTGCATTTGGGCGCTTTCTGTAGACTTTGTGGGTGTTTTAGAAGTTTGTTGAAAAGTTTTAAGGATTTTTAATGGTGGTCGTTAATGTTAAAGATGTGGTGTTTAATGGCTTGTTTTGGAATCAAGATTACTGTTTGGTTTCTTTAATGTAATGCACGTAGTAATAAAATAAATCCTTGTATAATCTTCCTAAAAATGTTAAGACCAGAAATAGAAAGCAGTTGATTGATATATTTTTTTTTTAATTTAGAACCCCTCGATACCGATAAAATTATAATTATTACTTTATGGCTGTACGCCATAAAGTAATATAATTTTAGAAATAATCCCGATCATAAACTAAAAAACTAAGGTGATTGATTCCATTAAAAACTGCAGCTTGCCTCTAAATAATCTGCACGCCAAACAAGTGACAAATCTATCATAATTTATAAAAAACAATAATTTATTTCCAGACCTCATGTCACATAATTTAGAGACTTAAAAGATTAATACACGATATCTTATTACAGAAACGGGTTTTGTAAATAATCACAAAAGTGCATTGCCATTTTGACCTTTCCCGATACCTTATTCTTTCCCACATTCAACTACCAACGAGCATTATTTCTTTGACACTTCAACGGTGACGTATGATTTCCTGATGACAGCTGCATATCTCAGCATCAACTCTAACTATTTCATCTTTCAAAACCCTTATGCCTTACAAAATACAGGTCATAATTGCTGATTTCCTCCGCTAACTTATATGCAGCACAATGCAAATTTTCTGCAATTTTTTTCTTGCAGCCGCATTGCATTTAAATGGTGTTGTTCTAGGGTTGTATTTCGTTCGTTCTGTAGTTGAGTTTGAGTTGGTTGAAATGTTTAAGGTTGTTTTGATGGAGTGGAACGTCAATTAAGTAGGAGAGGGTTGAGGAGCTGCGTCTTGGGTGTGATTGAGTGCAGTCAGGCATGCTCCGGAGGTATAGCTGGGCTGATTTGAGAGGATTTTATTTGATTGTGAAAGTTGGATTGTTATATGAAAATCACGATTACTGTTTTATACTCTGATTCTTTATAGATTGGTCATTCAACTCACTGGCCGGTAATTGGCTGGCAATTGTCACGTTCAGCCATGATGCGTCTCGTGGTGTAGTGAGAAATGTTTTTTGACAGACATTTTGAACTTTTCCGTTTGTATTTGTACTAGTCACATTTCATTGAATGACTTGGTTTCCAATATGGTTCAGTATCAGAAATACATTATTCTAAAATCCTGAATAGCAAAATTTGCTGACAAAAAGTCACGAAAAAAACATCCAAATAACTAATGGATCACACACCAAGATAGCTTTATTTACCCAAACAAGTGCCTAACACCAACGGAAACCATAAACAGTATATTTGTGAAGGCTACTCCGCCTGTGAGCCTGCATTAGCTAGTTATTCATAACGCTATTTACACGAGGGGGTGGAAAAATCGATCATCAGTAGACTGTCCAACCCACATCGACTTTGTGCTGTCAAGTTTGATTGAATCAACACGGTGGACACAGATGTAGTCTGTAGAAGCGACATGTGGTTGTTTTGTGAAATTATGTTAGTTGATCTCATAAGTGATTTTAGCACATTAAGCCGTTGGTCTCGGCTGTCATTTGTTATAGGTAGTCAGTGGCCCAAAAGTCTGACAACCAGTCTTACCAAGGGGTATCGTTACCGAGTATTAACTGGGTTGTGGAGGTCAGATAGGCAGTTGCTCCATGTAAAATACTTGTATTCGACTCGAACATGGTTAGGAAATGGCTAGGCAGATGATGGTCTCCAAGTGATTTTAAAATGCTGTCATTTATCTAGCGCGTAAAACTCTCGTGGAGTATAGAAGATAAACGAGCACTGGTATTCCTCATCACGTTTTCCAGCTTGGAGACTTTCAATGTTTATGAATGGAAAAGCCAACATGGATTCATCAATCCTAAAACTGACAAAGCTTTTTTGCATTGATAAAAACTATTGCTGCATAAAGTTAAAATCAATTACGCTCAATTCTGTACGAATAGTAAATGGTGGTTCTATAATTTGTCGCAGATTTGGATGGATATCTGGTTTTATTTATTGAAAGCAAGCCTCAGTTTTAGCCTTAATATCCAATATTTTATTTAGACATAAATTACATAAACCTTACTTTTACTAAAATCCATCAAAAACCTGACTGAAACACTCGCTCCATTCATTTCTCGCAATCACCCTAATTAGCGAGAGGTCAAATGAAAAAAAAAATGTTTTTCAAGCGCTGTCACTTCTAGTCGTCGCGAGTCTACGCGAAGAGTAAATAAAGCTTCGGTCGACAAAGACGTCCGTCTGCGCGCGACATCTGAGCGACGTGTGTCGCCCCCTTCGCCCCCAACTCGCCCCCTACTCGCCCCCACTCGCCCCCACCCGCGTCCAACGCCGATAATGATGTTAACTCACCGTTTGAGACTGGCCCCGCTTTGTTGAGTTTTTTCTGAGCTAATGTTTTGTAGTTTAGTCGTGTGTTGTGTTAATTTGGATGAGGATCGATTGTGAGCCTGCAAGATCATTGTGTGGATCAAAGTTGTGGGGCTGCATTTGAAAAAAAATGGGTATCCTTTGTTGTATATCTGCAATAGAAATTGGCAGTTTGATCAATTTGCATGCCTTATAGATATGTACTCATATATATATCATAAAACGGTATTTATGACGATTGTCAGTATAGATAAGAAAAGTACTCGTTGTTTTATGTAGTAGTTCTCGTACAACTTACTACAATCCCATCCCAGAGAAAACAGAACGATAAAAAATTCTATTAGCCGTACTTTCTTCCGAATACAAACAAAAGTTACACACAGTTTTATAAAAATCACAAACTGTGTTCATACATAACAGAACTGGAAAACATACATTCCCATTTCCTCGCACAAAAGTCCATAAAAATATAAGTTTCAACGGTCGCTATGGAAATCCCATAACAGAAGGAAACTGCAACACAAGTTGCTCCAAATAAATTTCATCAGCAGCGCACGAATCCCGAACGGCGAACTCGACTTGTACAGTAAATTGTCTTCAAGAGCTGACCACCCCCCCTTTTCACCTACGTACCAGGGAGAAGGGGGTTCAAAGGAGGCCACCGACATTCCCCCGTTCGTCTTGCTTATGAGTGACGGCTGGACAGCTTGAGTGATTGAGAGTGACTGCAGACTTAATGCGCGCGGCGAGATGGGCGGCGCGCGGCAGAGCGCGGCAAGCGACGTGCCGCCTCTGTGCGATATATAGCTCTATGACAAACGTTTACGCTCGCGTTTGCGTTGAGCTCTCCTCGCGTTTATAACGAGAGTTATTGCAAAGAATATTGCACATGTTATTATTATAAATTAAAATATACGTTGGATCGTTTTAATACGGTTTGTGAGGTGTTTGTAATTAGTGACGCGAGCTTGACGGTTGATGGATGGCGCTGGGTACATCCGGTGCGACCGTGTTGCTGTAATTAATCTGATGAGGGCAATGTGCACACAGGATTAAAATTAAATATATGGTTAGTATGTGCTAAGGCGGTAATAAAATATAGTGGATAATTCTTTATGTCTTTGTGAGTGATGGGTTTTAAAAGTTGTCTTTTCCTGAATGTTTTTGCATTGTGCTCACCGGTATTTTATATAAATTTATTATCTTCAATTGAAAATCTTAAAGATTAATTTGTGTCAATGTAATGCAGTAGATTTATGGATGTCAATTGGTTTAGGATAGTAAGCGCGTTTTGTACTTTTTGTAGATGGGTGATTTGTGTTGAAATGATCGAATTTTCAGTTGTCACTCAAGTCATTAATCTGTCCGTCATACATGATAGAATTGATAAAGATAATCCAATATGATCACGGTCTGTGTCCACTTAATAACGTCATCACCATAATGAAATATATACATAATATGTAGATAATTAGATATAAGAAATCAGTCACTGTCCAAAGCACAAGCGGGGTCTGAAATTGAACGGCGCCTTTGGATTTTATTGGTAAGTGGAAATTGCAATAATCACCACGCTCGGCTGAAGAACTGGTGATAGAAGAACTACTATCAACTCTCTTGGCGTTATCTTCAAGTTGCCTTTTAAGACACGACAGGAACACAAACAGTAGTGTACCTACATAAGAAGTGCGCAAACACACGATCCCTATTTATTATTAATATCAAACAAAAACAAAATCAACGCTTGCACGCAACGTTAATACGTCCGTCGGACGTACGGACAGACGGACAGACAGACAGGCAATCAGTCCGGACTTGTCTGACCCGTCACTAACGTAAACGTATAATTTTTGCTCATATTTTCTGGTTTTCATAATACTTAATTGTAATGCTGATAATATGGTTGGTTAATTTATGGACGGTAGCTGTGGAGATGTCTGCTTTTTGCGGAACGATATTATTACGGCCAATGTTTTTGTAGGAGATTTCTAGAAACATCTTATTCTGGGAGAGTCTTCATCATTCTTAGTTTGGTTAGTGTCGAGATTGGCTCAGTCAGGCAGGTCTTCGGGTAATTAAGCGTGAAATCTTTTGCTAAATCAAGTTGGACCTTGTGTAAAAAACTTTATAAAGCTATTTGTTTGCTAGCTGGGCTTCTGGTGAACAGAACATAAATTAGTGTAGAACATTAATTAATTATTAGCAGTAGCTTTCTGCCTATGTTGTACCAACATATGCAAATTGGTGATTATGACGTCATTTTCAAATATCTATTGTTTTATCGGGAAAACTTCTTCTCCAATTATCATATCACATAAAATAAATTTATAGTTACACCAGTTTATCAAACATGTAATGAATATAATAGTAATGAAATAAACACGTAATATTTTATCAAAATTTATCTTAAGATCGACATGGAGGTACTAGGAACACATAAGGCACTAAAAGGACGCAAATTACTCAAGGAGACTACAACAATTGAAATGCAGTTTTGTCAAACTTTATCTGTTAAGTTATAAAGACCAAATTTGGTTGATATTCGTGTTCTGTTAAGTTTGTTAGCGTAGGAGTCAGACACGATGATCGGTCGACAATTTGATTCTGAATATATCGCCACGGTCAAGTTGTAAACAAGTGGTTGTAGGTGGGTACGGGTTCGATTCTCGGCTGCGAAAGTTCTGTTTGCTGTGTGGTTGTAATAAAATGTCTAGTGTGTACCATAATTTTTGGACTTAAAGAAGGGATTTTAGGAGACTTGTTGTCGTTCATTTTGTAGTTTAGAGACTTTTACAGTTTAATCATATTGTACTGGGGTATTATGGGACGAAATATTGCGAGACGGAAAACATGTTGTGAATTTTTTGCAAGTCGTTTATTTTTTGTCCAGTTTAGTTTCCTCAGTAAAGGAGGCACTTATCAAGTATATATGACTCGAGGCAGAATTTAAAACTTTTATATTTGTGAAAGATTTTCGGTTAATCCTCACCGAATTGAGCTACTAATAAGATGCGATGAGTACCTGTTTATTACAATATACATTCAATTAACCACCCGTCACTCTTAATCTCCTCAAAACTCATAAAAAAGAAAATCCTTTAAGAAAATTACATCTTTCTAGTAAAAATATGTAATTTTATTAGCTCCACTAGCAACTGCGCTATCTAGAACAACAATTAATTGATCATTGAGCACAGCATTGTCAAACGTCGCATGTCAATCAATCAATCAAGCTTGATTGAATGAATCAATCGGCAGGTCATTGCCAGGCGACTGTATTATAGACTATATTAACATGTCAACATAATATGTTAGTATTGTCAAAGTCATTTTGATGGATGTAGAATCAATTGATTCCGTTCTGAGTACTGATTGACTGCATTTTTTTCAATCGTTGAAATGGACTTTGGACTGGGTGAATGTCGTTTTTGTTTATGTAATGGAAAGGAACATATTATAACATAACATAACTTCACGCCTGTAATCCTCGGAGGGTTAGGCAGAGCTGTACCTAATAGTACACCCACATTTCGCCAGTTATGTGTAAATCATTACACATATGTAGGGGGCGAGCCTATTGCCATCAACCGTGCACAAATCCAGACTACTTACTGAGAAATTCCAGATGGAAAAACCCAATAACACTGCCCGACCTGGGAATCGAACCCAGGACAGAGAAAGGAACATTTAAACAACAACACAATTCCAAAAATCAAGAAGGTGAAAATTATTCTATTATTTTTAATACACACAAAAATAATTACATAACAAGCGCAAAATCTTAACTTTGTGGAGCATGTCTTCTTCCATATTTGTCTATAACTCTTCATCTTAATAAAATAATACTCACTGCTTTTCTAGCCATATCATATTTCACACAGTTCATCCATTGTTTCTTTTGTCACCCCCTTCTCTTCACCCCCTCCCAGCCAGTACCCATGAAAACTTTAAAACATCAAAATAAACAACATTTGAAAATGGAAAACAAAGCGCATTCGCATCACATCAGCTGTCATTCGACGTTTGAACTGAAGTGACGGTTGATCGAACGTTCGCGATGTGTAGTCGGAAACGAAATAGATTTTATTTTAAAACATTATTTACTGATTTTGTCAGTTCTGGTTGTGAAATGTAAATAAATGTGAAGCTATCGAATGACAGGTTGTTGTTATAGTTATGATTTTGAATGTGGAAGAGGTTATGGCAGCAGTTTTGTTTATAGATTTGTGTAATTCTATCTTTCATTGCTATTAAATAGATCAATTCTCTGCATAAAACAAGTCCGGTCATCGCAATTCTTATTAATCACAAGCGTGACATCATTGAAGTTGTTGACTTGTCCAACAAGTTTAACTATTGCATAATTTGCATATCATTCATCTCTTTGTTGTTTTATCAGTTACTTACCTATTTAAATAACTACAGATAATTTAAATTCATTTTCAAACCACCATTCTTCCCAAACTACACGTTACATTTTCTTCATATTCCATTATCTGCAGTAAACGCAGCTTCAAAGGCGAGTGGAGTCTAAACATTACCTGATGGTGGTTTTAATAATTTCATCATCTGTATAAACCACCCTGCAACTACAACATACTCTATATGATTTTCTTCTTAAAGGTTAGTCTTAATCCTGGTGCAATTCTTCTTCCATCAGAGTATGAGGCTGGTTGGCAGGTAAGCTTGATACTTCATATTCTGGCATATGCAACAAAAGCACCCTTTCTGGCTTCTCTTTCTTATTTAGCCTTATAATAAAACCAAGCTATATTTTCAGTATCCTTATCTTCACCTGGTACGATCCTTTCTGCGTCTCGTGCCACCCTGCCAGCTCATATTCTATGATCTGCAACAAACAGCTTCAAACGCGTTAGTTATATAAAGTGATGGGCCTGTCCGTAACTGTTGTGACAGGGGAACACTTCCTGATTTGTTGCGCAGGTGAGGCGTTGCACCTAGCAGCGTATGCTGTGGTGATAGGCGGAGCGAGAGCGGGTTGAGGACAAGAGATTTGAATCAAATCCGAGTTTGCTGTGAGACAAAACAATATTTTGTTTTTTGAATTTCTTTGATGCTTGGTTCACTATTTGACTTCCACTTCTATTATACATCCCATAGTCCTTAGATGCTGTAGACTACCAACATGGTTTTAGTAACTTGTATCATGTCCTACCAACTTCGGTCGAGGAGCTTGTATCCAAAGTCCGATAATGGAAATCGATGGACTTCTGACTCTTAAATAACCGACGAAAAATTTCTATGTGGGGGGGTTCAGAATTATGTACTGAGTTTGTGGTTTCCGTTTTCGCGTCGGTGTCCCTTCCACCCCGTATTTAGTGGACCAAATTGTTAGACCAATGGGCAATTTTGTTTGCTTTTAGTCTTGTCTTTAAGTAGGAAATGTCGGGACGAACTCGACTCTTTTCTCTCGCTCGATAGGGATAAGTGGAAGGCGGGGATGGAGGCCTTTGCCCTGCAGTCAAGTGGGGTACGAATGGCTGATATTAATAATAATTTAGTCTATTCACCTTTCCAAATCGCTAATCTACCTCCACAGTGTCCTCTGAGTCAAACGTCACGGATCTACAGTGTAATCTGACGCGATGTGCGCGCGCGCTGGATTTTGATTAAGGGCGTCGACGCATGCGCGGTGCGAGCGTTCGCAATTATTATTACGGCAGTTTTGTGTTTATGCTATATTTGTGGCCGTTGTTTTAGGAACAGATAGTTTAGTTTTGTTTATTTTATGACATTTAAATGTTAAATGTCGAGAATGTATTAATTCTGATGAAGCAGCGCACCCTTCCCTAAAGATAAATTAATATTAACCATATATTATGAGACTGAAGAATTTTTTTATTTTAAACTTTGTTTAGTTGACATTCGAGTCCACCTTTGCTTACCTCGGGAAATACAGGAGTAATATTTTACTATGTTTAATTACTGCGCACTAATTATTTCATTCTTTGTTTCAGGTAAGTTATCTTGAACCAAACCAACCAACCAACTTTCTTCAAATAATATGTCCTCATAACTCGTAAGTAATTTTGGTTTCTTCGATATCACAAACCCTCTGGTTCTCACACACATACGTTAGTTTACCGACACTTTATCCTCTGAGAACCTTCGTCTCCGAGCCGTCACACTGACGAGATAAGCGTCAATCGAATGACCAACACCTGCCGACGATCTGCCAGTTACTTACCTTAGCTTTTCGCACAATATTACTTGACTACATGAAACGATGTAATTGATAGATTCACTCGTCTCCGGTAAAATCTTGAAGATAAATAAAAATATTAACGAATATCAAATTGGTCGAGATCATAGAATTCTAGATTAATGTGCTTTAGTGAGTCTTTGAACAAGACAAAGAGTAGACAAACAGAAACACAATGTTTTTAACCACACCAAGGTTGTTGTAGTTTTTAAAGTTTGGTCAAACCGCTACTTACAAATTAAGAACGCCACCCACGACACTAGACACTGAGAGATCTGGTGTCCACAACAGGTCCGCAATGTGTCCGCACAAATTTGACTAATCCTTTATACAAAAAGCTAAAGCCCTTAACTCTAAAAAAATCACTTTCATCCCCACAAATGCACAAAAAAAAACAATTCGCACAAACCTTCACCCCTGTTATCTATCGTCACTTGACCTGTCGTACGATCTCATCTCGCTTTAAATCGCATCATACACGGCCGCGTTATCTCCGAGATCTGCAACAACTCGGAATGAATCCTGCCCCGAGCAGTCAGCTGATTGATGGCCGGCAAGATGGCTAGGGCTCGGAGTAGGTCCTGGAGTTTGAATATTGTGGTTAATATAAGAGCAAGATACAATATATCCCAAGATACAGGTAATTCTTGGTATAATATAAACCTTTTAACCATCGTTTTGAAAATTTTTGGGAAGTACCTAATGAAACGCAGTGGATAATACAGGTACTTGGAGGAGAAAGTAAATTCGATGTTTCACTAGTTTACTGAAGGTGGTTAATACTGAAATTAGAACGGTATTAATTAAAAAAAAAAACTAAGTCGATTGAGTTGGTAAGTACAAAATATATAGGTAGTATATAGTTTTGAAAGCAAAAAGTGTGTTTTATAAACTGAACCATTTGGTAACACATAAGTAAGTACAACAATTTTCTAAGGTATGTTTCAATTCAAAACAATTAATCGTGAACACATTTAAATGGCAACCCTGCGCAACCTGCGCACACGCTTCAGTGCAAATTATAAAATGCACGTTACGAACAAAGCCGATCTTTATCGAGCGACCAATGATAGAGTATTCCGTTTGGCGGCGACTATGTAGCGCATTTTTGTCGTATTTTCACGCTTCTTAATTTGTGGGACAAGGCAGGACTGATATGGAAGAATGGAGCTATTCTTTAACGCAGACTTTACATTACATTTTGACCCCAAGAAAATTGCGGACTGGCTGGTCAACGGACTTTGGGAGATACTTTAGTAGTTGGAATATTATATGTTGAAGTCCAGTGTCCGGAATTTGGTCCGCAATCTGTCCGTACTGGTTCGGACCAGCGACGTTTGGACAGCCAAACGTTTAAAAAAGGACCCATACTGATTTGCAGACTGTGGTGCTTCAAAAATAGATAGGTGCTGTAAATGACGATGTTTTAAAGAATACAAGCATGCACTTCACATAAAATAAAATTATAACACAATATTTTTTCATAGATACAGCATTTAATAATAATAAAACATAAAAAAAACAGAAATCACTCAGCGAGTCAACCCGTCGCCTGCGCATCAATAAAACGATAAAGCAATTTAATTGATTGCGTCACTCAATCAATTACTGTCGTTCCAAATTCAAAACAGGAAGCTAGTCATTTTTTGAGTTGCCAACTACTGATTGGTTTATTTTTTTTTGTTCTATTACCGGTGGTGCAATAGTTTTCGTTTTTTTTTTGTTCATTTTGTCGCATTTCTAATATTGATGTTACGCTTTCGTTTGATGATTTGGTGAAGCGTTGATTTTATTAATAAAATTATTGAGAGCGGAAAAGAATATCAATTTTATGGTTTCTGTCATGGCCTTTGGTTTCAACGAATTGTTTTGAGGCAATCTATGTTGAGACCGACACCCTGTCCTTCTCACATTAAAGCATTTCTGACATCGAATCTTTTTCTTTCTGTCTCTTAATTTACTTTCATATTTGTTGTGCAGACTTTGAAAATCGCACGAATCAAAATCGATATCATTCGATTACAAAGTATTTTCTAAACTTCGCATGCTTACAAACATACATAAAATACGCCTTTTTAACCACAGAACGCCACCTGCTACGATCCTTACATAAATCATATTTATTTCTGTAAATTTGTTTTAAAAACACTTTTACACTTCACATCGTGTTATGTTTTAAAACTAGATGAGGCCGGTGTTTCGTACCTGACTACTCTGAGAAGAAACAGCCGAAACAAACTCAGAGGACATTGTCTCTTTTAAAGTCCAGACATCGGTCAAGTCATATGAGGACCATGCAGATTAGTGTCTGAGATGGTCTTTTGAACACATTGCATAGTCCTTTTGCCTCGTCTCGTTCATACATTGCATGTAATTGCTAGAAAATGTTTTTTTTTTCGTAATAATTGCACACAGGGCAAACACCAACATTGCACAACAGAATTAAAAGACAGCACCACAGAAAAAAAACAGTGCAATGTACAATAACTCTCGTCTTCGCCAATCAGCACCACGTTGTCTTCGAGTTCCGTTCTTCTCGTCAGACGTCGGCGTCGTTTCACGTCGACGTCGACGTCAAAGACTTCTTTTTGCGCCCTCTCCCACCGGTCGATAAGGACGTCAAATAACGTACAAAAGAAGCAAGGTGGGTATTTTGAAATTGTTTGTTTTAAATGTTATTTTTAGTATGATTGATATAAAGTGGGTTGTGCGTGGGTTTTTGGTCGTCGGGTACGTTTGACAGTTTCGTCACGTTCGAGGTTATGATTAGTGTCAGGATATGATAATATTGGGAACGTTCTAGGATGATTTTTAACAAATTGTCAATATGTCACTGTCAATTTAAAAATAGAAACCAAAACAGTCAAAATAAATAATTACTATTTTATAAGTATGCTATAGGCTCGCCCCCTATTACATGGGTCGTAAACATAGAATAGAATAGAATAGAATATACTTTATTGTACACAAAAACATACTTAACTTAACTGGCGAAATGTGGGTGTACTATTGGTACACTTCTGCCTAACTCTTCAGGGATTATATGCGTGATGTTATGTAGTATGCCAATATTTCACCAGAATAAGCAGTAGATACCTAAATGTATATGTAAACGAAAGCCCGCTGTTGGATTTCATAGCTCTGTAAGGTACTGATTACCACAGAGTGTTGGTCAAAATAGACATTAGTCTGTTTTGAATTTAAATCTACAATTTTGTATAAAAACAAACAAACAATTTTTTATAAAGAAAAACCCATTTAAAAACCTTCAATTCTAATGATTTTCATTGCTGGCCAACAGACTGACATTCACATAAACACTTCAAATTAGCTTCTACACCCATCGACCATCCATCATATTTAATGCAAACAAATATAAGTACAGACAATTAACTAACAAGCAACAGTTCTGTTGATTTCAGAAAAACAAATGTAGAACCTAACCTAATAACAACTACTAACTTAATAACTTTAATTACGGGCTAATAATTTTCTAACGTGACCTAATAATACGGGATGGAAGGGACACCGAAGCGAAAACAGAAACCACATACTCAGTACATCATTCTGAACCCCCACATTTTCGTCGGTTATTAAAAAAAAACATGTTTCCTACAAAACTGCTATACATACACGGTCAAAATCTAAGGAACAACCGTTCAGAATGATGTACTTAACACGTGGTAACCGTTTAAAAGTCGGTGTCCCTTTCACCTTGTCTGATTTTTCTGTTCCAAAAATTACATCAAAAACACGTCTTTCACGTCTCAGTAATCGCCTGAAATTACAAGACTTACCCACCAAGATCCCCAAAACACAAAAACCCAACTCAAAATCCAGCTCCAAAAAATTGCACATTCACTCCCAAACTCTCCCCCTTTATAGTAGTAGTTCTAGAACATTTATACTGCAACATAAAGCCGGCACGATATGCAAATGACTGCAGTTCTTTAGAGACGGTTCATCGTTATTGCTCCCGAGGCACCTTGGGCTGGCTCACCTATGTCTGCCGTGTGTCTTGGCCTTTATCTCGGCTTAGTCGTTAACGCCAGATTCGGCTTCCAAAGGAATTATTGGAGGTTAGATTGAGATCGTTTGGATGAATCTGTCTGGATTGCGTTGGGAGATGTGCTTGGTGCATTTCTTGAATAGAAGGAGCAAAGCTTTGAGAAGCATTGATACAATTATGTAACCTTTATTAAAGTTGTCATCTCATGAGTTAGTTTAATCATTTTAAGCTATATCACGTGTCACATAGTCCATTCATAGTTTTTTTTTTACGGTTTAGTTTAAAATTAACATTATTTGTATACAGGATGCTTATTTCATATCGTCATAATCATTTAAACATCTCTCATCTATTGGCGTATTTTTGTGCATTAAAGATATAAACAAAAAAACAACTGAAAGTTGTCCCATTCGATTATCTCATTTTGATTCTTTACTTGTATTACATTAGCTTTTGTTACCACGATATCAACATAATTGTCAGTAGGTACTCTCAGATCCTTCACATTTATCTACCAAAGTGTTCTCAACTTCATCTAAATTCAAGGTCTTCTTCCGGCATTTATTAAACTAACCTATAAAATCCACAACCAACATAACAACATTCGTCAATCACATTCATAACCCTAAAATGCGTCCATCAATCGAAATTAATTACGAAAAAATTCCGAAACTCGGCACAATGATTATCAATCCGGAATGATTGACTGAGTGGCCGCACACCGCACAGGTGCTATAGTGATGAATAATATTATAATTGCGACGGGATACGTCTTAATATCAATAAGGCAGGTACGGCAACTAATGCCCGTTGAATAAACATCAATCAATCAATGCGGTTGATGTGGAGAGGCAAAAAGTGGAGCGCTGATCGAATAGTGTGGATGGGGCTTTATTTTAGGATTACGATTTGATATTTTTGTGTAGTTTCAAACATATGGGTGTTGGCTTAAGTTTTTATATCTAACTAAGAAAGAAAATATGACTTTTAGAGATTAATGGGAGCAAAGTGATAAGAAATCGCAGTAATTGACTTTGAAATTAAATATGGCAGATGTTTGGTGAAAGAAATTCGTTCAACGCATGTCTGCAATCGATTCATAACCATATATCATATTGGCAGAATATTTCAAATACCATCTACATTTTAACACCTCCTTTACCAATTATACAATTTTTATTAGCAGATCCAAAATCTCTGTAACAATCAGTATTATTAAACTTTGATAAAGGCATATCCACAACCCTCTATCAAGTAAAGCAAAGCCAAAAAAAACCGGTGTTTGTTGGACAATGAGCCGTTGAAACGTAAGGCTGCGCGCGCACGACCAATGTGTGTGTCCGTGTGTTTGTCTGTTTGTCTGGCTGCTTGCGTGTTTGCTTTCCAGTGAAATGGCCGTCAGGTGCGTGTTTGAAGATTTCGGTTATTGGAAATGGATAGTCAGAACTTGTTGGAAAAGGTTAGTCAATGTTGTGGTTAGGTTTGTGTTGTTTTAAATAGAACCTAGAGTTTTTTATGGTGCAATATACTAGAGATTTCTGTTTTTTTCTGTACGCAGAACACAGGCAGTGATCTAGGTAGCTAGGTACTAACTGCCTTTGCATGTTGACTGCCTTAGAAATGACGGGATATATTTATATCTTAGATGTATCTATCCTGTCCCACTCACACGATTCATTCTTTAGTCGTCGTTGATGTTAGTCTGGGATATAATATCGTGATACGTAGATAATAATATCCGTGTATGTTTTTATTCAAAACGGTACAGATAAATTGCGGATGAAAGTCTGTACCGGTAGTGTTGTCCTATCCCTAAAGTAGACATCTTCTAGAAATACGTGATCACGTGGACATAGCTAAAAAAACCAAAGTAACAATTCATGAAGTTCCAAATAAAAGCAGACTTCTCAATTAACTTTGTCAAGAACTTGTCTAAAACGTCACAGATCTGAAATAGGAATACATTTTCTCGACTTTGTCTAAAGCAGCGACTAGCGAGACGTTTGGACTAGAATTAGTAAGATATCCTAGATTTTGTTAGCACTTTGGTATTATGTAGACTGACAGGTCTTTGTGAGGAATTTGGATTGACATCTCAATAAATGGTTTTACATAATAATTTGATGTTTCAACTGGAGAATAATTTTCGGGATTGTTCATATTTTTTGCTTTTACGTACCTGTTTGCTCCTGTAACAACCATTTTGGGGTATATTAGAATCATAGACGAATGTTTTTATCTAATTTTTCTTCTTAGGTATTCGTTGTTTTCTTTTAATAATATACATAATCGGCATGCTAAGATGTTTCGGTCGAAATGTTAAAATATTATAAATTTGACCATAAGACAATGAATCGTATAATTTCGTCGTTGTTCGGGTTGTAAACTGCTTGTAACAATATCCGTAGATACGCTTACGTCAACGACCAGTCTACAAAAGCAGTGTTAGGGTCATTATTGCGACCAAAACTACAAATAGTAAGACAATAAGCAACCTGTTTCACAATTCCTAATTTAATCTAAACATGAAATAACCACACAACATTGAAAGTTTTTCAATAGTTCTAATTCGTTCATATTACAAAGAAAACAGACAGTGCATACAAACATACACACTTATACCATAGATACTCTTTAACCCATAAACATGGCCGTAGAAAAAAATCAATCATTAAAAAAAAATAACAGACGTTGTCTACTTAAAAGCAAAACGAGCTACTAATGAACAGTGTTCGAAATATATTTACAACTTTACAAAATACGCTTCTTTAGTCTCTTTAATCTGGACGAATAGAGTTGAAATTCGCATGAACGCCCGCGAAAAGGAAAGACGTAACGTCAATAAAGATTAAGCGGATTCCCAGAGTCGAGTTACGCGTTTCGACGGATGGACGGACTGACGGACCGACGGACAAAAATCCGTCCGTTGACGTGACGTGACGTTTGATTGACAGCGAGACGGTGGCTCCATCTGTCGCGTTGACGTTGAAGGGTTAATCTGTCCCGGCTCTAGTTCGTGTTTTATTTTTGGCCATGTTTTCTCAGATATTAAAAGGTTTATGTTTTTAAAAGTCATATCAAAGGACCTAGTGTTTTTGGTGTGGCTTCAAAAAAGTTTATAGATTTTCCTTAAAGTTGTGGGTTTATTTTTATAGAGTAATCAACTAGTTTGTAAAATACTTCCAGTTTATGGATTGGATATTTAAAGCTCAGTAGAATCTTTCATAATTTTTGATAATATTATAATAAGTAATAAAGATAAAAGCAAATAAATGAAAGGTAATGTTAGCGGTAGCATAAAATGTTCTGACTAAATGTGTACAAGTTATGCAAAGTATTTCCACAACAGAATTGTCATTTAACCTTTTCATCGTAGCTTAAGTAAATCATTTTCAACATTTGTATCATCTATATCGGTGATAGAATGATAGTGTAGACCTTCTGGCTAGTGAAGTACTTACTATATTTACAAAAATTCTATTATCTCTAAAATTATTTCAAAGACTTGTTGAAACGCCGTTTATCAAAAATGACACACCAATGATTGATTAGAAGAGAGACTAAATATATTTTCTTTGGCATCAAATATTATCATTATATCTGTCCATCTGTCACTCATCGGCCATCATTCTGAATTTCAGATTTTTTTATTTTGGCAACTGTTCGAGAAATTGTATTTTTTGGATACTAGATTTGTACAAAGACTTTACTTGAAACTTTTGAAAAAATACAGAATGGTACAATGGCTATGTAGACTTTACAGGAACTATAAATAGACGTTACTGAAGGTGTAGTTCTTGTAGCTAAATTTTTAACTCACACTCAATTTAGATGGCCATCGATACCATAAGAAGAATAATTTCTTCTTTTCATCACATATCATGTCCTAAGAAGATATAATCATACTAAAAAGCTCTGACATTTAGTCTTTGTCGAAGACTCTTCTACTCGCATTTAAAACCAAACAGCTTCAGCCCAATTCTTTAATCCTGGAGTAGCTCTGTGATACTGATTCGTAGCAATCTGACTCCCATTTAATAAACATCCGTAATGGCTTCTTGGTACCCCAAAGATTAATTAATATGACGTGTCTCAGTGAATCACATTTCTAAACGAACAGCCCACATGACTCTTCTTATTAGCCTTTTAGCAACACGACGCGACGATCTGGACCAACTCAACGTCAATCTACCTCGTTGATTGACACTTACATTTCTACTTATCTCACATTTTTAAAACATACGTAATTACGGCAAAGCTCACACTTTGTCACTCTTCGCGTAGAAAGGAACGCAACTTGGCAATTATATCGTTCGTACGTCAACGGGACGCGAGCGTGTGGTCTTCTGAGAAACGGAACATGTCCGGACGATGCGCTTGAGTGCATTTTTGTTAAGTAGTGAGACTTTTAATGTAGATGCACGTATACTTGGCACAGTCGTGTGAACATTGCATAAAATGTGATAAGTTGTTGGCAGCTTGACGGAAATAGTTCAACTTTGTTTCATTTCATGCTAATAGAGTTCTAGTTCCATTTCATCGGATTTGTAAGTTAACAGTGCGGATCATCATCTGATTACAAGGCACCGACATTACAAAAAGACGCGACAATAATACCACAAGCGAGTTCTACCCGAAATAACCGTCGTATCGGCATCCCATCAAAACGAATCGATCGCATCAATAATAATCCCAAGAAAAAAATGAGTGGGCGCCCCTCAGATACAGATCAAATTAACGGTCAACCGAACACAAAGCCCAGCCAATCAGCAGGCCGATTCTTTCTCAAACGCTTCACGTATTTACGTCACATTTCTTCGATTCTGCGGCACGTTCGCGACGTAATAAGCGGACGGGGGAGTCCGCTCGTCGCGTCCGTCACCGTGGGGTGGTCCCGGCTCCCAGACTCCCGGACTCCAGTCCCGGAGAAGGGGGTCCGGGTGGCGTCCGGCGGAGTTAATGAAGTTTTCTCAGCGATTCCCACAGGTCGTCACATGCGGCCAGAGTTTGCTCGGCACATATTGTACACGTCTCGCTATCGTCAGATATTGCCCGGGTGAAAATGTTTTAATAAGCGCATCCCAGGACGCGGCCGGCCGTTACGTCCGGACCCGTTTGCCCGGCCCGTCTTATTAATGTCTATTGTTTGCGAGTTTCACGTTATTGCGTGTGTATTGATGGTACTGCCGAGGAGTTTTTATGTTCTTAGTTAGATGTGTTGCCGGTTTAATCCGGGTGGAGGCAAACATTGTAATATTCCAGGAAGTTTACATAGACAACACTGGTAAACAACTAACCATGTGCAGTATTGAAATCAATTTTCACATCCTATCAAAGAGTTTTCCACCTGGTCCTTTATTTTAAATTAGACCAGTAGGTGTCCCAATGTAAAGCAACCAGAGCAACCTTCTTTTAATTGAAATCCTTTAGTTTGAATAATTAACTTAATAATACAATAATTTTCTTGCTTCTGAGCTATAAATTTCCTCTCTCTCAGGCATAGGGCTCTGTTAGTGATTTACTTGGAACTTAATTTTTATTTAAGCCTTAAGGCACCTTTCAATGTCAAACTTTAGAACAAAAATAATAGGATTGATTCTAAAAAACAATCTCAGAAATAAAAGTCTAGTACAACATTTTTCTTCGCCCATTTACAATACTAGCAAACAAATCACACATCAATACCGTCAACTTTTCAGCGCTCAATAATTTCAACCCTTATTTCGTCCATCACAGACTGTTGACACAAAATGGAGCAGGTTAACGTTTCGCGCCCCTGACCTTGACCCCACTAATCGTGGCCCGTAAATTCAATACCGGCCACATCATGTGCGATGCTGCGAATTGTTTCCGAAGTTATTGTGTGGCAGATGGATGAATAGATGAAGTGACGGTTTTGGCACAGTGAGCTGTGCATCAGTGGCGAGTGATGGAGATAATAGTTTAGCACATAAAACACTATAAAAGAACGAACGCATTGATCCTTGACAGGAAATACTTAGTTTATCTCTTGTAACATAACATAATGTCATGCCTGCAAAAAAAGGAAAGAAGAGTTATGCGTCAGTGGCTTTATCCACGTTTCCCCAGTTATATTTACGCCCCATGTCATTGTGGCGAGCCTATTGCCATCAACCGGGCACAAATCTAGACTCCGGGCTGCTACTAACAAATTCCAATATCTCCTGTAAATGAAAATAATCTAAATCAGAACATTAGTTTACCATTGCACAAATGCCGAGTCTATTACTCTCAATTCCATGATTGTCATCTCGTATCCAATAAGGATTGTCCTCCACCTATTTATTGTAAAGTGCACCAATTCAAACTTGAGAACGTTCACGCGTGCTGCGATCTGCTCCAAAGTAGTAAACTTTGTGAGGTCGCTACACTCTTGTCTGAAGATTTTTATAGAGAGAGATTTTACCTCCCAATTTTATGTTGAACCGGCAATAACTGGCTCATCTCATCTACCTATGTATATTTTTCAAAAGTTACTTCAGCTCACAGACATCCACTTTTTTGCTTCAGATTTAAACAATTTAATTTATCCTGGAACAAATTACCCCGCTTTTCATGTTCCTTCAAACTGCATCAGGACCATTTTTCCTGATTTCAAAACAATACCCCATGTAATTTTTAATTTCGACAAAATGTTACTGATATCTAACGATTCGAAACTATTGCTATTATATGTTATATATAGAGAAGCACCAAACACTAATTAAAACTAAAGCCATAACCACACCCTGTAATCAAACGCTTGGTTACCGCTCACACCGACACACCACGCACGACGGTAACCCTCTACTACATAAAGCACTCAATAAGGCACCACAGGAGTGCATTAATGACATTTTTCACATGTTTCTAGCACCGATCACAGGTCAAGTTGTGGGGGGCCACCCTCAAGGTGGGGGTGTAAGAGGGTGTTGGGGGGTGTTTCTAGAAGGCGCAGACGTCTCCCGTCAATCAGTTCGGTTCGACGTGACTTGAATGCTATAGGAAAGTTCGCAGACCGTTAAGGCGGTTTTTTTATGATAGGCGATTATTTGGCGCGGTGCGGCGGTAATCTCGCCGATGTGTACGATGCTTTATGTCGTGTTTGTATTGGGGTGTGTTACGGGTGCGGATGGTGAATGGGTAGCTGATATATGTAAGTGGAAGCTGAAATCGTTTTGGTTATTTCTACTGCCTTTTTATTATTTTTAAGGTTATACTGCCTCTCCATCTTTTTCTTCCTGCCCATCGGCCTTTAGATAGTTCAGTCAGTTGATTAACTGACTAGTTGGCTAAGAGCGGTTGTAATGAAACTACACGATGAAACTATCAACGATTAAGAAGCTAGAAAACTCCCATCTTTCTGCTCTTCCTTAAAAGAAGAATATGCATGAACTCACACAAACACACGTTTACAAATTAAACTCAACCATATACCACTTTATATCAGAACTAGTTTTTCCAAAGTTATTATACCGACGAGGATATCTCGGCTTACTTTAACAATAAACACAGTTTAGGCTTTAAACTCCACGGTTAAACTTAAGTTAGCGGAAAAATTCTTACGGACTTTGTATAAGTACGCGTCGGACTAAATATTGCAATTCCTCTGCCAAGAAGCGTATTTTCCTGGTTTTTTAACAACATAATTTTAGTTGTGATATGGTTCCTTCTGTGTGGAGAGAGGGAATTTCTTCAACTGCGAAGCGACACATCGGCGACAGCTTGTCACGGGTCACGGCGACACCGCGGCGACAAAAGCGTCCACTCACCGGTCACCGGACCTTAGTAATAACAATATTTTGATGGATGTCTCATACCTACGGGGTTTTATATCACTCATAAAAAAGAAAACGGACTTCGAACTGTCTAGAGATATCAAATTTATGGGAAACCCCATACAAAATAAATGTAGGTAAAACCATAATGGGTAATTTTCTTCATAACTAAAAGCGTTTGTGGAAAATTAAAATAAACAGCTGTATAATATCGTTTAAATGAAGATATTTTGTCGATTATGATCATTTGCAATCGAAAACCTTAACTGAACCTAAACACAAAAAAAGAAAGAGTTAAAAAGATTGTAACCCTAAACCGGCCAGTTTAAAACTAACACAGCACGTTGCAACCAAAAATGCCGAAAACAAACCGCCATTCATTCGTTCCTTTTTTTAAATTCCGCTTACGAACGAATAAAACCGACGTAAGGTGATCGGTGATCACTCGAAACCGACGTCGCAGTGAATGAACGAACGGATGAATGAATGACTGAGTGAGCGGAGGGCCGGGGACACCAGTTGATCAGCCATGATGCGCTCGTGTCCGTCAAAGTCATTCAGAGTGGAATAGTGAGGAAAGAGTTCGAGTAATGATGGTAAATATTATGCACCTAATATTGGTTTGATTAATTTTATGGAAAAAAAAAATGAAAACATTTCGTCTAAATTAAATATTGTACCGAGTTTTACATACCGCACTTTGACTGTCAATTTCTCGGAAACTTAACCGGGATACAAAATATTTTAAGCACTGTAATGCTGTACCAAATTATTCCTAACCAAACTATTGACACATCGTCATAACAATAAAACCAAAATAAAATTAATATTAGCAAATAAATAACATTTTAATACGTAATATGTATGTCGTTTGCGACTTATAAATATGACTACTCGCTATTTAGTGGCATTTACTGGCGGGTGGTCCGAACATGACATGTGTCTCATGAGTTATTGTTTTATTTTATTAACAGTCGACGATCAAATTTATGTCGATCATAAACGAATTCTACAGAATATCACGTGTGTTTTGCAATTGCAGTGTTAATCTGTCATTTTTAACGGGCTTCTATAGCGTAATTATTACGTCAACAATCTGTCATTACAACCCATTATGTCACATCTGACATGACTAGTGTTGTACCAAAGATCGATAAAAACCCGGAAGATATTCTCACAAACATGCAATTTAACGGTGATATGTGACGATTTTTATTGAGCGATTTCTGAATTTTATTTACGTACAGTCGCTCGCAACACGGACTATCGAGCGCACATTAAAATACGTAGCGAATAGTGGTTGTGTAAATCAAAAGGCCATAAAACGCCACAATTCGGCCGGAGCCGACTCCACGCTTGCGTAGCGCTTGATTTATACGCTCGCCGTTTGCCGGTGCGAAAACCTACCTAGTGACGTCACGGCTTTTGTTTTTCGTTTTTTTTTTGTACAGACTTTTTTATTGATGGCGTTCAGATAAAAAGTGGCGGTGATAGGGTTACCGTGTTGGATGCTAGGTTTTAAAGAAGCGTGTGAAGCCTGTTGTCTGCCAACGTGGAAGTGACAGTTTTATTAGTTTAAAATCAATTGAACAGCTGAATGTAAGCTGAAGAAGGTAGTCACAAATGTCTAGGTTTTTAAAAATGTTTTGCTATTCTACGCACATAAATAAATCATGCATGTCAGAACATATTACGATGCATACAATAACATGTATGCTGATATTCAAATTGACCACCAAGTCCAATTTACAATCAAAACCTTTTCCTGACTCTCGCTGTAAGTATTGCACTATCAAATCCGAAGTGAGGTCACTTCTTATTTGACATCACACTAAAAGCCCAAAAAAATCTTAACCTGCTATCACCACAACGAAAAAAAAACAGAACACTTAAAACCGAAAAAACGACTACCCTTCGCGCTAACCCTGCACCGCTGAACGTCCGAACTAACCGTGGCATCACAATTTGTGAATGATTTTACGTTCGGTGTCCCGAGCTGGGCCGTCCTGGCCATTTCATAGCCATTTGTCAGCCGGGCGAAAAAGATGCATGTAGGACCCAATGACTTTTTTTTTCTCTTTTTAGGCTTTTACGCGGATCCATCGACACGTGAAAGTGTGTTAGCGTTGGTAGGGTTTATAAATCTAGTGCGTTGTTCGTGGAAGTTTATAGGTTTTAATTTTTGAGGTTTAAAGTGTGTGACGTGTGGCTGTGGATAAAATTCCGAGTGGATTGAGCTGTCCTATGGAGTAAAGTCTGTTGTAACTAGTACAACCAGTAGCATAAGGTGTTTCTGAGTCTTAGTTAACGCTAGACCCTGGGTATTCGTTCGTGTAACGTTGTCTATTTCAGCATCAACTGCTGATTCTTGCTTTAACTTACTTGTTTATCCATCACCCTAAAAGTTGACGCACCCGAGATCGCTGTTGCTCTTAAAATTTAATAAGTGTCACTTACAGCAGATTTACTGCTGCATTTGATTGGTGACACATTCTCAGCTTACTTAAGGCCTCCTCCACACCATGCCACTCACCAATCCCAGTGCCACACACTCTGCGACATAGTGTACAGTGACAATAGTCGGGCCACACGTGCACTGACGGCATAAAACGCGTGATTGAAGCGAGCCCGCAAAAATGTCGGCCAACGGACCGACGGGCGCCAAACCGCGACCGCCCAATTTATATTTCACTATTATCCACGAGAACCGAGCCGATTTACGATTTCATTATACCAGGCCCCGGCAACTCGGTAACTCGTTGATTTAAAATGCACACGATTTTTGTGCGAAAATATGTGTCGGACGTCGTTTGGCTTCGATTTATTTGGTCGTCAATAAGGTAAAGTTGTCTAGAATGAGGAGATTGTTCATGTTGCGTATTGAAAAATATTGTCTCTTTTTGGTGTTTTCGTGTTGGGCCTTCTGATCAACCTAATTCTGTGCAAATGATGAAAAGTTCTGTGAAAAGAATTCCGAGACTTTTCAATAAATCACACAATGGGTTTATATTATCCACAATGATGACACACACAGCACATGAACACAGTTCAAATGTACTGATTGCGCTCAAGTTCCATTGCTGATTCGCCCTTAGGTACAGTTTGACCTTTGATCCAACAATTCAACTGAACTATTAAAAGCTATAAATACTCGTGATACACCATAAAATCGAATCACTTGGAATATGCCTGCACCTGCTAAATCCACCCGCTATCACATGTCCTAGCCTGAATTAAAAATGTGAAAACTATTTGTCTTGTAATTTGAAATATGGCCAACGCTACACTTTCGTAAAAGGCGTTGAAAACTAGCCTGCCAGTTGTCTGTTACTTTAAATATTTAATTGCCATCGATTTACGTTGACAACGTGTCATTTAAGTGTGGAAGTCTTGTATTTGCATGCGTTATGAGCTAACAGTTTGTCCCCATTGACTTAGAATTTTTTCTTGAAAAGTAGCTTTCAATTTTTCTTTGAAATGTTGCAAGTTGGAACTTTATTCTTCTTTTATTTAAAGCCGATTGATATGTTCACACTATTGCCAGTGACAGTGAAAATGTTAGCTCTGACAGCACTTGACACATACCTACATTTAAAGCATAGATTATTTTCATAAAAACATGTGCAGAACTTGCATCAACATCCCACAACAAGACAAAACATTACCCCAATTCAGCAGTTTTAATTCCCCAACACAAAGGGTAGGACTACACTCCGTGCAATGAAAATAATAAAAAATAATTTATCCAGACGCCTCTCCACGCTACATAAATAATCATTACGAAACGCATTCAGACACAATTACATACTTGGGGATGGCTCGTTAAAAATCATATTCTAAGGGCGGTTACAGACCGGGCGAGCGACTCCCTGCTTGCCGGTAATGTGTTAAAAGCATTAGTGGTGAGACTTTAGAATATATCGTTTTTTGGAATTGGTCTGGGTGGCTGTTTTAATATTTGTATTCGATTTAAATAAGAATTTATATGTTTTCTGGTGTCAGCTGGAGCGATAAAGGAAATTATTAATTATTTAAAAAAAAAATAGTAAGTCAGTAATCAACCACCTGCAAGGTAGTTCTTGTTAGCACGAGGAAACGACGTAATAAATTAAATATTAATAATTAATTAATTATAAATATTATTAATTAAATATCTTAATCTTTGCCTCATGGTGAATTTTTGATAGATGGAGTTTATTAAACGCTTTTTATCGCTGCTGAAAAGGACATTTAGTGTAAATAGTCATTGAGAAACTTCATCAGTAAGTGCACTGTTAATCCTCCCAAAACAATAACTCACAGTACATAACATTTTCGCAGCACCGCAAACTATAAAACACTTCAAGTCCCAACCACTTTTACTTTACACTCGCACATAAAAAGTCGCCACCGAAAGTCGCTTAGCGTACAAACGGCGAGGTGAGGCCACCCCCCGTTCCCAGTTAACACGGTTAATAATAGGCTCCTTACCCTCCCGCGCCTTATCTGCAGTATTAAACCATAAAACATTATAATTTACAACGCTATGTCGCTGGGCTATGACGTTCCGCAGGCTCTCAAAGTTTACGCGTTTTTACTGTAGCGGGAGAAGGGTTGAATTGTATGTGAGTGAAGTTTAGAGCGATTCTTTTGAGGTTTTTGTTTTGCGATATCTTTTTCAATTTGATGGATGGGTGACTGTTGATTAGTCGAATGTATCAGTGGCTATCACTTTTGCATGCTGGTGGATCTCTAGAAATTGTTTTCGTAATAAATACTGTTAAGTGTAGTTCATGTGTCAGTCGTGCTATTCAAGTTTTACCATAACTTGCAGTTACTTAGAAGATTGGTATTTTATCCATTTTAAAGCTTTCCCAATATTTGTTTTGTATTCCATTTTATTTTCCTCTAATTTTCATAACTGCGAGAAAACTCCAGCTTATAATTCATCATCATCCATTCCAAGCCAAAATTACAACAAAAACAAACAGGCAAAAATCCACAATCCTATTTACAAACAAAATATCCTCATTCAAAAACTCTTTATCATAAATTCTGTTACCCAACCCATATTTTAGTCCCCCTCCCTAAACTTTGGGAGCCGTACTGATACTTAAAAATAACGAGATGCCAGCAAATATTGTAATAACCCCTCTGTCCCTGTATTTAGTTCAAAACCATTGTTTTAATAATCTTTCTTTGCTGATTTCGCTCCATGTGTTTGCAACCTCGTCAATATACTCGCCCCCCTGTTTACATTCCATCGATATATTCTTGCAAATTTCACTTTCCCATCCCTAAATATGTTATGTGTGTAATAGAGTGTGTGTTAATGGGTGTTTGTGTGTGTTTAGGCATTACGTGTGTGTTCTACGTTATTATCAAAATGTCGGCGTTTTGTTTTTCAGGACCTGTTATTGTTATTGGTGTTTTATTTGGGCGAATTACACTTTTGATGTGTTTGAGTAATATTTTTTTGGGTTTTTACTGGCATGAGTAGAAAAAGTTGATCGCGAACAACCTTCAACGATCTTCTTTAACGCGTGGTTAGTGCCTAACCTGGTGTCAGAGTCTTTATGCCACCCATGGGCCTTTGACTTGGCTTTACATGCCGTCGAGAATTATCTCTCAAGCATGCTGGTTTCCTCACGATGTTTTCCTTCACCGAAGCAAGTAATAATTATACAACGATACGAAATACAAACACCATTTTAAGTTATATGAAAACCTCTTTGAATTTCATCTTTGGAATTTGATCCAATGAGATCTTAGTTTTGCCAGCAATTTCAGTCGTTTATTGGACAATCCATAATTCTTCCACCTCATGATCACCTTATTATCCTCCAATCATAACCTCACGTACCATATCAGTACAGCTCAGATTACACTCTCAAACATTGATAGCGTCTGAACGACCCAATAAAAAAGCAAATATCAACAATCAGACGAACTATACAAGTAATCCGGGCTTTGTTTGCGGTTACAATTGTACCTAATATTTACAATATCTTGTTGATAAAGTGGGCACGTGGGACGCAGAGAGTGGCCGCCGTCTTAGCCGGCTGCTTTATACGTGGCTTCTATCAATATTGCATGATAATGGCCGTGGGTAAAGCATAAGCGCCCGCGATTCGGAAAGGCGTTCGCAATCTGATTTGATTAGTTACACTTTACTTTTACGATACGATCTGGAAAAGATTGGGTTGGGAGATCAAAATGGAAATTGATTTATGCATTTTTTAGGGAGGGAGAATCTTTATAGGTTGTTTCAATTTCAGTTGGGAACAGTTCCCTGAAGCATCATTACATAAACATGAAAATGAATTTCAACTTACCTTATCCGGAATTTTGATTCCGGATAAGGTAAGTTGAAATTCATTTTAACAGCAAAATAGTATTAACACATTTATTGTCATGGTACCGGCTATTCTGACGTTTTCTTACTATTTAATCACTCTTTGTGTTTGCCATCAGTACATGCAAGGATTGATTCTGCAAAATTCACCTTTGGTAACATAATTAACCGTAATAGTAGGAGAGCTAGTGAACCCTCCGAGTAACGGTGTGTCTGTAAGGCTAGAAATTCTTATGGTGATGAGTCATAGTTTGCTAAGTACAATGACCATCGCCTGGCACGCCTCAGCCCTGCACGTCATCAACCCCTATATTTTTGAAAGTGTAGGAAACATTTGAAAAAAAAACTTGTTCCTGTAAGCTTGCAATTTTTTTACCATTTTGTTTATTCGTTATTAAGTTCAAAAAAAAATTGACAGGCGTTTTTGATGAGCACAAGTACCTGACAGGTGAGCCTGAAGGTGTATTATGTGTAGGTAAATTAAAATAAACTTTATTCTGTAAAGTTGAAATTTATAGACATGTTTCTTTAAGCGATTTAAAGTAAGTTGGTAAAATGACAGGCGGTTCTGGCTAGCATAAGTCCTTGACAGGCGAGGGGAAAGATGCTATGGGATTGCGAGTGAGAGGCATAACGTAAACTCAGTGATGCGAATGAGACAGTTTATTTAACGGTAAAATTGGAGGGTCGTGTACCAGCTTTTGTAGAAAGATTTGAAACGAAAAATTTCGTCAGTTCTAACAACGATTTACCTACGTGAAGTCGTGTTCAACTATTTCACAAAGAATTTCAATTATACATATTTTAATCTTAACTATACATTACAGTGATTGTGCAGTTATCTTTGTGTATTGTCACTTTATATTCATATTTAAGTAAATAGTGAGTAAGATGGAATCGAAATTTAATTGGTTTGAGGGAAATACAGTTCCTTCTTCTATCTACGAAGTAATATTGTTACAACAGCCTACTGATACTGCTGAGAATGAGTCAAGTGAAGCTGAAGAACAAACACATTGAAGGTAATAAACAAATTCTTAATTTTCTAAAAATATATGGAATTCTACATAATTGAGCGCAAGATCCGAGATTTAATGTTATTATTAATGTATTCAAACTTTGTTTCTTTTTAGATGATGAAATCGACAATGAAGAATCATATGATAACGAAGAAATTGATGATGACATATCAGATGATGATGATGATTAATTTAAAAGTCTTATGTACATTATGTTACAACTAATAAAATACATTTTACCCATAATTTCTATTTTTACTTAATGTAATTTGCATCAACGATATGAGTTTTCATGCTACGCCTCTCACTCGCACTCCCATAGCATCTTTCCCCTCGCCTGTCAAGGACTTATGCTAGCCAGAACCGCCTGTCATTTTACCAACTTACTTTAAATCGCTTAAAGAAACATGTCTATAAATTTCAACTTTACAGAATAAAGTTTATTTTAATTTACCTACACATAATACACCTTCAGGCTCACCTGTCAGGTACTTGTGCTCATCAAAAACGCCTGTCAATTTTTTTTTGAACTTAATAACGAATAAACAAAATGGTAAAAAAATTTCAAGCTTACAGGAACAAGTTTTTTTTTCAAATGTTTCCTACACTTTCAAAAATATAGGGGTTGATGACGTGCAGGGCTGAGGCGTGCCAGGCGATGGTCATTGTACTTAGCAAACTATGACTCATCACCATAAGAATTTCTAGCCTTACAGACACACCGTTACTCGGAGGGTCCACCAGCTCTTGGTCTATAATCCAATCTTATTACTAAGTAATTTGTGTTTTAGCTACAAGAACCAACTCTTGTTCTATGCTCTCGTAACTGAACACACACTAACTTCAGTTACCGTTACCTGAAGTACATTGATTTTCAATAACGAGGGCAGAACTTTGGTTCTTTGGTCTGGTCATATCGCCCATGCCTTGCTCCATCGCCCACCCGTACTCTTTATCGCTCGGTGCGTTAGCCGAGATTACTGCAAATCTACTGATTGCGACTCCAGAACTATTGATACAGGCATTAACTTTGCATCGTTGCCTTCGCGTAACGTCCACTAATCTGTCCTAATGTTTGCTTTTGTTTCTGTAAATTTACTTTAGTTGTACGGACTTGTACGCCTTATCGTGTGATGTGCCCGCTGATTGTAAACTCTATGGGATTTCTTTTATTTGATTGCTTTAAGCTGGGAGTTACAAGATTGTCTAATCCTTTTGTGAGACGTGTTTGCGTATTCTATGACTAGAAGGACCAAATATTTTTTTGGAGCAGATTAAAGCTGTGAGCCTTAGAAAAATATTTACAAGTATGATATGAATTCATAAGCTAACTTTCATTTAATCTCTGTTGTATAAGAATTTAAAATTTTCCATGCTTTGAAAATGTTGTGAGCTAAATGGCAACTTTGGCGTTCAATTTTGAATCAGTAATACCTAAGTTACTCTATAAAGTCGCTGTTTGTAATACCTAAGTTACTCTATAAAGTCGCTGTTTAGAAAAGCTAGATACTTTTATTCAAAGAAAAAAACACCGACCCCAAAAATCCTTGCATTCCACACGCAGCCGTCTTTAAATCTTTTCAAAACACTTCACTTAGCTCTATTGACACTTCATTCGACGCACTCACACAAAACGATCCCTTAGAAAAAAAGAGAAAAACAAATATCGGATCCAGAACGATAGAGATCCACTCGCCGGCTTAGATAAGTGTTGCTAGTATTGGACAGGTATCATTATGCGGGCATACTTAGCCGGAAGGTAAGGGGCCGAGTGGGGAGTAGAGGGTAGAGGGGGGAGGCAATTTAATTCTGTCCACGTTCTAATAATGACCGTCATAATTCGTTCAAAGTGTCCGGTCTGGGACATTTTCGCCCCCCGCGCTCTCGCCCGGTTGATTCCTTTGCATTTTCCCCCCTTAATTCCATTTTCATGCCACCTTGCACACATTTGCGCTTCATCTGTAGATTGTGTGTGTGTGTTGGTATGTTGTGTCTTGTAGCAGCGAGAGGGTTATGTTCCGTTGAGTAAGAGCTTTTGGCAATAATTATGATGCGGGTTTTTTTTTTGTTTTGATAAAGTAGATCAGATATACTATTTTATAGCATCAATACTAATCATGTTTAAGTCTCTGGTGTGTAATAAAGACGATTAGCTGATGATGATGATAGCTTAGGTATCAAAAGATAACACGTAACCACCTGTGCAGTATTGCATCATGAATATTTGTGCAAATCGTAACCCTTTGAAATGGCTTCGCGAACAACTTATTTTTTCTCATCATCTACCTAGCCTTTTTACGTTGAGTGACTGCCTATCTGACCTGCTCATTCAGTTACCACATATTTTGTATATCCTCAATCATTTGATTACCTATACGCGTGAATAATAATGACCCTTATCAAATTAATATCCGTCTGCTTTCATAAATGTTTGACTCACTCACGGAATTAAAATCTAAGTCATCTAATCCGATTACATAGCAAACAGTTGCTAAGTTGTTTGTTATCAAATAAAAAATTTAAAAAATGGAAAAATGACTTTAATTAATTTATTGACGCAAGTAATACATCAAAGCATATTATTTAGTCAATGTTCATTGATCAACGTGCTAGATACAGGCTGATAAAAAAAACTGCTGAGTTCGTTAGTCCAACAGACACGCCTCCAAGTAGTGATCGCGATTTTGAACCTTGAAACAATCCTTGTCCTAGATCATCATCTGCTTAATCTTTTCCCAACATTGTTGGAGTTGACTTGCAGTGGAACTGGATGCAGCTGAACACCAGTATTTTATATACAGCCACTGCCCTCCACAATCCAGTTACTGGGTCCCTGATCCTGGTCCTGGTGGTTCCTGGGTCTGGGTAAGATACCCGTAACGCTGATTGTCTAACTTCAAATTTGTTCTAGATCAACCGTTTTACACATCTCGTTAGAAATATGCACCATCTGGTAAAATACCAAAAAAATAAACAGTAAAAAAGTTTTAACCCTAAAAAACCCACTGCGAAAAAGGACGCGAAAAAATAGAACAATAAGCATTCGTCATTTTAATCCGGGCCACACATTAAAAAGATAATCTCACACTCTCCCTCAAGTCAAGCGCCATCTTGGATTCGCGTGTGTGTGCGAAATGTGTGTGTGCATGTGTGTGTTTCTGTGTGCGGGCTTTATCAACACATGTAGCTAATATTAAGTTTGATTTATATCTGTGATATCGTAAATGGATTAGGGAAACGTCCCTTTGGTACAGTTGCGTACTAAAGTGGATCTAATGTCGTCGTTTTATGGGTACGCGTAATTGGCGAGGTCTGTCTGTTTGTGTAATTAACGCCGGCCATATTTAATTTGCTTTTGTTTTTTTTTTCAGGTACGTTAGCGAATTTTGGGTGGAGTACTACTAATGTTAGTAAGTGTTTGCTGTATTTTATGAGGACATTTTGGGGAATGGCTGTTTGGTAAAAAGAAAAGGTTTTGAATAAACATACTATGGATCAAAATAATAGGTTATCAAGGCAAATATGCTTAATTTCCAAGAGTGTAAAGGAGTCAAAATACCAATAAATACTTTAACTAATAGAAGACAACGTAACTATCAAAACTACTTTGCTGGACTTTTAGTTAGAGTTTGGGCTGTTCGCACAACGATCAAAGACATTTTATGAAAACAAGTAGGTAAAAATTGTTGATTGATTATTATGTTGCAAGAATAGGTAAAACAGGTATAAATTATTCAAACGGATCAATCAAAATAATATTTTATCTAACTGGGTTTTTAATTTTTAACTATTTAATAATTATTATCGCTTGTTTGATTTTATATCTCTGAATGACGCATTTCGAGTGTATGAATTCGTTATTTTGATCAAATATTTTCCTCCGATCGAATTAAGGTCCTTTTAATCAGGAAAAAATAAATTGTGTTTAAACTGCTTTAGAAATAATGGTGCCTGCGGCGTTACCTACAATCAAAAAAAAAGGCTGTAATTTTAATTGAAACAAACGTAAGCATGATAATGGAAATATAATATAAGGAACTAAAAACTTACAAAACAGTAGGTATCTTAAAAAAACTATTCTGTAAAAAAAATAAAAATAAACATTTTAATAATTTAAAAAAAGGCTCTCCTCTAACTAAAACTCACAAAAATAATGAACATCTCTAACACAAACTCTTAACAAGCAAAACATCCATGTTTTTAATTCAAACGGTCCAAGTAATTAGGGTCTGCACACATTACTGCTATCGACGGCGCGTCGATGTTTACGATTTTTAATTAGAGCGCCCGCCCGTCGATACGGTACGTGACGTTGTGCAGTGTACCGTCCGCTTTATTGTGTACTAGTCTTTGTAACGACACTGGAAAATATTCATAGTTGTGGAGGGTTCAAGATGAACAATATTGTTTATGAAGATAGGTAAATCACTATTGATAAGGTTTTCAAATAATTCAAAATATAGGTAAGACGTTAAAAGAAAGGCTGCTGATTTCGCGAACTTTTAGGAAACTTGTACTTTTTTTGCAACATTGATAAAGTTTACAAGTAGGTACAAACAATAAGGCAACTTTAAACACAGTGCCAAATAAAACCTAATTTTACATTAGTTTACATTAGTCCTTTCCTCAATTTGTTTTATTCAATTAGCACTCGATAAGAAAACTTCGAAACAAAAGCAATAACAAGATCCTACATCACCCATCTTCTACCATCACGTACCACCGTCGCGTCGCATTTAAACGAGACACAAAAAATCGTCATTTAATCTCTCCAGAGTAGATCGTTTGCATAATTAATGTACGTAGATATTGGACATTGGCGAGCGACAATAGTGTGTCGTTGCCTTTATAAAAGTACGCAAGTAAAAGAAAAAACAAATATTTAGCACCCAAGTTTAATAAATAGGTTTTATTCATACGGCATAAGTGTTTTAGTGTAGTGTATAAATTAATTTGAACAGTAATTGCAATAAATAAAATGCTAATTGTTAAAGGTTTTTTAGTTTCGTTTTTAATTTAAGAATTTTTACAGACTTGCAAACGAGTTCGCTCGTGATTTACTGTATTGGTGTACATTACTTTTGCTTAGTATAAATAAACTTTTTTTTTAAATATTGAAATGCGATTGCGAAATTGCGAATACTTATTCGATGGGCGATCTTAAGGGGTTAGTCAATTAAGGGACATGCCGATACAGGCTGGCGGGCTTATCAAATGATGAGTATTGCATTGCATCTTAATTTGAAGTTATGTTGCAGATTAAAACTTAGACTGTCCTGCATTTTGAAACTGAATAAATTGTTATTGAGTTTTATGTTTGTGTTGCATTGACTTACTTTTTTAAAAGTATTTTGCATTTTTTTCTTTATTCTGTTTTTTTAAAGATACTCTTAGCAACCTGGATACAAAGCCTCCTATTAAATTTTTTCGACACAAACATTTTACGGATCATTTGTTGTCAACATAAAAAAAAAAACTTTTCAGAAAAACGTCCTCAATTTTCACATTAATCCATCCCAAAAACAAACTGCTTAATTTCCTTAATGCCGTAAACATCTCTAATTCACTTAAAAATAACAGCACATTTTACTCCATTGATTGTCAAAAAGGCATCCTACAAAACAAAACACAGTACGGTGCCCAGACAGAACGATTCAATTTTGCACAAAATCACGAACGAATTAAGAAAATGCATTCGAAACGAAGTTCGTCAAAAGAAAACCAAACAGTGGAGAGACATTCCGTCCACTGAATACAAAGAGGGACAGCGAGGGGGTGAAATGGGGTGGTGGGGGTGGGGGGACACAAAAAACATTTGCTTCCACTAACGAAACAATCGCAAGCATAATTGATTTTAACGTGGAGTAGACTGCAAATGAAGTCGAAGGAAGGGACTCTCGAAGTCTCGACTTCTAATGTGGCCAGGTGGGATGGAGGTAGGTTTTTCTTGGGGACTTTAATGTAATTACTTATTAAAAATGCCTGTAGGTAAAGGATGTTGGTTCTGAAGATTTAATCTCCGTGCTGCAGAGTTGTGGCACTTATTCCTTTGGGCTTTCAAATGGGATGTGACAGTCAGTTTAAGCTGATATTTGATTGATTTTAAGCTTATTTTAAAAATAATCTATATTATTAAATAGATTTGTAGTTTTTATGAGTAAGGTACAGTTTTAGATACTGGCTGTTTCCGTTTCATTTCATGCAGAGCTTTTGATAAAATGAGGTTTTACCAACTTGCTAATTTTCTTTTCATATCTTCATATTTTCTTCGTACATATCCTTTGTATACCTTGTCATTTAATGCAATACCTTCATAGATCGATTGCTTAAATGTCCCTTGAAAGATCTCCACCGACTTTAATGCGAAACTCTTGGCTTATAACCTCAAAGATCTTAACATCCAGACAAAACAGCAATTAAATTCAAAATAGAAAAACTCCGAACCCACCTCGACTCAACCAGCATTTCCTTTATATTGTCTCAGAGCAATAACCGTTGTGAAACTTTACACAATCCAGATAAAACTGACTTGACTCCGGCTGCTATAATCAAGAACCTTGTACCTGATTTAAATATGTACACGGTCTCTGCGATGTTGCATTAACCCGACTGATTCATTAGTGTGTGGAAAAATTCCTACTTGTGGGTGCCTGTGGGTGCTGCTAGCTTCGAAATTGGCACGTACCGTGTTCTTTGGATTAGAGATCGCTGGGCTGTAATGAGGTGCGATTGTTTTGAATATTCTTGGGCTGCATTGTTAATTAAGATGGTTGGTATTTGTGGTGGTGGATGGGTGATTAGAGAGTTGTTACCTTTGTATGGGCATTTTAATTTGTTCATGGTCATGGTCTATGGTTTCGTTCCGTCTAGTAATATAGTTTTCTAGTTACTTTCCATAAAGGTTGATTGATTCTGTGCTTTAATGATAAATGATATTTTTTCTGTACGTTGGTTTTTACAAACACCTCAGCTCTTGTGTTTGACCGTTTTTGTTCACATTCACAGGGTTTAACTTGATTTCTACTAGTAAAGTTATTTGAAGAGTGCTTACAGTTATCACAAATTGCATTATAAATCTAAAGGTCCAGTTAATATAGCACTTGCCCATAAAGAACACAAGAACTCAATACTCTCGCTTTCCATAATTAAAAATCAAACAACATAAAGCACACCAAAATGTATTCAACACAAACAAAAAGTCGGACACGCAGAACATCAAAGCATCTAAATAAGGGCCGACGCAGACTTGCTACTGTACGACGCGCACGATCGCCTAAATATTCCGATTCTTCGGTCGCAGCGATTCATACGCGATCCATGGGCTAGATAGCCAATTTGCTGTACCCTGTACTGCCCCGTCCATTTCACTCGCGATTCTCGAACGTAGATATGGTAATCGTGAAAAAGTTGCCGTGTTGTAGTCGCTGGCGATTGGTCTGCGTCTGGCGGCCGCGGCGTAGTGGGATAGGTCAGTTTATTGGGATGAATAATTTATAATGAATTATGGTAATGTCGGATTGACGATCTGGTTGCTGGAGTAGTTTGATTCTGTGAAGGTTTTTTGCTTTTGTTGTGAATGGCGGTTGGCCAAGGTGTTTTGGTTGGTGACAACTTGAGTATGTAACTCAGTTATAAGTCTCTATTTTTATTTGCGGTGATTTACATTTTCCGTTTATGTTTTAATAGTCAACTTTCTGCAGATTTCGAATTATTTATCACTTTGTATATTATCATTTTAGTAATCCAATCTGATACGACTGATATCTTAGATCCGCCAATTTTAAAGTAAACAACAATACTTTGAAAGCCTCCAAATCCATCAAATCAAAACCACAACCCTGACAAACAAATCAAAGTACCAATTAAATTCAATGAACAGGAATCATCGGACTTAACCCTCCCACTGCCGCATAGCTGTGATCACGTCGCGTTCCCAGCGGCTGGCGTCTTGCGTCAATAGCAGACGTCTTGAACGTGCTGATGCAACGTTGACCAACCCCCCACTGTCCCCCGGGCCCGCGGGGGCCGGGTGGGCCATGGCGGCCCACACGTAGGCCTGCACCGCCCGCCTGAATACTAATTATCAATTAGACAACGGACTCCGGGTCTTTTTAGCAGTGTTGCTGTTTTAAGGAGTTGGGTGGTTGTAATGTTTTCGTTACTGCCTTGTTGTAAGTTAAGTGAGATAGAAGAGTAGTTCTTTACTCAAGAAATAATTAAAAATAAATTTCTTGTCAGCACTTAGTACAAATATGCTGAAGATTAAGTCATAGTAGAGAATACACATGTCATGGTCTCCAAAATGAGTTTCGTAACGAAAAAACCCCATCTCTTGGACCTGATAAATGATTTCAGTTAAAGATTTCAAAGTGCATAGTAATTAATATTCAGATATGATTACTCCAACGTCTTATAATATCCAAAAATAATGAAAATGAGCTTTTAAGCGCACTGCTTTAGTCGACAGCTTTACAGTCTATGTTCCACTCAAAACCTCGCTAAACTATAAAATAATGAAACAATAATTGTTATTTTATTTCAATAATTTTACGACTAGATTTAGCAATAATTTTGGCGCCACACTTCTTGAGTTTTATCCAAGTGTGTATCTGTAAAAGTCATAAATAAGTAATAAAACTCTTTGATGTCGGCTTTCACAATAAATAATGTCAATAAAGATTGCAAGATGCAATTAATTAAATATGCATAAGCAGTAAAACTGAATCTCTCTTCAAATGTAAAAAAATAATGTTGAAAGTCATAAGAAGTAGCGATTAGCGAACTTTACGAGCTTTCATTTAAACAAGTGTATAAATAATTTATTTAATATTAACACCTATGAACCAGAACACTGGCCAGTGAGCAAAGTTTGTCCTTGAAAGAAAATTGAATTGCGAAAACCATAAATACCATACATTTTTGGATTCTATTCGTTTCTTATTTCGAAAACTGACCATTTTCTATCCTAACTGTACACGTACACGAATCTACAGATCTTATTAGGTAGAGAAATAGAGACAGTTAGTAGCTTGAGTTCTGCACTATATTATAACCCGCTACCAGTTTGTACCCTGGACTAATCAAAAAGCTGCTGTAACTGCAGATTACATAGCGTTTAGTTCTTAAATCATATTTTTAACTGTTCGACTCAATCGTTTTGACGTTTACAAAGCCGACCGATCAGACTATATTTGGATTTACATACAATAATGTTGTATGGAAGTTGCACTGTCGCAAATATTATAATATAAGTAATACATGAATAGAAATCGCGTTTATAAGTCACGATTCGGAATGTATCAGTGCTTGTAGAAAAGAGGCTTTAAACTATTGAGTTTGTGTTTATCTGATGATGCCCTACATGTCAAGATGTCTGGGTTGAATATTGAATAACGAAGTGTGTGGCAATTGGTTTTGAATTTGCTCAGTCAAATTCTTGTTAAAATCTGAATAGGGAATAGGGTTGAACCTACATCACCTTCACACTTACACGTGGTATTTATAAGTAGGTACATGTTTTTTTTTAAGATTAGAATAGATCATGTATTTCATATCAATCTATTTTTAATTTATACGTGTAAAATTTAAAAATCTTTGATTCAATAATAATAATTGTACCTTAAAGATATCTTTATCTTTTAGATATTTTTATATATGACAGACATGTCGTGAGCCACTCTTATTTAAGATCTTGCATGCATGTATTATTTTAATTCTGTATGTGTTTGAGCAAATAACATTTCTTATTCTTATTCATACAAAACTGCAACACCTCCATGATAATGTATAATGTAACAACTGACTTTTTTTGATCTATCTTAACACTTACCTTCTGAATCCATGGTAGAAGTTTCGGTAACGATGTTCCACCGCTTATTTTCTAACGCCTTACAGACATTCCTTTCTCAAATATAACCCACAATAAAAATCCATCAAATTAAATCAACACCATAGAACTCGTATCGTCCCCGTCACGTGACATATAAGTGGTCCAGCTCATTCATCTCTTGATTGATATACAACGCCTCGCCTTCCGGCCTTGCCTTAAGTTCATAAGACTTTTTTATATAAATGTATCATTTTGAAGATGAAACGGGCGCCATCTTTGATTCGTGACGTGATTGAGTGCTCCTGCTTCCGTTTTAATTAACACTCGTTGATATATTTTTGGTTAATTTTGAATTTTTGTAGAGGAGTAGGATTAGATGGTGGTGATTGATTTTATTGAATTTTATTTTTGAACCAGCTGACCCGCGCAACTTCGTCTGCGTCACAAAAAAGAGAGTGAGGGTTAGGTTATTTTTCATTGATGCTCCACTTCTATTAGTCGCAGCGTGTCACATAGCCTATAGCCTTCCTCGATAAATGGGCTATCCAACACTAAAATTTTTTTCAATTCGAACCAGTAGTGCCTGAGATAAGTGCGTTCAACCAAACAAACAAACTAACTCTTCAGCTTTATAATATTAAGTATAGATTTAAAGAAGTTTATTTACTGGGATGCATTTTCGCCTTTAACTTGTGAGTTCGCTGGTTTTTGGTCTTGGTGTATGAAGCCACTGCTAGCTGTCCAAGGGATAAATAATTATATAGCCTGGAATTGCTTATTGTAAGCGTCAGATTATATGTTGATAATCAGTTTCCATGATCGTGATCTGATGAAACGAACATGAGCATAAGAGTGGAATTGGTTAATACATTGATGTTGCTCACCACCAGACCTATAAAATTTGGCGACATCGGATTTAGATTATATTAGATTTTATTTTTAAAAGAAAAACAAACATATATCAAAATATAATTCTATCAAAATAAATGCAACATATAAATTTATTATTATTAATATTGAATCTGGTGAGAATGACGTTTTTATTAGACTATAAAGTAAATGGTTTCACACTAGTTTCATAAATTAAAACATCTCATTGCAAACGTTTCTATCAATTTCAATCATTCGATCATTAATTTTATGACTTATTTCATATTTATTCCAACGGTTTGTAATTACTTTGCATCTTAAACTATAAAAGTAAAAGCTTTAAAAGTTTTGTGGGCACTTTAGTATATGGCAATTATTAGAAATATTTTAATTAGTGGCAGGTTTACCGAAGTATCTACAGGCTCATTCAGTTGACACTAGGGTGACAATGATTTTGTCAATTTGATATTCTAAAATTAGGAAAAGTTCGAAGTATCTGGTCGTACATACAGGAATTAAGGTTTCAGCTCTACTTATTAGTAGATAATAGAAACATAATAGTATTTGCTGTTGTAAGAAAGTAGTGTGATTCTAACGTTTGCAATATTTTTGCCAAAAGCATTTCGTAGATTTATTTTGTGTAGAGTCAGTGTTAAAGTAATGCCATCTTTTATATTTTTTATGTGATCGAAATTAATACACAATACACGAGTCAACTCAATTCGTGACTATGCGTGGAAAACGTATGCATAACCGTATACCACACAATTTCCATAAAAAGAAGACCAAACATACCAATAACCCGTAAAGCAACACTTAAAAAGCAATCAAACAGAAATTTAACAACAATGAAATTAATCTACCGTCGTACGCAATAAAAGTACTCATATAAAAATCATTGGGAACATTTAAAAAGACATACTATCAGATTTCTTGTCGTAAAAAAGTCATAAAAATGCCTCTTTTGACAGAGTTTTAATGATCCACTAAACATAATGACATAAAAAACATTATATCCGGATTGTTAGCACGCAAGGTCAATGAACTCGATTTTCTTTTATTGTTGATCAGGGATGATGGTGGCATGGGCCTTTTATATGACATAGCTAATAATTAAGAACTAAAATTGCGGTATAAGAGATTATTAGGATCTTGATATTTATTTCTGCATGCTTTTTATCCACAAAATGCAAAGAGAAGATAATCAATGTCGCTCATCCAACAGCCTACAGTACTCTATGATGTATCACTTGATAAAAATCGAAGTTTAATTTTTTTTTTCTTGAATAGTAAATCAAAAAGCCAGCAACTTAGTGTAAACTCAGAAACTAGAACATTCCTATCAATGCTACAGGAAATCGTTCAATAGTGAGCGAACACCACAACTAAAGGTGTAAGTGAAAACCAGGAAATTCAAATTACTACAACACAATTTATTAGCAAAGATAAAATCATACAACAGTGGCTTGTTAGCACTTTGTCAGTCTCTATTTCTATTAATATTTCGTTCAAAAAAACGGCAGATGCACTAAAATCTTTACATTGCATTACAAGCGCACGTTACATAAAATTGACTAGTATTACAATTCCATAGCTTCTTTACAAACAAAACTACGTCATAACCCTAAACAGGCCATCAAAAACGGCTCAATATTGATAAAAACGGCCATAAAGACACGGCGCCTCAATCGGAAGATACTAAAAGTTTTTACGGCGCGACGACTCAACCGTTTTGGCTATAAATAAAGTATTTCGGACGCTACACGCGCGATTGACGCGAGAAGAACTATAAAACATGTCAAAATACGAGCTGTTCGAACAAGTTCGTGAGATAGTGGTAAAGAAAGAGGTTTATTGAGGAACTTATAGCAACTTAGTTGTCGATTTCGATTATTAGCTGAAGTTCTTGGGGCTTTAAGACTACAGAATAGCACACACCACTTAACACATTATAACTTGTCCCTGGAGACAGACAGTAAAAAAATTGACGCGACTTTTAATCAAGCAAAAGAAGGATTAAAATACAAACTAACATTAACTCATCCTTTTTACCAAGAGAATAGGCAGAATTTACAGAACGCCACCTGCTAACGTGCCTTCATAAAACTAAGGGTTAAACAATTGTTTTTTATTGAAAACATAAACAACTCCACTTCCTGCCTCCAATAAAACAATACGATTACAATCAATCGCCTTCAAATAAACATTTTCGCTATTCCCAAGCCCATCATTTACAAAAACATTAGCCTCTAGGACCACATTACCATCACTACACGAAAATTCGTATCTTATACTTGGGAATGGTACGGGAACATCGAAAAGCCACGATAATAATACGTCAACGCCACTTTGCTATCTAAACTGCGTTTGAAACGCTTCCATCAATGTGAGGGCTGAGTGTGTATCGGTGTCCTTATGTCTCGGCGAGCTGTGCACTTATTTATTATGTCCATCTGTTCGGACTTGGGTGTGGACTTTTTTTTTGTCTACGTGTCTAAGCTGGGTGATATTGATTCAATGAAGATGGGAGAGATCTCTTAAAATTAGAAGTTGGAAGTCTGTCTCCTGGTTGGAAAATATTTGGGATATGTCCTGCCCAAAAGCGTGATTTTTCACGTTTTTATTGTTTTTATCGGCAACATTGATAGGAAGATCCAATTTGAGGAGTTCCACAAATATTTTGAATTCAATGTCTCGATAATTTGCCGCTTAGAATAAATTATTATTGTGCCCATTTGTTTTGTTTAAAAAGAAACTACGCACTATTCTAACAGTAACTGTTATTGTTTTCCTTTTGTAATACCGGTTTACTGCTGTTCGAAGTCAAGGGGTTAAAGTTCAAGTAATCACATCATGTAAGTAGTGACAGAGTGCTCTCAACAATAAAAGAACTGAGAGTATGCATTGTACCATTAGAATAATACTTTGTCTAATTTGTACCCATAGACGTGAGAAAAATGGCAGCCGGTCTATAAACTGGGACAGTAAATTAAAAATAACAAAACATCGCGCCTGTAATCTACGAAGGGTTAGGCGGAGGTGTACTGTGCAGTAACACCCACATTTCGCCAGTAACTTTCTAGTACCATTTAATAAGGCGAGTCTATTGCCACCAACAAGATAGAAAACAAAACTCTGAGCTGCTACTGAGCAAACCCAATAGCACTTTGCCCGACCTGGGAAGCGAACCTAAAGTCTCAGCTCAGCAGTAGCGCTTACGACTACAAGAGCAACGAGGTACTTGAGGAAATAATATTTAAATAAAAATAAAACTTATCTATTCGAAAGAAAAATACGAAAAAAAGTTCATCTATTAATTAAAATTTACTAACCCTCTACTAACACTAAAATCGAATTTACAGAATAGCACTGAAGCCAATAATTACAGGCTCTCATATCGCTATCTCCCGCGTGGGCTAGGGTGACAAAGCGTCGCATGTCTGCGGACAATGTGCACGGGACACGCGGACAACATGTTCACACGATCAGATTGCGCCTGCTTTATGGCACCGAACCGAACCATTAGTACCGGCTGCTCGAATTACCTAATTAGAATTACATGGCGAACTAACAACCGGTTTTTAGATTTCGCTATTCGTGTGTTGCGATCTAGATTGTGGCGTGTGGGTTTTAGCTGCGGGAATGATTTTTGTGTTTTTTTTTTATTTGCGTACTTTCACCCGTTGTTTATATAGGTTTTCAGTTGCTTCAGTGGGGAAAAGTTTTACTTGATGTGCGTTTTGTTCATGTTTTGTCCTTTATGCCTTCATTCGCGTGCATTGCGCAGTGTTGTACACGCGTTGGAAGCAACAGGTTCTTCATACATGATTCAGAACTACGTAGTTTGGTGATTGAAGAACCTACACTCGTGAATGAAATCTTGATTGATAAGTACATTGAATTTAGCTCTAATTTACGATAATGCATACCAATAGTTATTATTAGTCACAGCATGCGCTGTAAACTTTATTATAATCGATTCCAACTCTCATCCGATTCTCGGATCGTATAAAAATCAAACGAACGCGAACATAAAAAGTATCTTTATCCGACACAACACAATAACGTTATCGTTGAAATATCGATACAATTTCCATGATCAGTAAAATAAAATCGGACTGTCTTGACGTTTGTTCAAATTTATATGCGCGCGCGTCCAGCGCAAGATTGTCGTAAAGTTGAGGATGTTATGTTCGTTGATAAGTGCGATGTCGGGTATCGGACTGTCCCGCGTGACAGGTTTATTGTGGACACCCTACTAAATGGGGTGATTCGTTTTGCAAAAAAAAGTATATTTATGATCATTATATTAAATTTTAAACGAGTTTTCGATTTGTTTATGATGTCTGTTTATCGATTGTTAATTTATGTTTTTAAGTTCATTTTAATTTAGCTTAAAAGCGCGGTGTTGTTTTGTCAAAATAATGTCACGCGTTTGTTTAATGATCGAATACTTTGTTGATACAAATATTTGGGCGTTTTGATCTTTGGTAAAGGACCACAATTTATAGTGCCTATGTTAAAGAGATGTTAAATGTATACCTAAGTAGTAGCTTTTAAAGCTTCTGAGACAGGTTATTGACTTGCATTCGAGAATCGAAGGTTAAAACTAGGTGACAAATTCAAAGTAATTTATGCTAGTCTTACCATAAATGGAATGTGTGTATTACAAAGCTTTAAAACTTGCATACATAATCGTAAATATTACGATATCCTTCAAATACTTTATGAACGTGAGATAACCGTACCTTTTGCATCAAGTATGACTTAAGTAAACTAAGTTTTTTTTTTCTGTTTTTCCTACGTCATTCGCAGGTGCATCCGGAACCCATTTTGTATGTTTATCTGTTGACATTCGCCCATCCGACCCCAAAATTATTGTCAAATCATCAATCACTACTCTACGCAGACAAATCCATCATTCCCTTAATTAATTTATCAAACAAACTTGTTGACTCAACCTCTGCAACTTTAAACAGCTCAAAATTCAACCTTATTTTAGAAGTCATAAAGATTGGTGAGTCCTTTGGGTTGTGTATACAGTCTGTTGGTATTTTTACTGTCACAGTAAAGTGATAGTTTCATTTCATATACGGGGTGTTTACCTGGTGTTAAACGTGCAATCGATCACTGCGTGCGCCGGCGCCGCACTGACGCGATAACTCGATAAAAAATTATAGGAAATCAATATTTTTGTTTCCGAAATGGTCATTTTTATTTTGATAGTTTATTTTGGTAGGTAATTTTATAACAATTTGGTAGAAAAAGGATTATAATATGTATGAAAGTATGTGTAAAATGTTTGCACCTATGTGCCTTGCTTATCATAAACCTAGCTAAATAGAGTAAGTAACAAGAAGATTTCTCATAAGCTTTCAAAAACCTTCTCTCAGCTCCCAATTTAAGAAGAAATATTAACAAAATCTCTCTGTCTGTTTTGTTAAAACCACGTTGAATCACACGCTTAGTGCCCATAAAAAATTGATGACATATTAAAGCCCGGTTTTTCCCGAGTTTTACTAAGGAACCGAACCCGGGTTTCGCTGCCAAATTCAAAACTTGACGTACAAAAGTTACCTTCAAGCTAATATTTACCTACGTGCCTCCTGCAAAACATCTAAAACCAAAATCTTAAAAGATAACAAAACAAAAGTCAAAAATAACTTTCTACAATACAATAGGTCACGTATAAGGCTCGGACCACACTGACGACAGTGATGATGGATCGTGCGATTGTATAACAGCGCGTATCAATCATCAGTCGCCGTGCCGTCGCCGCATCGTCGTCGCCGTGTCCTCGCCGGACGGTCGCCGGACCTGTCCTTGCTTGACGTCTTGATCAATCAAAACCCTTTTAACGGATTATTAAGGTGCCATTTTTGATGTGATGGCAGATTTTTTGTTTAAAGATTTTGTGATTAAGTGTGTGTGTGGTATCTTTGAGTAGTTTTTAATATTATTACATATTATATGGACCCTGGAGGCTAAATAAACGATGGATGGACTGTGTGAAAGATAACGACTTATAGAAAAGTGTGGAAGAAAAATAAATGCTGCCCGGCCTCAAATAAATTGAAATGAGGCCAGGAGAATGAAATTATGCTACGATCTAGTAGCTACTCTATCAAGAGATAGTATTTTATTTAAAGTATCTATTGTGATTCGTGTTGATTAAGTCACGATCTAGCGAATCAATAGGGTATACCATAGGTAGGTAGTAGCTTTCAAAACATTTGTATTTCAACAACGGGAACAAATTTTCAATGGGATATTGCCATTTTCGTATGCCTTGTAGACAGTCATCCCCGATATCTTGTACCTGACTTGACTGACCCATCTCGTCACCATAACATGAGCTATTATCTTAAAACTCGAGCCGATTCAAGACAGTGTCTCAATATCGCAGTAGGTTATAAATCAAAACGGTTGTTCGCCCTGAATCTCTGATGTTTACACATCCTTATTGGTCAGATCAGATTTGAATTGAGATTGAGATTTGAGATTTGATTTGATCATTGCAACTGTAAAGAGAAACCAGCAGTCGTGTTAAACGAGTAATCAATAGTTTACAGAGCTTTTAACAGCCTGTTTCGAATGTTATAGTTATTAAATCATAAATCGATATGAAATAACTTTTTCATGACTTCTGAAGTCGATAAGTCACTCGATCTCAGCCGATTTAAAAAATTTCGCTTTCCCAAAAATCAATTCATTGGTCCTACTTACTTTATAATTACAGCTAATAATGAACCACGAGACATGACCTAGGAAATCCCTAATAACCCTCCAACCACGAGCCACACAACGTGTTTGCAAAAGTGCCACCTTACTGGTATTCATCGATAATCGCTTCCAATTACCCTTATTAGCAGTCATCTACTATTTTAAGTCTCCCAGTGTGTTCAAAGCCTATAACTGCAGACACTTTACGCCTATTAAAGATGGTGGTTCAGCAGTGTTTGTAGTTGATATTAATTTGAACTGTTATAATGTGTTTATATGTTAATGAGAATAGCTTGTGATTATTATGTTTTATCATCTTTTAGGGGTCCTTGGGGGTTGTAAAATGGTTGTAGTTTTAAACCGTTTTGTGTGTTAGGTATGTAACTTATGTGTAGTTTATGGTTAAAACGATGGATTTCCAAAGGTGGCTGTGAATTCGCCTCGAGAAAGATAACATTAACATTCTCTTACAGCAACTGAAAATGAAGACTAAGATCAAAAATATAATTCCAAAACTTAATGATTACCACTTTGCAACAAAAATAGACGTTTTAGTGAATTTCATTTTATGGAATGATGTGAAAGAGAAAGTACTAAGTGATGCCGTGACGGTTATCAGGGGAGAATTGAAGAAGAAAACGTGTTGCGCCGACCCCAAGTAGGACAAGGGCTGGAAGATTATGAACAAAAATATACGTTTCGCCAACCTAGCCGTATTGTTACCCCTGAGCTGCCAACCAACTGAATGAATGGCAACCCCGGTTCAACTGCAATGCATGTAAAGCCAAAGGTGATATTTAGTCACTCAAAGGATGGGAGCAATTAAACTTAAACGTAACATTCTTTCAATATTCCTTACATTTGCTATTTTCAAACAATTTTATATATTTTTCCATGTTTAAGCCCGAAGTATTTCGCGCTCAATCGACTGCTAAATACTGAAGGTACTCATTACGTATACTTAAGGTACGGATGTGAATAGCAACAGTGGACTTGCATTCAAGAACTTATAATTATCCTTTAGTTATAGCTAAGTGACTGGTATTCGAATAAAAATAACTTTTTTTATAGGTATTTTTAACATTACAGGGGTACAAATTGATATTGGTCACGCGTAGGGGTGTTAAGTGTTAGCCAGATATTTCTAATATTTTAGGAATTTTTCGGACTAAATTTTTACTACACGGACTAGACCCGCGTTGTGGCGCACTCCCCTCCACAGTATGGAGGTCCGTGTCCGAACAGTAGGAACGATATAGGCTGACTTTGTCATGCTATATAATTCGTAAACAAAACAGCTTTTCTTAAGCTCTCAGACAAGACTGAAAACAAACCTGCGAAGGAACTCAGGAGTTTTCAAGTTTACTGCTCTTCAAAATTCAAAGTTAAATTCAAAATCAAAAGTAAGCTGAAGGCAGCTTTTTTACACGACTGTAAAACAAAAGTGTTTTGTTTTTTCAGTATCAGATCTGGCAACCCTATTCACACAGACGAATAAAATTTTATTGTACTGCGGCTTGGCCCTATCTTACAGCGAACCCATCTAATTCTAAGCTCGCTTACTCGACTCAGCAGTCAACAATCTGTCGCGACATCGCGTGCGCAAACGCACCATCGATCTCGAAAAACAAAATCCAACCGTTTGCGTGCGAAGCCCAATTTATTCTAACCCTTCAGCCTATTTGTCAATTACACGTCGTATATCGGATGTGCCGCCATCTTGGTTCTCTTGTAAATGTCAACCGGCGGTCGACCAATTACAAGTGTGTGCAGGCGCAAGTTGACGGTAACAACGCACCGCGATACCATAAAGTTTCCAGCCATTTATAGAAGTGAAATCTGCGTCGTCCAGATCGGCTGTTCCAATTAATGCAGACGCTCGATGCCTGATACGCGTACTTACGATGGAATGGTTTATTTGTGGAGTGATTTTGTTAGGGTTAAATGTCAGATGAAACGATGGAGGTTTTGGATTGGTTTTGTTGTCTTAGGGACATTAAGATTTTGAGCTATGATGTTAAGTATCTAAGAGTCAGTTTTGTTTGGAAACTTATAGACATAGATCACAATAGTGGTGCAGCATTAATGCAACAAATAGTACACCAGCATGCTATTATAACCCTCAGTTCTCTAAATCAAACAAATCCAATTCCACTCATAGGTACATAATGCACCCGCGAAATTATACCACAAGAGCATCGGCCGTGAATTACTATCAAGCGATGCTTTGTAGGAGGACATCAGCGAGTCCGATAATTTAATGGCATCGCTCGCCACCCGCAATTTAATGTAACACCGACAACCCGGGGGCATTAATAATTTTCTCCGAGTTCGCCCATTGTACTACCGGAGGGACACTCACGATCTTAGACATCATCGGTGCCTATCGTAATTCCACCGCATCCCATGTACAGAGCCTTCTAACTTAATATGTGCATCACGAAGAACGCGTATATGGTTCGCGCACCCCGCCCCGGCCCAGCCGGCCAATCCTATCGCGCATTTTAAATGCCGCCGCGCATTGTATGTATATCGAGTGGGCCCGCGAATAAATTGAGTTCTTGACGCGCGTCACAGAACCACGACGTCGCGATAATCCGCCGCGGATTTAAAACCGCTTATCCCCAACACTCTCGGGCCGAGGAGGCTCCCTCCTAAACCTACAAATCAATCGTACGCCCGCACTCCATAAATTAAGAGGCGAAACAATGACCCTAAATTATTGGGCCGTCTCCTTTATCGGGCGCCTCCGTATTGTTCGTTTTTTTAAACGACTCCTTACACAAATGAGACTCGGCTCGGACTTATTAGGTTTCGGTATTTCGCTCGCGAGATCGACAGGAGCGATAGCGTCTGTGGGAATGCACGCTGGACTGACGACGCGTTCGCTTTAATTATTCGACTTCCTCGTGCGTCTGAGACAATGGCGTTAGGTGTGGATCTCGTGTTGTGCAGGGCCGGCTAACGATCAGCGGCGGGTATCTGGTATTTCATCACGCTGGACGTCGGCGCGTTATTTTTCCCCGCAGCCTAGCCGTTTATGCTTCACATTAACATAAAACAAGCGAGCATGCGGCGGGCCCGCGTCCATATTTCTGCTACCGTCGTGACGGCCCGGCTCGGTATTGTGCCGCGATACAGATCTCGGGACGCATGTGCACGCTGCCACTGGATATTTAGAAGCTGTCTCTTAAATTCGCGTCCTCGGCGACTTAACGAGTCGCATTCTGCGTATAGGACATGCGATCGGCTATTGTCCATTTGTGGAGCGGTAATGATAATTTTGTGGAGGTTAATGCGAGTGGAGTTTTCTAAGTGGGGAGTTGACGCGTTCCATTAGGGCGGGGGATGGTTTCATAAATATTTTATTGGTTGTGAGCCGGGGCGGTTGGCGCTCTCATTACGTGGCGTAGACGCCCGAGATCATTAGTCGGTGATAAAATGCGGTCGAGAGGCGTCGTCTCTCGGAATCGGTGCATTCTTTACACGTTAGCCTCGTGGAGGACTTGGCTTTTGTTTTCGCGTTCGCCACCTTTATAATTACTGGCTTCAGGGTTAATGGACTGGTTAATGTTGGTTTTGTTCGTTTGCTTCGGTTTGCTTTAATTGATTGGGAATTGGTGCTGCTTTCGTATTCAGCCTGGGTTTAAATCATTTTTTATTGCATGAAGATTTATTTTTTAACTTAGAGAGAGCTGGGGAGAAGGCTTCCAATGATTCAAGTGTCTGAAGGGCTCTATTGTCAAAAAAATCCTTCCATATAAATTGCTTTACAAAAAAACTGTAATATCATTTCTTTTCCAGGACCATATAGGTATCTTCTTATTTTAACCCTAAACTCTTGAATTCTAGACATGCTCTTACAACCCCCCCCCGGACCACCCCCTACCACCTCAACCCTAAACTGCAGTCCACTCAAAAAAGACTCGCAAAATCTTAGTCAGCGATCCAGTAATGAGTACCTATCTATTCCAGCATAATCTAGTCTGAATATCATACACTAGGTCTGTAGTCAAGGGTCCCCTGGCAATATGGTAATGATACCCGATCGGAACATTCTCCAGTTAAAGATGACTCTTAATGTGCATCTAAATACTATATAAAATAGTCGGCGAGGTTGTTCTGGGACATACGGCTGGGGCGTGCAGCGAGCGATTAGTTGGGTGGTTGGCGAAGTTATTGTTTTATTTAGGGAGTCTTGTTAGAGTGGTTGGTGGTATGTACACAATTTGAAAAAAGTTGATTTCTTCAATTATAATTATGATTGCCTGCCTGTATGCCTTTCGAATCTAAGACTCAAATTCACCTTAATACAATGTTCAGAGTTTCAAGACAAGTTAGTCCTATGGAGAGTATGGGATATATCAATCACGTGTGACCGGTAAACTCGGACACTCCACATAATGGAGGAGTCGCTGGGTACCAATTCCTTCAACTTTCGTAGTTTGTCAAAAATTCTTTGAAATCAAAACAGAAATTCCAAAAAAACGACAATAACTGCTCGCTTCGCTTTCCATCCCACCCGTCCGTATGTCCGTACTGTCCGGCGCATTGCACACTGCCGCACTCGCCTTATGGTAATGTGATCGAATCCGAAATTGGACGCCCTGCCCGCAGTAGGGCTGCACACACTCCGAGTTATACACAGCCATAATTTATATACAGGCATATTTTAGTGGAGAGTCTTGAGATGCAAGACTATTCTAATAAGTCTGGGTCTAAGTGGTTTCTTAGGGATTTAAGTACGTAAATATTTTATAGAAAGAGGCTTTTCTGATAATGCTACACTGTAGCATCACGCTTTGTAATCCCCGAAGGGTTAGGCAGAGGTGTATCAAATACTTAGTACGCCCACATTCCGCCAGTTATGCTCAAGTACCATGTAATAGGAAGCGAGCCTAATGCCTTCAAGCGGGCACAAATCCAGACTCCGTGGCTGATAAATTCTTTATCGAAAAACCCAATAACGCTGCCCGACACGCGAATCGAACCCAAAGCTAAATGCTCAGCAGTCGCTCTTGCGACGACTAGACCAACTTGGCTGTAGCTGTCCACTGCAAATGCTGCTGACTCATCATCATTTGCTTAGACATTTCCCAACAATGTTGGGGTCGACTTTCAGTCTAACCGGATTTATTTTTCTAATCTGCTGATTACTATTAATCTAATATGATGTAACAGCGAGTAATAATGCAGCCTAACTAATTTAATGACGGTCAATCTTTACAATGCCATAATCTCTATCATATGATGAGAGGTATCAATAAAGATAATATTATACTACACTTAGATACAGGTAATTTAAATCAGGTGATTTTTAGATAGATAGGCATGGCGACAATATAATTTGTATCGTCATAATATGACTAGTGTTCTGGCATGATATGAATGTCGCATTTTCATGAGTTAATTTTAGCAACGTAAACATCAATCGTATTATTTCATGATTAATTCCATGTTTGCGAAGTACAAAAATACTTTTTTTTAATCATTATGGGATGATAAGAGCTGCTGTCTGTTTGCTGGTTTTTTTAAAGCGACTTCGTAATAAAAAGTGATATGGCATAAAAGTAATAAATACTTTTAGGCTAAAATCTATAAATGTAAATTCGGCTAAACGTAATTCCTGTAACCGTTAAATTCTAAGTGCAAGACAGATATGGGACATAGTTACGCCAAACCAAAACTACACGTTAAATAACATTATAGATCTTGGCTTTAGTACCAACTGAAAAATAATATATTATAGTTTCTGAAGACAGTGAATTTTGGAAAAAAAAACGCAGTTTAAACTAGTTGGAAGTCGTTTTTCCATAGATAGATATACTATTTGGTATTTTACACGTTCACAAATGGGTTCTGTAAGGAGCTTAGTCAACAATCCAGTATAAATTCAGGGACAGGCGGCGCAAGTTATGAGTTAGAAGCGATTTATAAAATCACTGTGGGTCTAGACACGCAACAATCGTTTCAAAACCGTTTTGTATTTTTTCAATGACTTTCAACAGGATTTATTTGACCAGGATTTTTTTAAGGATGGTTTTCGATAGCTATGTGTGTTGACTTCTCTTCTTGCCGTCATCTTTATCTCTGACGGAATGCCTATTTTCATGGAAATGTTAACAAACTTCAAAAATATAAATAAATGATTAAAGATTTTTTGTTTTATTAATCAGACCGTAAACAAACAATCAAATCATACGCCGATATGAACTAATATATCATTAGAATCTTTGCGGTGATTTTCTCTATTTGATTTTAACGATAAAGTTGCAAATAATACCTAATCGAGTTGGTATGTAATTCCCCTAATATCATTCAATTAAAGGGCTGATTTGCATGTTTATCTGAATTATCGCCTGAAAACTAGTACCTATATTACATGAAGCGAATGACTAACTGACCTCCACACTCAAGTAACTGGATTACACGATACCCCATGGTATCGATACGGTATCTTCTTGTCAGACTTACCCGTAAGGACTGCCAGATATCTAGTAATGACAGCCGGGCCCCACGAATTAACGTTCTCTCTAATGGCGGATATGTTCACCCATCCTCGAGCCGATCTTGGCAAGCGCAGCTACCCGTGCGGATGTAATGTTATCACCAGAGATCGGAATAGTTAGACTATAATTATTTTCCTAAACTTCAAGGAAGTAAGTATCATGTGGAAAATACCACACTCTAATCTAACAGCTTTATTTCGAAACTCAAAAATCATTCCGGGATTTTATACGGAGTTATTATCCACATATTACTTACTATCTTGAAGTTTAGGCAAATATAGTCTACCTATTTCGATATCTGGTTAATATTTAGCCCCGAACCCCCAAAACTGAAGGAAAATGACAGTACAGAAGCCCGCTAACCCTCTCGCCGCCCAAGTCGGTCACTTTGACACCGGTATCACGAAATCATTTTTCATAATTGCGATTGCTCGATCAATCTTACGTCGACGGAAGCCACTCAACCTCGCCCAGTTCTCCATAGATTTCTGTTGTATTATTGTTGTTTATTTTTTGACTGATAGCCCACTATAGCTGACCCACTTGCTTTATCGGTAGACCCACACGCGATTAGGCGGTTACGTTAAATATACACGAATTGTTTAATGAAAATGATGAATTTTTCGGTGGTGGTTGATTTGTTGTGGGTTAATTGTTTTTGGACATAAATACTATGAACTTACCTACTTATCGTTATGTGATGAAAATCTAAAAAGAAAATGAGGCATTTAAAGCTTTATTACTGAAAGAGCTAGAAAAGCAAATGACTAATAAAAAACCACTAGAACCTTCTTATCACAATACACAGTTTTAATACAATTTCTATTATGTTAGATAGAAATTTCTCACGCGCAAGCAATGCCACAATAATCTCTTAAGTGCGCCTTTGACTTGCAAAACATATTTATTATCTTAACCCTTATTCTCTTCGAGATGACCTTTAAACGCATCACTTAACATTTAATTTGCAAGAAACATACTACGTTTGCTACTTTATTGTCATTCCTAAAAAAAACTCAAACAGTAGGGTCGAATTCTAAAAATCATAACTCTAAACTTTCGTTTCGTTACCTGAATTAAAACTCCAATAAATCGCATACAAAGATCAACGTTCATAAATCTCAAAGACAACGGACTAAAGAGGAATAAATATCTCAAGTCCCGGTAAAGCCTTTGGATTCCAACCAAAGAAAATATCGCACCCGAATTCCGGTGGCGGTTGACGGGGCAAATGGAAAAAAGCGCGAAAACGTTGCATTCCTTAGCCCCGCCCACGTGCGCGCGCGACGTGCGACAGGTGAATGCGACGCGGGCGCAGCTGCCGCGCCGGACGCTACCATTTGCTGCTCTGTTTTTCTTCAGAATATGCTTAGTAAAATATTGATATACAATGGGTGGTGACACCGCGCGCGATTTCTGTTACATCTCCGACCTCATTGTAGCTGCTCGTCCGCCTGTCTCTTTTTATGTTCACTCTTAACGCAAACTATGCTGGCATTTTGAAACGCTTTTTTTAATAGCGATTGGATTTTTACGTCGAAGCGAGTGAAAGGTAATGTCTGGAAGGTGGCGACTTTATAATGTTGAGCTTTCGACTTTACACAATGCGTGAGGGCAGCGAGGTCGCGATGGGCTATGAACACACCTGTTGGTTTACTTATCTGATTATAATCTTAAATGGCTCACAATCTTCAGTAATCTGCTAAATTATCACATCAATTGCTATCAAGCTAATGCCCTACTTAATAAACGCTGAAAGCTAGCTAAGTGATACCCCCTCGCCTTCAACTCAGTGGCCTCAACCGAAGGTCTCAGTATCATGAAAATAAACGGCTAATTACACCCGTAACTCACAACCGGGCGAGTCACGAAAACATAAAAAGGCAACAAAACGCGATATATCAAGTTACTCACTTATCTACATACGAATATGGGTTTGTAAGTGTACACTAAGAGAAAGACATAAAACAATGAACAATGGGAGCATAAATCAGTATAATTAGTTTTGCTTGAACGGAGCGAAATCATTGGTCAAAACGCATCGTGGCCCCGCCCCTGCGGTGCAGCGAGCATCGCGCACTCGTGGTCGATGCTAGAGCGGTCGCTCGGCCGCTCGCTGCTCAATTGGATCAAATGTAACGTTAGCAATGCGAGTGCGGATTGCCGTGTTTATCTGCACTGAAAATCTGCTAAGTGCTATTCGAGTAACTTATTCGTGTTTTTGAAGTAGTATGGGATAAGATTGTGGTGCATTGTTACGAGCTTAACTTCAGGGTTTTTGAGCAGCTTTGTGCTGCTTCAAGATACTGTAATGTTCTTAGTTTTCTAGGAATATCTTTAATCGTTTTTTTTCATAATTTGTAATTCTCTGAGATATTTTGTTTCTGTTTCTTGTGTAGACAATTTCAACACAAAAACAGTCTTTTATAAAATAAAATGCAGATTCTTTGAAAGATGCCATGGTCATCATGACTTTACAAAAAAATCTTTTTGCTATGTTGCTTACTACATGTCACTATAAGTTAGAAATAACTATAACTAAAAAACAAATACTCATCTATGAAAAGCTCCTTACTACGAGTATACTAAACATAACCAGCTGTCAAAAGTAATAACTCTAACATAAAAAAAAAACAAAATGGATAAGAAATCCGCAATAGTTTGCTATCCGTACTTGACTAGCGCGACCTCCAGGCCCGCGCACTCACAAGTGTCTACAACTCGTAGGTACAAGTAGCAACAATGTAACGCTCTCAACTGCTGAGTAGCCTTCACAATAGCCCATGCTTTTCCCATACTTTCTTTTATTGTTTCGATTGATTTGACGTGAAACTTTCCATGTTTTTTATTCGTTTATGATTTTGCCATAGAGTCAGACATTCTACTGGCTGACTTGATAAGAATTTTGGAAGTCACTTCTGTATGCACTAGTGATTCAACAGGTTAACTTTCCAAAAAAAGATGGAACTTTCTTCTGAGGTACTCATTTTACTCGATGTAAAGTTCTTCATCTCCTATAGAAAAGGGAATTCCTCCGAACAGATGGGTGATGTGTCTGGTGGTACTTCATGACATTTGTTGTCGAGTTTTTCTATATGGTCTTAAGTCGCGGATAATTTCAATAGCGCGATTTAGAATTTGTGATGTTAGTTCTTCATTTGTGTCATAGATGGCGCTGTAGTAAATTTCGTATTATGTTGCTGTAGTAATTTTTGTATTGCCGCTACAGGAGCGGACGTTTAAAACTGCTATTCAAATTGAAATTGAATAAACCCAAGAACACTGCCCAGTGATCTATTGGTGTTGTTAACAAAAAAGACCTTAGACACGTATCTATTGCTTTCAAAACTCTCCGTTTCCACAACAGATTTCAACAGGATAGTCAAGCTTTTCAGTCGCGTATTCTTAAATGAACCCAGAAAAGTTTTATGTCTTTTCCATGGTCACTTTGTCTAAGCCTTCTGAACTGATAGGTTATTGAATGGTTTAAGATTACTTAAACTGAGACCTAGTCGATTTTGACGAATAGATAATGTCATTGGCATGGCGCAGAATTGGTTTGCTTACTAATCGACGACATACAATACTACCCGATAACGATCTTACGTATTGATTTCCATCTATGGTATTGTCGATTGTTTCGCTATTGTTCTAGTTGTTGATTTATAACAACAGTATTCAGTATATATATTTATCAAATGTGCAAAAATACTTATTTAGTTGTTTTATATGAATTTTTCAATCTCTATATCTAGTCATTTTTACAAATTCTGAATACTAAAGCTAAGATTTATCTGTATACGTTACTTAGCACGAAGGCAATTTGGATATGCGTCATTCTTGGCACTGCTGCTCAACTGTCATGGTACAAGTGCATGATAGAAACGGGAACATGTGTTGTCTAAGCCTTAACACATAGTATACCTACTAAGTAACGTATACAAGGTGTTGCTTTGCATCCTCGTCAAATTCAAGGAGGTAACTATGCCAATGATTCTTGACCCGAATCAATAATAAAATGGGTAGGTGATTTTTTATAAAATTTTTTCTTAGTATCGGAAATCGATAAGTGTACACCACCAGTATTAAAACGCAGCTCGTCTAATACTAGCCGTTCTTTCACACACACAAACAAACGCAGACGTTTATTCGATAAACGGGTGATTCTCCTCTTTTGAAAAGGGCTTCATTCTGATATAGTGTCAAATTAAAACAACTAAAAAAAGCAGCGTTTATTATTATTGACCAGGTACCGTAATTTATATCGATTATTTACGTCTTCTGTGACAACCTCCTGAATTTTGACGAGGATGCAAAACTACATCTTGTATAGATCACGACCCAAGATTTTTCTTGCTCTGGTCATGTCTAAGATTTCTTTTTCAATAAAAATAGATGTAAACACGACACAACCTTGATAACCCCAATCAATAGATACTTTTATGATCGAATAAAGCCATAAAATTTATCGATCCCTAATATTTAAGAATCATTAAGAAACCTTTCCTTTGTTTCATTACGAAGCAACACAAATTCCATTAGTTTTACTACCTATATACATAAAAGATTTTGCATGTAAATATTTTATTTACATAAGAATGTAAACTTTCTAATACATAAGGAATTAATGCCTAATTATGATTATAATGGCTTTGAGGTCTTTTAATGGGTGTCGCAGGTCAATTTTGTAGGAATGGCTTAATGAGGTTAAGCAACCGTTCGTTAGGCCAATGATTGGATGGGTTTTTGTTTACATAAGTAATGGACCTAGATTTTTTATGATTTCATTGATTAGTGTCAGATAGGGTTTTGTTTATGTATTATACCGAATTTATTTTTAAAAGTTAGTCTATCTTGATTTAATGATACCTAAAATGCAATTAGGGACATGTACTTAGATATGTAACATGATTGGAGTCATTGTTGTCTTTTGGATGAATTATATGGGCACGCACCTATGTTGTTTATTCATAAAAGTATTTTATCATTGAAAAATGTAAACCGTTCAAGAAAAAATAACCGACTTCCAAAAAAAAAGCACAAAAAAGTGGAAAATAACTACGAAAGTCGATGACCATTATTTGTTTCATTGACTTTTTTGCCACCGACTTCCGAAAGTAAAGTTATTTTCCATGTTTTTTGTTGGAACTCGGTTATTTTTTTGCAAAAATATTTTTTATTTTACCCTTTTCACACACAAAGATTTGTCAAGTATCAATTTCGCAATTTCTTTTACTTGGATAACGTATTTTTACCAGATATTTTGATTTAAAAACCAAACTGCTGAACCGATTTTGATAAAATTTCTATGGGACCAATTGGAAACTATACTCTTTCAAACAAAAAAAAACCAAATCGGTCCAGCCATCTTCGAGTAATCGGGAACATACATAAAAAAAAGGATCTGACGAATTTGAAAACCTCCTCCTTTTTGAAGTCGTTTAAAAATTAGGTACACGAGTGTTATTTTTTTTACGAGTCTATAATAGATAACTTTTGTAATTGAATGAAATAAACTGAGACGTCTGTTCTATCTTTTATTTCGCAAAAAAGCCTTCAATTATCGCACATACACGTGGAGAACATTTCAAAATTCGTCGTCACTAAACAACTATCGACTCTTAGGCCGATATCTAACAACGTTACGTAGCACGGTCGTACTTTGCCTAAGCGTTATTAGAATATACTGTTATTGTCACACAATAAAACAGTCAAACGTCACTGTTTAGCAAAGAAAATATGTTTCAGGCCCGTTTTTAGTTACGTTTATAGGCCCTGGTCTTACACACATACAGCCTTTCTTACTAAATGAGTAAATGAAACCCTTTCACGTTTTTCATTAACACAAACCAACGTTTATGTTCGATATCAGCACAGAATTAATGACAAACTAAACCTCATTAGTTTGTTACCAATCATTAACTAAAATATTCCGACCACCGCTTCAGCTCATTAGTGACGCATGATGAGAGGAATTCTTAAACATTAACACTTTAATAAGAAAAACCTTCGTTTATTATCATTTTAATTCTGTACGGAAATTTTGTTTATTTTATGGGAAAAAAATGAGTCTTTATTTTCTATTGATATTTTGTATTTAATCTGGTGTACTTGTGATTTTTGAGGTGACTTGTATTTTCGCTGTTGGCATGGATTATTTTCAATTGCGAGTCGCTTGCAAAATTACCCAAGTTAAATCAGTCCAGCTTTTATGCCATTCATTACTTACAGCAGTTACAGAATACCATTATATCTACTAACTTAAAATTCAGTGCTAATCAATTCAAATCTTTAGCAGTAATTCTCATAATTTATTAAAAACTGTCACCGTTTTACACGTTTCTGTCATTAATTATACGGTATTTTTATAATTATCTGTCAAATCCATCTGTAATTATAAATGCATGGAAAAATTAATAAAATTTTACTGCTTCAGATTATACAAATGTTATTTTTTTATTTGGCAATATTCACAAATTAATGCAAATGAAAAACAATACAGAAAGTTTTTGAAAACACGTTATCTCCTAATCAATTAAGAACTCAGATAATTTACGATTTGAATGTTTTAATATAACGTTTAAATTGCCATAATTTTAATGATAATTTGTGACAAAACTGGACTTTATATAAAACAATAAATTAATAATTTATTAAAACTATAAAATAAAGATAATTTAATGTGTTTATATAGCATTAATCGTTTCAAATTATGCAAAGATTTTGAGAAGGACGTATTAGATATTAGCAACTGGTTTTTATTAAATATTTTATACATAATTTGATAATGGTGGTAATGTTAATACTTACTAATGTTTCATTCAAATCAATCATTCAAGTTTATTACTCTTCAAACAAAAGAATTCAAAAACATTCGCAGTTATCATTTCCAACCCTTAAATTCTACACCCAAAAAATACTTAAGAAAAAAGCATTCATCCGATCATTCCTCCCCATCTGTTACCAAACATTGGTACAAATGGGCCAGGCTCTTCTCGCTAATGAAAATGATGCCCGGACATCACGGCGTTGACAAATACGGATCGCATCGGCCCGGACACTGCCCCGTCCGGGATTTTTCATGCGTACCCGTCTAATCCAGCGTCGGGGTCGGTTAGACAGATAGATTTGTCCCAATGTTTGTTGGCAGACGGACGATTTTTAAGGGTTATCTGGCGATGTCGAGTGAAGATTAACATTCAGCTGTTGCTGGGATTTGGTATCATTTTTACAATGTTTTGTTGAAAAATGATAGTAAGTATACTATAATAGGGGAACTAATTATTTATAAATTTATCGTGTAAGACATGCGTTATGCTATCAACCTTTTTTTGGAAATAAGTAGAATAAAAATATTTAGTTATTACCTAATAACCTACCAATTTATAACCCCGTCAGTTATTACAATAGATACAACAATTCAAAAGGTCTATCCACCCATAAATATGATGTGTCTCGTGATCTATTCCATATTAAGCAACCTAACCGGTTTCTATACAACGTACCATACTTTAATTTTGAGACTAACTTTTCCTTTATTAGATCATTTCTATGGTAATTAAAAGTGTATCACTGATTTTTTTGTTCATTATTTTGACGTGTCTGTCTGTTCAACCTTTATCAATGCGAGATATCAAAACCGATAATCGTGATATTTAAATGTCTTGGAAGACGGTAACCTTCACATTTACAAATCTGATGAGACAAAATTAATTTAAACAAACAAATCAATTGTTTATTTTGACAGTACGTTTTTTAGCATCTGTCTAAATTGCATATACTGCAAGTAAATGCAGTTATTCGCTTCGCTTTGCTTTTTTTGTGATTTGAATATATTTGCATATATTTAACGTTTCATAGATGACTGTGTTTGTCACGATGTTACAAAAACTAACAGAAACATCGATACAGTTAATAGAATTGACATTTCCAAATGTATAAGGCGAGGCTGTCGGTAACTTTGTTCCACCCATAACTTATTACTGCAAAAAGTATATTGAACAATTTAAGACAAAAAAATGTACGTATTCTATTTTGTTTTTATTAAAAACAAGTCTTACTTTGATTGGCCATTAGATCTGATTTATATTTCAAGTCATTAACTATCATTGATTTATCGATCAAATCTGAATATTGGTCAATAAAAAATACAAATACCAACATGATGAACGTTGTTGATTTTATTTTTAATATTTGTCTTATAAACTGTTTGTGAAATGATGCTATAAAACTTGCTTGTCAATCATCAAATCAAAAGAATCAATCAACTTTTTGTAAGAATTTATTGCATCACTAACATAAACTTGAACTAACTAGATTGGAAGTCAAATTAATTGCAAGAAAATCAAATATCAAAACCTGTACTTAAAGTAAAGTAGCATTTTTAGTCTAAAAAGCAGCACTTTAATGTTAGAGATTTAATAAACAATTTATTTATTTATTTATTTATTTACTTTAGTTCAAGTTGCTATAGCTGTTCATCTGTTGAATTCAATTAACCAATGACATTCTAGTTCGCAAGAAAACCATTGGCATTTCATGGAACCAAACATTCACATGACATCCATCCATGCCTGCTCAGTACCGATTGGTGGGTAATGGGCAGGCATGGTGGATTACGACCCATGCTCTGACTGACTTGTCAGCATTGGGTAATATTTCTGTAATTGGGTAATTTCTGACTCGTTGACTGCCTTGTTGGTTGATTGGTCGCAAGAGCGACTGCTGAGCATGAGGTTCTTGGGTCGATACCCGGGTCGGACAGTGTTATTTTGTTTTTTCATCAACAATTTTTCGGTAGCAGCCACGTAGACTGGATTTGTGTCCGGTTGGCAATAGGCTGGCCCCTTTTTACCTGTATGGGACTTAAAGCATAACTGGTGAAATGTGGGTGTACTATTAGGTAAGTACACCTCTGCCTAACCTTTCGGGGGTTACAGGCGTGATGTTATGGTATGTTGAGTACAATTTCCAAGTCTCCAAATCACCTTCCAAACAAAAACCAACTCCAAAATAAAGCACAACTTCCAAAAACCTCGCCACTAACACCACGTAAGCAATAATTTTATTATTAATAGAAACACAGTTGTTTTGTTCTAGCACCGAGCACGTTGCTTTAATTCTCACAAAAGTGAGTTACCGGAAGAGATTCCACAGACAAGTAGAAATTATCTAGTCATAGACTTATACAAATATTGTTTTCAATTACAAAGCTAGTTACATGGTGTTGCCACCAGACGGCACTAGTATTTATTTCGATATCAATAAATTACACCCCCACTATATCGAAATAATAAAATAAACAGACTTAACTTCCAAACATTACAACCCAAATGTATATAAAACAGAACTAAATTTTAACGAGTCCCAAAGTCTCCATGAATTTATAATGTTTTGCCCTGGACAAACCTTTTGTCAACAAATCAGCAGGCATCTGAGAAGTCCCAACATATTTAGTTTCAACAATCTCATCATCAATAACTTCCTTTATAAAATTGTAACGCACATCTATGTGTTTGGACCTCTTGTGTGACTGATGACTATTGGCAAGTTTTAACGCACTTTGGCTATCATTAAATAAAATTATTTTATTACAAAACCCAACTATTTCTGTTTCCAATCTACGCAAATATATGGCCTCGCGACACGCTTCCGATAAAGCCATGTATTCTGCTTCACAGCTACTCAATGCCACTGTGCGTTGTTTTCTGCTTTCCCAAGAAATAGCAGACCCACTTTTCAAGAAACTAAAACCAGTATATGACCGTCTATCTAGCGCGTCACTTGCCCAATCGGCGTCAACAAAACCAACCAAATCCGCTGTTCCTTGGGAGTACTTCAAACAGTAATCTTTAGTCTTATACAAGTACCTTAGAACCCTTTTACCATAAGAAAAATGAACATCTGAATAAGAATTATTGAACTGCGATAAATAACTGACAGAGTATGCTATGTCTGGCCTAGTCAACACAGCAAGATACATTAAACATCCTATTAACCTTTGATATGGAATATTTTCTTTACACACACTAGATTTTTCAACATTTAATTTACACTCAATAGGTGTTTCCGCTGTGTGACAATCTGACATCTTAAATTTTTTGCATTAACTGCTCTATATAATGCTCCTGATCAAGGGTTACAACACAGTTTTTTCTATCAACATTAACTCTCATACCTAGGTACTGTTTGACATCACCAAGATTTTTAATTTTAAATTTAGCACTTAAAGCTTTAATTAATTTATCAGTTTCAGACTTTACATTTGAAAAAATAAGGAAATCGTCTACATAAAGACCAACTATCACCTTTTTTTCATTATGACAATCTTTTAAAAATACACAAGGCTCACTTTTACTCTTAACATAACCTAAATTACATAAAGTTTCATTGACTCTATCATATCAGGCTAGAGAAGCCTGTTTTAGACCATAAATGGCCTTTTTTAATCTAAGAACCTTGTTACAATCAACAATAGGGAAACACTCAGGTAACTGCATAAATATAGTTTCTTTTAAATGACCATTGAGAAATGCCGTAGTGACATCCAGATGAGTTATGTCCATATCTAACTGTACACTTAATGCAAATAGATAACGCAAAGTAGAATGTCTTATCACAGGAGAGAATGTCTCATCATAGTCCACACCAGGTCTTTGCGTAAATCCCTTCGCAACTAACCGTGCACGATATCTCACTTGTTTGTCACAATATTTCTTTTTAAGAACCCATTTACACTTCACTACCGTGCCTGCACTTGGAACATCTACTAACTCCCATGCATCATTTTCACTAAAACAGTCCAGTTCTTCCCTAATTGCACTTAACCACTGCTCCTTCTCTGGCGCTGCCAATGCTTCCTGCAGAGTTAGATCACCAGCATCGTCCCACGCTTCCACAGTAGAATCAGCACACATGTTCGAATATCCATACCACTCTGGTTTCTTCCGCAACCTGACGGCTCTTTCATCATGCTTTGATTTACCTGATTCAGTTGATTCAGCATCTTCATGCTCACTCGGGATATATGTCTCATCAGACTTGTCAACATAACTCTCAATCATAGTATCTTCTAGGTCATCTGAAGATATGTCCCCCACTGAACCTAGGCTCTCTTCATTGCTTTCCTTGCTTTCTGTCACAGGTATAGATACTTCTTCCATTATAATAACATCTCTACTGGTGCTGACCTTCTTAGTGATGGGACAATAAACTCTATATCCTTTTATGTCTTCTGGATAGCCCACAAGTATCTGCTCCTCTGACTTCTTGTCCCATTTTTTGCGCTTTTCCTTTGCCACATGCACCATGACACGGCTGCCAAAAATTCGCAAATGACTTATTTCTGGCTTATATCCTTTCCAAACTTCATAAGATGTTTTATCATTCAACGCTGGAAGGGCAATACGGTTATGCAGGTAGACCGCTGTATTTGATGCCTCAGCCCAAAATTCTTTCCCTAGCTTGGCATCAAATAATAAACACTTCGCCTTCTCAATAATTGTGCGGTTAAAACGCTCTGCCAGGCCATTTTGCTCCGGCGTGTAAGGATTCGACTTCTGGTGCAAAATGCCATTCTTTTTCAAATAATCATCAAAACTTCTGTTACAAAATTCCTTCCCATTATCAGTGCGAAGTGTTTTAATTTTCCTGTTCAACTGGTTCTCTACTTTGGCCTTATAATTCTGGAAGTGTTCAAATGCTTCACTTTTCTGCTTCATGAAATATATGTAGGTCATCCGACTGTAATCATCAATGAACAAAATGAAGTACCTGGACCCACCAATCGAAGCATTTTCCATTGGACCACACACATCACTGTGAACTATGCCCAGTAATTCACCACTTCTCGAACCAGCATTTCCAAAAGGAAGGCGTGACTGCTTGCCTTCACAACAAACAACACATGACGTTTGAGAAATGTCACTTTTCTTCTCAAGTTCCATGCCACTTACTGCATCAGGCATCTTGTTTAAGTACATGCTGTTTACATGGCCTAATCTACGATGCCATGTAGCCACAGATGCAAACGTTGTAGCCTGTGTGCTCTCAGGAGTTCTCAACTTGTAAACGCCATTTGTCAATGACGCCACGGCGACCAACTGCTCATTTTTATTATAAATGTTGCATCCACTGGTAGTAAACACCACTCGGTTACCGTTTCTGACCAACTGACTGACAGACAATAAGTTTGTGGTTAACTTTGGCACACACAACACTCCTTTGACAATCACGTCGTATTCACTGTCGTCAGTAACCGTCGCAATTTGCACGTCACCCGAGCACTTCACGCTAAGCTTTTCTTGGTTAGCAACAATAATTTCTTTGATAGGATGTTCGGTTGAGACATTTTCAATCAAACTTTCGTTTGAAGTTAAGTGAGCGCTCGCTCCTGAGTCAACATACCAATCGTTTTTCGAAAAACTGCCATTTAGGAAGACGGCATTGAACGCGTTTGTTTGTTTACGTTCACTCGATTTGGTATTTGAAGAATCCTTATCAACAGTACATTGATTCCGGTAGTGCCCGGTTTGTTTACATCTATAACACCTCTGTACCCTTTTTGACTTTGACGTTTGCGAATGTCCGTTGTCTTTGGTTCCGCCGTGACCAGTGCTACCAACCTTATTTTTTCTAAAACTTGCAAATGCCCCGCTAGCGTCGCCATCATTGTTTTCGTCCAAATCCATCAACTTTGACTTAATGGCGTCGGTGGTGATGACGATTCCCGAATGCTCGATCGCCATTATCATCGGCGAATATTTCTCCGTTAAACCAGCTAACAATAAACAACCGATCCACTCGTCACTGATCTGAAATCCAGTTCCGCTTAGCTTTTGTCCAGTCTCCACTAGCTGTGTCACATAACTTGTCATGGAACTGCAATTTTCGAGACGAATCGAGATAAGATTTCTCAATAAACTGATCCGTCTGGTAAAACCGGAATCATCGAATAAAGCTTTCAGCTTATTCCACAGCTCCAACGACGTTTTGACATCCTTTACGTGCACGTACAAACTGGAGTCGATTGTGAGAATCAATTTTGCCTTGGTCCTCGCATCATCAGCGGCTTCTGAAGTCTTCCCGGCAACAGCTTTTATGCAATGCTCCATGTTCTCCAGGATCAGAAAATTCTCCGCGGCGAAGCACCACTCCGTGTAATTTTCCCGCCCTTTTAGCTTTGGTACATTCACCAAGTAGTTTGTCGACATGATAATTTTTGTTTATCACTCGCGACCTACGCTAAAAACTGAGCTAAACTAATAATTACGACTGTCCCTAGCTAAAATATTGCCAAGCTGGGCCCATAACCTATTATTAATAGAAACACAGTTGTTTTGTTCTAGCACCGAGCACGTTGCTTTAATTCTCACAAAAGTGAGTTACCGGAAGAGATTCCACAGACAAGTAGAAATTATCTAGTCATAGACTTATACAAATATTGTTTTCAATTACAAAGCTAGTTACATGGTGTTGCCACCAGACGGCACTAGTATTTATTTCGATATCAATAAATTACAAATTTTATAAATGAATAACCTTCTCCATTGATATTCGTCGATAACATGATTGATACTAGAATTTGTTTCGCTGGTCGGCGTACCAATCAATCAACGCCATCTGTTGATTGATATGCGACGACACTAGATTCATGAGCGTATTAATTTAACTTCGCCACGACATTGATGGATATTTATGATATTAACGAGCTATATAATTATCTTGATGTGAAAGGCAAAAGTTTTGTTGATGTATGTGTTGTGGGTTCCGTTCGTAATCCTCCATGATTTTGAAGGTTCGATATACTTAATAGGGGTTTCTGATATTGTGTCAATCATTGGGTGACATCGCAAAACTAGATGAAAAACTATGCGTTGGATATGAAGCTGTGAAAAAGTGGTGTTAATGAGATGTTCAAACTCTAAGTGGGTTAAAAAGAAATTAATGGCTAGACATGATTGTTCATAGACAGTTTTCTAGCATATTTACTTACCAACGCCTCGGAAAAGTGTACCTAATATACTTAGCATAACATCACGCCTCTAATCCCGATGTTAGACAGAGGTGTATTCCTACAATAGTACTCCCACACTTCACCAGTTATGTTTAAGTCCCATGTAATACAAGGCAAGCCTATTGCCACGTAATTATTGGACCTAATTGGTTTAAGATTAATCAATTAATGTTTTGATTTGTCTATTTTGATGAATTTCAATCAATTCGTGACCTACACAAACTGACATTCAAACAAACAAAGCACTGGATTGACATAACCTACTGAAAACTTATGTCAATGCTGTTGATTTCTTTTCAGAAATACTAAACGATTTGAAAGCGATAGCCACTTTTCTAGGCCTTGATAGGCAGACACTGCTTTTACATAACCTGAAATACTGACATCCAACCCTGTACCGCTATGAATGCCAACAAGACGTAAGTACGTACATTAACAAGAGCTCAAATAGTTGATATACTCGGAGTCAACCCTCCGCCGCCGGAGTGACAGCGACAAATCGTTACTTGTTGCGCGAGCTTTATATGTTCAGTGTTTAGATGCCGCAGCGTTATCATACATGTTTATTAATGTTACGTTTGTGTATGGAAATATATTTAGATGTTATGATGGTGGTAACAAATCGGATGCACTTGTGTAAAACTATGAAAAAGTATTAATTAAATTGCCTTAATATTTTTAAGTTCGTATCTTTACTGTATGAGAAGACGCCTTACCCTGCGAAGGGCAGCAATAAACTGCTAATCAGAATTTAATACTATTACCATTGTGTCAAAAAATTGTCACCTTGTTTTGAAATGGCCAAAGTTAGTATTACTCCTAATGGGTCGATAAATAGACGAATTTATCACTATCCTTCATATTTGATAACGAATGATCTATCACTAGATATTATGTGATTTAGGGTGGGGGAAGTCAGGTTTTGAGTGATGATAATTATCAGCATTAGAAAAAAAGACTTTAACATGACTAAATGAACAAAAAAAAAACAAAAAAAAAATGGAAAACAACTTTACTTTCAGAAGTCGGTGGCTATTGTTAGTTTTATTACTTTCTTGCCACCACTACAAAAAAAAAAATACAACCGAATTGAGAGCCTCCTCCTTTTTTGAAGTCGGTTAAAAATCACGAACGGAAGTATTTTATGAACTTCCAAACTGGTTTTCATTTTTTTCTCATTTCATCTGTAAGTCAAACAACAAAACTTAAAGCATTATATCCTGCCTTAAGTCTACATTGTTGTTGCATTGGAGAACCGTGTGGTTCCTCAACAATTTTACCCACAAACGTTTTGCATGAAAACCGAAGTCCACTCGTAGAGTCCACAATCCCGGCGTAAACAAGAGACTCGCTGCGACGTCATGACAAGTTACACTTGAGCCTCGTTGTGTTTGTTACTTGTTGCGTCCACGTCGACGTCTAAACGCGTCAGCGATGACGCGGCGCGTATTTGAGGGTTGGATATTTTGGTAGTGACGTTGATGAAGACATCATTCCGTTGGTTTGTTGTTCCTCTGCTGATGAAATTGTGGTTAAAACTCCGGTGGTATTCAGCTGCACTATTTGGAAAAAGGCTCGCTAGATAATCATGAGCTGCAAAGCAAGAAGATATTTTTAGTAAAAGATATGCAACTAACGAAAAATTTTAGGATTACAGCGTTTCTTTAACAATCTTTTCAGCATTGCCAAAGTCCCCCCAAGTTTGATTGGACTGTCGGATTATTCGCATCATCATCACTTTTAATATACTGTACATGGAAATAGCTTATTCCGCAAGTTATTTGCTCATACTCAACACTTGCTGACTCACTGACATAATCAGTGAACATAACTATTGTAATCGAATTCCCCAACATTTTTGCACAAACCACCACCTATTTAACCGCCAATCTTTTCCCCACCAATCTCATAATCACCACGCTATCACCAGCGCCACATTATTCTCAGTTATCAGTCTGTTCACCCCTCAGTGGCGACTATCGTGAGCATACGCGCCGCGGACAACGCGGTATCTGGCATTTTACGAGCGCACCCGGACGGCCGGTCTATTACCGACAGATATCGTGTGCTTATTGTGTAGAATCAATATTGCGGATGCACAGGGTGGATTAAAAAATGTTAGGTTTAGTACGTTTGTGGATATTGGGAAAACATAAATAGAGAGTAATTAGTAAGAGTGGGCCTTCCGATAAGGGTTTTTTTGATGTACAGTCTGTTGGATAAACAACCTGTGACTGTGAAAAACGCATTTTACAGAAGCGACCGTTGTGTAATTTCCCTGTAGGTAGGTTACCTTTCAAAAAGGATTTTCATGATTAGTCACAATATTCCAAAAAAATATTAAGTAAACGATGACTTAGCCAATTGATTTACGTAATTAGTTGCTGAAAACGTAGCTAATAAGGATTTTTGCTATGTCATTACAGTTTAAGAACCGCGACCGATACAAGACGTGTTAATGCAATACCAAAATTGATTGATTAAACAATGGAAATTATATTAGGTGAGTAAATCATGATTTAATTTTATATCATCATTCATCAACTTCCTGTAATTGTCCCATGTTAATTTAAATGTTAGCGCAACACGTTTTCTATGCATATTCTCCCCTGTGAAACATCACGCTATCATACACTCCCTTTTCTTCATTTTTATATCATTCCTCTCATAATCTATCCATCTTTTAAATGCATAATTCTTCGCATTAAACGACGGCAATAAAGATATTCCTTGAAAAAATATTACTAAACGCATAAGCAGCCTAAAAAAATAAAAAAAAGCCATAACTCGATCAATCGCGAACCGGTTTATTATAATTGGAGCACATAATACAAAAGTCGAAGGACAAATTCGATACATCGCGATCACCCATCGGCGCATCGGTGGTAAGCACGATTTATAGTGCGTGCGTGTGCGCAGCGGATTTATCTCGACATGCACGAAACGGTGACAGATCGGTGATGTTTTCAGTTTGTTTTGCGTTTATTTTTTACAATGTTCGTAATTAGTGAGTAGTGATTGTGCGAGTTGTGGGAAGAAACCTTGATGTAGAGATAAAGGTATTGTGTTGTAGTATGCGAGGGTTAACTTATATCTGTTTTCGATTGAACTGAGGCATTACATCACGTAAAGAGGTATACTTTGTTGTACACCCGAATTTCGTAAGTTATTTTTAAATCCTATGTCAGAAAAAAACCCTATACACTTTGCATGACCAGGGGGTCTAAAATGGCCACTTTAGCAGAACATAATATGATAATAATATGAATTAGGTTACAATTCGTAAAATGGTAACAAACTGATAATTCAACATATTAACTGTGTCTATTGCCATTTTAAGAATTTTAATATGATTCATATTATTATATGTTCTGTTAAAGTGGCCATTTTAGGCCCCCTGGGCTTAGCAGTAACGCATGCGGCCACGATACCAATGAGGTAGTATTGCAGCGAGGCAGTGAGCGAACTGTAACATAAAAACAAAATATACACACATTTTTTTTAGAATTGAATACTAATAAATAACTCTCAAAAGCTAATAGCTTTTGAGAGTTGATGCTAAGTTAAGTGTAACCTATTAGTAATTTTACTAATAGGTTACCGAACCTACCTACCTGTATTTAATACCATGTAATGTAATGTGTATGTAATCATGTGGGTACCTTGCGCATTACGCGTACGGCCACGTCTTGTCGTATGACCGGCCGTTATTTTGAACAAAACTGGTCAGAGGCCCAGTTGTGCGACCAAACTTTCTTCCCGGTTTCGACCAAAACTCGCTTTTACGGCCAAAAGTCGTGGCTGCGTAGTGCCCGAGGTCCCTTGGTCTTTACACAACTGTATTACTGTGTATTTCCACAACAAACAAAATAATCAACATTATCAATTTAATAACAACAACATTCCTATCAAAGCAAACTATAACTAATATCTTATTGAAAATTAAAATTGACCTATCAATATCGCGAAACTTCGTTCAACTCCAATGCGGAATCGTTGGCCAACAAAGAGTTCTTGCTCTTTGTGCTGTCTGGTGCAGGCGGCACGACAACGCCACGGCAACGGGACGACAACGGGACGGTTCCGCGGAAATTACGCGCAGACAACGCGCGGACTGATTGAATGCTTTTGAACTTTATGTGTGATATTGATGCGCGGTCCTGATCGGTGACAGAAGTAGTCAATAGTATACTTCTAGTTATACTATTGACTACACTTCTATCTGCCAAGGACTTTGGATTTGTGTCCACATGGGACTTAACGTAACTGGCGTAATGTGGGTGTAATATTAGGTACAACTCTGCATAATCCATCGCGGATTACAAGATTCTATAACTAGAAGAGCAAAGTTATAACCGGAATTCCTAATTATCAAAAGTGTTACCTACTGACCTGTATCAAGTATCTAAAGTTGACCAAAAGGGTATCTGCGTCGGTGTCTGAGAGAAAGAGAGAAACTTAAAGTTTATTTAATGAATATTTCAGCTTTCACGCAACCGAACCGTTTTTTTGCTCTAATTAATATAATATAATTGAATAGAATAACTGTAGTTGCAAAGGATGTAGGTATTACAAATCAGGTGTTGAAATGCTTAGAGAGTCCTTGTACATTCTGCCTGCTGCATTTCTGGCATGCAAAATTAATAGTAATTACAATTAAAAAATTATGTATTCCGCTGTTACGAGTATTCTGCTAAGCCGGACAACACAGCATTTAACCAATACACCGTCACTACAATACCAGTGTAACAACACAAGCTTTGCAAATAAAACCGCCTATCTAACTACAAGTACTATGTCAACAGTAACCGCGGTTATTGCGAAACTGCCCTTATCAGTAGTTTGGATTACCGACATCTGCCGTTGACTGATCACGTGATAACAACTGATAACAACCGATTAAGTGAAACTTACTGTGCTAAGTATGAAGCGTAGCGTGAGTTGTAAAATTGTTAACTGATGTTTCCAAGGTTCTAAAACGTTACGTTTATCCATTTATTTTTTACATTTTGAGTGAGCTTACAGACTAATTCTATCTATACTAATCTATACTAATATTATAAAGCTAAAGAGTTTGTTTAGTTGGACGCGCTAATCTCAGAAACTACTGCTTCGAAATGAAAAATTCTTTTAGTGTTAGATAGCCCATTTATCGAGCAAGGCTATCTATATAGACTATAAAACATCACGCTGCGACCAATAGGAGCGGAGCATTAATCAAAAATGTTACGCAGACGACGTTGCGCCATAACGTTACTACCTAGTAACAATAATATACAACTAGATTGCTAATTACAGACCTCCACGGCTAAGTACAAAATATTGACTAAACAATAGTATAAAGTACCTATATCCGTCCTCAAAGTTGGTTTATTTATGTTACCAATGATAATTTGCAGTAGCGGTGATCGACAAGCATTGAAGTTGTGGTTGACCAAATCTGTGTAGGTATTAGCTGATACCAAATGTATTATTTATATGTTGTTTTTACGTTTGACAATGTTGGTCTTTAACTAAACACATCTTAACACATCTTAATCTGTTGTTAACTTGCAAAGACATAACAACTCTAATATAAGTATTTAGTCATAAAGTCATATCTGTATGATTTTTTTATTTAGTGTAAATAGAGACTGTAGAAATTGTTGAAAAGCTTATTCCCTACTTATTCTAAATCAGCTTCAAACCAACAAGTTCGTTCTATTGTCCACCACACCACGAGCATTCATATTTCGATTAAAGAAAGTTGTTTTTAGTACATTTTACAATTTACCTTTTACAAGTCAACTGTAAAAATTGCACTACTAACTCCACAAGTCACTCTAAGCTTTAAAATCAACAGAATAACGTTGAAAATGCCTATCTGAACTATCTTATTATCCAAAGTATCGACCCATTTCGTCGGCAATCGATAAAAATCAAGATTCATAACGTTTTATTAAGAAACGGTTTAGTTTAACGTTGTCATTTGGTGAACAATTGTAATCGGTAATCAGTAATCACATCGGTTTCACGGCGATTTTCGTGAAATTGATCCATTGTTTCGTCATGACTTGTAACCGCTTTTGTAGTTTCTGTGACGAATGGTAGAAAAAGTCGAAAAGTTTTTTGTTTTATTTAAAAATCGTTGAACTGTAAGAATAATTGAAGAGACAATACAAAATCAGACAGTTGACCGTTAATAAGGTCTTTATAAATAACTGTCTTATAAAATGATAATTGGAAACATTTGTCCTCCAGTAATGTATGCGGAATTTGACATTTTGGAAGATTTAACCGGAATAAATGTCCAAATTTTGTTTTTGTAAAACTGAGTTGACTTCAGAGTTACCTATTTGTCTACGTGTCTTTCAACCACACAAAATACAGTTAAACCAGAAAAGGTGTGCGCTTCGGTAATCTTCATGTTTCTGAATTAGAAAAAACATCGCAACTGGCGTTACAGAACATCCATAAGAAGTAACTGGAAGGCATACTTTTGTCAATCTATATCGCAGTACACTGCTAGACAGACCTCTGAAGCTGCGACAAAACACCAACTACACTAGTATCATACTATTCTAGAGAAATCTAAAAAAAATATATATGTATAGTTTCAAAAGACTGATAAACTGAAATCGACTACAATGATATCTGAAATAATGTTAGAAACTTAATAACTCAGTCTGTGTTATACCACTGCGGGACAAGAGCCCCCATTTCCTTATTCAATTCAGCTCAAAGCCGCAAAAATGATAAAAGAATTAAAACTAAAATCACATCAACCCTCAAAGCCAAAAAATCATCCCCAAACAAACATACCGATTCATTACCTCCCATAATTCACAGACAATGCGGTAAAGGGGAGGCTTCATTAAAATTCACGTTCATAGAGCGAATCAGAGTCACCTGCAGATACCCAGCGGCCTATCACTTCCTTTGATCAATTGGCTGGCACATACGGATCGGGAATAGGGATGGCCCACACTTGTTTCCCACTGGGATCAACTGAAACGACTCCGGGATTATCATTCGGATATTTTGTAGGAAAATTGTCTAAAAACCCAAAGGATTTGGGAAATGGAAAACCCTATCACAGATTATACATAATTAGCACCAATCAATCACAAAATCTAATTTTAAATCGGTCTATGCCATAAATATATATCTAGGACGTGATATAATGCGATAAAATTTCGTTATATAGAAATGACTCAGTTTTAATACGACAATATTGACATATTTCCAATATTATGAAACAGCCTTCTTTTTTACCAAAACAGCCTTGCTAACCCAACTCACACTAGTAAAAGCTCTGTTTCCTAAACAAATCCCGTACTGCACATCGTCCCGCGCCCCAAAGCACGGGACACCCGATCCCGGGACCAATCGTCCCACCACTAGCCACAGCGCAGACCGCCGCGGGCGTTTCGTCCGCAACCGCATCTTTGGCGACCGGCAACGGATTGACACGTTGCGTTTTAATCAATTAGCGTACAGAAACGTGGTTCACGAATCACTGGGCAGTGAAATAAGCGGGCCGGCCACCGCGGCGCCAATTCGGCTATCCGGTTTCAAATACGGTGTTTTTTTTCAATGCGTTTTTCGGACGGACGATAACTTCATAATCAGAGCGTTCGTTCTCTTTTTGGCCGCGGATTTTCGTTACGGTCAAACGGGCGCTTTGTTTTAGTTATTAGATGTTCTTTTTTTAAACGTTCGTCGCACATCAGTGTCAGATTGTTAACTTCTTTTGTATCGTAATCTTTCTCGACTAATTTTGTTCAATTAGGTGATATCTGTCTGTGGTTAATCAGTTCTGAATTTACGAGAGCTGGAGTTCAAAAAACATTATTCTTTCATGTTTGAATGTAGACGAAACAAAAGGAATCTGCAAGGATCGTAACAGCCGTTCTTTAGTTCCGGCCTACCCTCATGGAATTTCGGGAAACGGGACTTCTTTAACTAATGCATAATCTTCAACAAAAACATACTCGTTTCTGTAATATCAATAACACAGTTGGACAGAGCAAATGCGAAAATCGGTCAAGGTGATGGAAACATCTCATACTGACAACAGTCATCGTCAACAATCTAATTACAATGCAGAAAAACTAATAACAATAAATTGTTATTGTCTTTCTTGTTGCGAAAGGTTCAACCAATGTTAACACATGTTGTTTCCTATTCCCCATATGACAAAGAATAAAGAAATTAAACACGTATTAGCTAAGAAAGAAAATGGCGAAAAAATATTCCGAAATTAGCAACCGGTTTGTTGGATTAGTTGGTAACATAAATACTAACAAAGAAGATGCTCCCTGAAACCTATGTGAGAAAATGAAACGATGGATGGATTGTGTGAGGAATGATATGAAACAAAAAGGAGTAAATGATGGCGTCACGGTTGACGGAGGAGAATGGAAGAAAAAAACTTGTTTCGCCGACCCCAAGTAACATGGGACAGGGACAGGAAGAAGAAGTAGAAACCTATATGAGAAATTACTGAGACCAATATCTAAATACCCAATTCTCATCTTTATATTGCGGTTGTAGTTTGGCAGTTGTGCGACAGTGACAGGAATAATACTAAGCCCTTAGCCAAAGTACCCTACAAAAAGTTGTCTGGTTGGCAACACCCATTGCACTAGTAGATAACTGTCGTATCTAATACAACACCACTATCACTTATCCAAAATTATTACTATCATTAAAAAAAAAACTGCGTAAACACAAAGAAAAGCACCAATCATGTCCACAATCTCCATCTAATTAGGTGACTCCTTCAAAACCTGATAAAAACCATATCTCAATATCAATATTCGTTTTTATCGCTACAAATTATGTCAGCAGATATATTTTGAATAATTGATACGTCTGTGACTAGCGTAATATAACCAATCAATCAATTATCGATCACATGGTTTTGCGCAACGAACGATGGCCCCGTTACAATTGTGTTTTTCCTTGTGTTATCATTTTTAATATCTATCCTATCATCGATTATTACATTTAGATGATGAACGATCGCAATAAAGCGATATACTGTTATCTGTTCCCTTTTAAATCAACCTAAATACGGTTTTAAAATGTCTTTATTATCATGATTAATTTGTCAGTTGGTGTTTTGTTTTCAATATTAATTAGCTCGATATCAGTTTTGTTTGTGTCATGCTTGTTTGCTTCAGAATTTTTCCATTTGACTAACATGACAACTGGAGGTTTGATACGCGATTTTGATGCATATTTAGTGATTGGTACTGGCTTATTGTGATATGAATGCGTCATCGAATTTTTTTCATTGATTTGTTTTATCTACTTCATTGTTTTCGAAAATGATGTTCAAAGTCTCATTTTTGTCAGACATCATTACCAATTCAAACGCTAAGTGATTAATGTGTGGTCAGTATTATCTTCTAATCCGACGACTTGCTATTTATCTTCTGCAGATTGTCCTAGGATAATATATATATATATCTATAATCTTTACTTTAAGCTTAGTATTTTTTCATGCAGTATATTGTCAACCTCTCTAACAATATCTTCTCCTTTGTCCACAGAGGAAGCCAACAGTCCAGAAAGCGGAGTGAAGGATCGCGGTGACAGGGGGGAGAGGCAGGAAGGGGGAGAAGGCGAAGCGTCCGGCTCTGTATCCCCTGCGTCCCGCACCTCCCCCGCGCCTGATGAACGTGACGACATTGAGCACAGTATACCAGCTACTCTAATCCAGGATCCCAATGCTGAGAGGTGAGTTCTAGATTCTTAACAAGATGACAAAGTTTGTTATAGTCATCATCTTCCTAAGGCAGCTATCATGTGATAGCTGATATACAAGGTGTTGCTTTGCATCCTCGTCAAATTCAAGGAGGAAACTATGCTAATGATTCTCGCCCCGAATGAATAATAAAATGGGTAGGTAATTTTTTATATTTTTTTCTCAATATGGGAAATCGATAAGTTTACACCACCTGTATTAAAACGCGGCCCGTCTAATAATAGCCCTATAACCGCGCTTTCACACACACAAACAAACGCAAACGTTTATTCGATATTTGATTCTCCTCTTTTGAAAAGGGCTTCATTCTGAAATAGTGTCAAATTAAAACAACTAAAAAGAGCAGTGTTTATTAATATTGACCAGGTACCTACCGTAATTTATATTGATTATTTACGTCTTCTATGACAACCTCCTGAATTTTGACGAGGATGCAAAACTACACCTTGTAGAAACAGTTTTGGGAAAATAGATTGAGGATAACAATATAGTGGCAGTAGAACATAAGACGACCATAATCGTTTTTAAAATCGTGAATAACGTTGATTCCCCTTCTCAAACGTTGTATGATTCAGAATAGAGGCTGACACTTGACAATACCACATTAACTACAGTTTGTTCAGATAACTCGGGTCATGCAAAAGCTGCTGAAAAATTAGGAAATCTTAATTGAAATTGTTGATGATTCTGACAAGGTCGATGAGTGAAGATAGCCATAATCTCATAAAAAAAACAACTGACAGATCTTCAGTGTCGGTCGTAGGCGAAAAAAATTTACGATCTTTGTTCCAATCTCCCGACAGAACAATCATTAATTTACTTTAAATGTTAGTTGATCATGCATCTTCAATTGTTCATGTCATCAAAGCAAGATTGACCAGACATAGCTGTATATAAGTCTACATAATAATCCATCTGGTTCAAAGCTGCCACTGCCTGCAGGGTCAGACTCGCAAGAACAATCCTTTCCAATACCGCACCTCAAGGCTTTTATGGAAATTAAACCATCACCAACAATCTCGAACCAACCGACCCATTCATAATACCATACGCCATTGTCAACGCGGAGGTCTGCACATCACTCCATGGTGTCCACTTTAATGATCCCATTGTTCCACCGATCAGTTGACAACGACTGTCCGCTGACATCACTACTTACCCAACCAACATAACTTTACAGCCAACATAACTCTTATTACAAAGCTCATAAAGTTTGAACTGGAACATGTTTTAGGAAAATTTTAAGCAGTCGAAATAGAGGAATGAAAATTTAAATGTGCAGTCGAACACAATGTTCTCAGAAGGGACTAGAGTTTATTTTAGAATGTTTGGAGTGCAGAAACAAGTTGGTAGAGATAGAAAAATGAATGAGCTCGTCAGTGACAGTTATAGTGGGTAGAACGACTAAAAATGATCTGAATTTTCAAAATGACGTTCCATCAATTTTCATTTTGAAATGCTTTTGGATTTATCGATGTTGGTAAGAATGATTGATGGGTCATGCGTTACGCCATAAGCCACCTAAGACTTTTGGTGTAAGTGCGACTGACCAAGAAGAAATAAATCAAAGTTATATCAAATTCTTATTGATGTGTCCACGAGATTAAACATGACAGAAAGGAAAGGCTATCTCAACAACAATTAAACACTCAATGGTTAACAGTCAAGGTAGTTTTAATCCCTTACTATGCTTATAATGTGAAAGTTAACTTTATTTGATTATTTTTAACCTTCATCAGTCTTACATCTCTTATCATTAATTTAATGAAATCAAGGTTAATTGGCGCCGTTAATGCACCACGTAAAGACATTATTATTTTATTATCGCTTTAGCAGTGTCATCACAACATTGTAAAACAATGGTTCTGCTTTATTATGTTCAGATTTGATTGCGTCGTTGCTGTAGTGTTAGCAAGCGCCACTGCTGAGCATGAGATAGTCTTGGATTCGATTTCTAGGTCAGACAAAGTGTTATTGAGTTTTTCTATTAGGATTTCTCAGTCGCAGTTTGGATCTGGTTGATGGCAATAGGCTCGCGTCCTATTTCATGATATTTAAACATTACTGGCGAAATGTGGGTGTACTTTTAGGTGCACCTCTGCCTGACCCTTCAAGGACATATGAGTAGGTATGGTATAGATATTTGGATGGAACATGACAATAATCCCCACGACAGATACCACTTATCACTTCGTATGTATTATTGGATCGACATGAACATTAATGATTATTGATATTTATTAGAATAATACATGATTGATGTTTTGATTGTGTTAATTAATCATGGCGAGGTTATGATTTGGAGATCTGTATCTGAGGCGGATACGTTTTGTTCGCTTGTTTGTTCGTCGTGATTGTATAATGGTGTGGTTTTTACCATGGGTATTGTTTCTAGATTCACAAAAACGAACTTCCATCCCGTATTTAACGTCTTTGGGATATGATGTTCAAAAATCCTGCTGAAGTCTTTACCTTCGAAGAAATCTAGTGCTAAATCTCAAGCTTCTAGAGCCAGTGGCTAAGGCAGCACGTTGTCTCTCAGAAACTTTATGATTTTAAGATTTTTATGAAGATGATGATAAACCAGAGATACATTCCATGCCTTATTTAAAATTTTTGGTTTCAAACTGCCGATAGACTGATAATCTCTGTACAAAACGAAAAAAAAAAATACTGAAAGATTACCTCACCATCTACAATCTTGGCTTCAACTCTGTTTACTTCATTTATAATGATAACAGCACGAAGCTCAATACCTCTACTTACTAGAAACAAAAGACAATCAGACAACACCAAGACATTTGACTAACAATAAGAATAACATCGATTACTTTACTTACATGTCTCGATTACAAGCTGATTTATATTGTTTTGTAACGAATCGCTAGTTAATCAGATTGTACGAGAACCGTATCGAATCCATATGAGGACAGCTGCAGCAATTCATTTAATTATTTAATTAGATGGATTTACGTAATTATTTTTGTAATTCATACAATATTAATAAGTCATTAATCATTTAGTTAGTGTCGTAGATATGTGGAATTCAAATAAATTTGACAATTAAATCATGTGACATTTATAAAGCCTTAAAATACTCGAATAGCTGCAGTCAATTTCAATTTTAGAAAAACATTTTGTCTTCCTGAAAAATCGCAATTTACGCATCGTCATACTAACATTATAAAGAGGCTAGAGAGTTCGTAAGTTTGGATGATGTAGGGGTTATCTCCGAAAGTATGCATTTGATTTGAAAAAATATTTCACTGACGGGAAGCTTCACTATTACCGAGTGCCATAAGATATGTTTCTTAGACGCGGGCGGAAACTAGTTTATAATAAAGCTCTATTAAAAGCTTCGAAATCAAGACAGACTAAGCTGTTGCAAGTATGAGCATTTGTCAGTCAATTGAAAACCTGCCTTAACACTTACTAGTAATTTATAAAAAGTCTCATTAATACGGATTTGAGGACATCATTAACATGTTAATTTTACTGTATTAGATTTTTTTTTATTTCAAATCTTTATCTTTCGTCCGGCCAGGTATGAGTGCAAACAAATAATCTGTAATTGAAAAAGCTGAATTTACACCAATCCAAGCTTTATGAGTAAGGGAATAAGGAAAGGAAACTTTAAGGAAAGTGAATGGTAAAGTTGGTGCTGTAGCAAGTCTGTTCAATCAATGTCAATTAGTTGCACTGAGGTGGCGTGATCAATCATTTTGAGGTTCTAGTGCCTTGAAGTTCTATTGTTTAGATTTTAGATCTACTGATTTAGTTTGTGTATTCGCTAAAATGGATAAAAATGTAGGTTCCGGTGGGAATGGAGGGACAGCATTAGTTGGGTAATATTGATTGAGTGTTTTAGAAATTAAAACGGGTGATGGATTTTAATAATAATTTTCTATGATCTTCGTTGTTTTTGTCACCATCAAAGCAGTTTTCTGTTCTATCAGATTTTGCTTTGACTCTCCAAAAGTTAATTCCTCGTTCACCTTATTGATAAGCAAAGATAACATGACGCCTGTAATCCCCAAAGGGTTAGGCGGAGGTGTAACTAATTATAGCTTAGTACACCCACATTTCCTCAGTTATGTTTAAAGTCCCATGTAATAGGGAGCGAGCCTATTGCCATCAACCGGGCAAAAATCCAGACTTCGTGGCTGTTTTTGAGAAATTCCTAATGGTAAAATCCAATAACACTTTGCACGACCCGGGAATCGAGCCCAGAACCTCATGCAAAAGTTGCATACAATTCTAATACAACTACTTTAGATTCTCTAAAACGTTCTTCGATTTGTAGAATGTGAATAGAGTAATATCCTCGTAGTCACAGGTTGTTGTGAATGGCTTTGTCATCGTAACCAGTTCTAGACAAGTTGTAAGTCACTTGTTCAGGTGTTATTCGAGGTTAACAATAATGTGACAACCAGCAGCTGAAACCTTTTCTGTTATTTCTTTAATTCCTATTATAGAAGTACTGATTTTTGGACCTTTAGTTATTGGTTTAGAAGTAACGATGTCTTCATTGTAATAAACGACATACTGCATTGTTCTTAAGTGATCTGACATCTTAAAATAAGTAAAACATCTACTGTTCTTATTTGTTCATGACACTTTAGAGTTTAGACCAAGAGGCTCTAAATTCAAATTATTCTTTTAAGTACTGGCTGCTTTTCTTTTCAACGTCTGCCTGCCGTTTCTCAACTATATTGTGGTCGGCTTCCAGTCTAACCGGATGCAGCTGAATACCTGTACTTGTGTACAAGGTGTTTTCTTTGGTATCCCATAACTCTTGAATGAGACCATATCAAAGAATCAACTGGCATATGAATTATTTTTCAATTATCGTTTTTGTTTTAATTTTTCATACAAAATAATTCGACAAAGTCACGATTATTAATGTAAAACACCCTCACGTGAAATATGAAAACTTCGCATGTTCTTAGCTTTAAGTATGAAAGATTGGTTGGAATGAAAATGAATTATTCGTATTTATCAATGAAACTTCGATACCTACCACACATCGAGAGTCTAGTGTGAGATTGATGATATCTTCGAAACTATGCAGTTTTGGACCACATATTCTAGGACTTTTTGTATTATTTTTATTTATAGAATATAACCCTAGAGTTATGGGATATAAAAAAAAAAACATGTTGTATAATTTATGGTATTTACATAGAGCGACTGCCTATCTGACCTCCACAAGCCAGTTAGTACTGGTTAATACGATTCCCCTGGTTGTCAGGCTTACGGGCCACTGACAACGATGACTGGCTGATTTTCTTTTGCTAGGCATTATTCTATTCTATCTCTGTTCTGTTGAATACATTTTGTAGTATTTTAATTTTTAGAAGATCCACATCTACACATCTGTGTCTATTTCTAAATTCTTGTAATTGACTGGATTCAATAGCCAAATTATCTTCTCAGCCTTGTCTAATAGCGATGAAATTAAGCGAATTAGAGAAATTGTCTAAGTCTGGCAGCGTACCTACGTCTCGACTATATTGTGTTAACTATTTAAATGCTTCAGTTTATTCGTTCAAGAAAATATGATTTCGAAACAAAATGTTTATTAGGTCAGAACCCTTTCTTCAAATAAGTTTCATTATAATTTCGTTGATAGTTAATTTCTTTGCCATTTGCAGAATTATGGTAAAATATTCGCGCTTGTTGTTAATTTTTTTATTGACTTTGAATAAGCAATTATTGTGTTGTTAATCTGTAATAAAATAAAAGTAATTAAAAATAATACAATAAAACATTTAAATTAAAAATCTTGCAACACAATGTCTAAATATTGGCCGAGTTCAGCTAGTTGCTGTCCAAGTCATTATTTTCTTCATCTCTTAAAATCGTGATTCATCGCCGTGCAATGTACAGTCAGGGGCTAAAGTATGTACAGTTACGAGGACTATTAAGTATAAACTAATAGTACCTAAGCAAGATTCAATGTGATATTTTGTAAGTTCATAAAAAATCGTAAAGAGTTCATAAAAAATGATACAGTAAGTGGAATAAGATTCAACCCAGACACAATCAATCAGACTTACCTGTATTAATTTTTGCATGTTCATAAAGATTTGGTATTTTCCTTTTCGTCTCCACCGATTTCTATATTCTCAACAAACGTTCGTCTACTATCAAGCTCACTGCAGTTTTATTATCAAGGAGACATGTGTCAGTTATAAAATTTGCTTTGTTACGGCAAAATTATTCAAACGATGTCAGGTGTCCCCCATCCATCGGCCCGCACTATGCACACATTGACGCATAAAACCGCTCTGTCCTAATTCCTACACATCAAAACGACCACAGTCTAAAATATATCCCACTAACATTTTTATCATCTGTCGTTACATGTAGAAAAATAGCCTAGAATTCTTTTGTTTATGTCACAACCCACTCGGGGTTATTTTAGTTTGGCGCAGGAAAGAGACGGAGCTACTTGTCACATAAATACTTGTGATTGATTGACCCGCAGCCGAATAGTGCTCATAGGAAGCAATAAACAGCTGTGCGATTCTCTTAATAAAAACTTTATTTAAAACTTTTGGGGTTTCGAACAAGGTTCTGTCAAATCACTAAGCTAACAGTTGTTTAGATCGGATTCGTTGATAACATTTACTTCGAGATCGTTCAATGATAATAAAAACAGTATTATGGGCTGTAAAACGTATAGTACATTATTTTGTTTCCGGGGATTAACGGAACATAGTTTCTTTACTTTGTTAATTTATTTATCTCTAGCTAGACGACGTCCTGTCATTATCGATTCGCTGTCTGACATTTATTGTATTGTCGTTCGGAAGTGTCCTAACGTTTCCTTGCGTAAACATAAAATGAACATGAGAAAATATTTTCCTTTTGTCAAAGCAGGAAATCTGTTCGTGATACGCGTAAATCCGTCCGCGTCCCCTGTCTGTCCGTGAGTCGTTAAAAGGACTCGTCTCGACGTTTTGTTAACGCGCCATTTCCTTGTCAACGCCGTCAACCCTGTCCGGGTAATCTTCTCTAAGCCCCGAGACTTCAATCTACCACATCGAGCGAGCTTCATCTTTGCTTACTACACCTATACAAATGGCATTCCGTAAACAATCTCGTTAAAAAGTTATTGCGCCTATTGGCCATCAAGGATGCTCAGTACATTTTTCATTGGTGTTACGACTGTGACTCAGCTATGCGGAGTAGCTCCGCGGTGTCAGTCGGCTGTCATCGGAACGATCGCCCGTCACTGCACGTCCACCTCGCGCATCGCACGCACGCTTGCATTACGCAGCGCCACCCCTCGAAGTGGGATACCGATAGCCGTCTCTGTCTGACGCGTTGCGTGCTCTGTTACAGCGGCACCTGTCTCTCTCTAGCGAGGGGCGTGCGGGGCGGGGGCGCTGCAGGCGGGTCGTAAATCACGCGGCGTCTCATTCCACGCGGGACCGCCGCCGCCGCCGCAGGCACCGCGCACTTCCCTTCCGACCGCCGGCATCGGCGCGTCTTTCGCGACGTGTTTACATTTTCAACTATTTTTGGGGAGTCTCAATTGTTGTCTAGTAGCAAAGTGTTATCAATTATATCAGTGTTCTATTGATGGATCCGCAAGTTTTTCACCGTTACCAGTTTGGAGTACTTTGAAAACATTACGTCTAAAATGATTGTCGAGCCCGACCACGTGAGGTAGGTTTTCTATTTGCTTAAGTGTTTTATTGTTTTTGTGTAATTCTTCATGTTTCATATTGTTTTCCCGTTCAATTATTGAATTTTATATTGGAGATGTTTTACGACTTTTCCGCACTCCAACTTGACGACTTTCAACTTAGAATTTTTCATGTTCTCTCCGATCAGAGCTTTGTTAAATCTACTGTTTGTCCAAACTATTCATGTTCTTACACTTTAAAAGTGTTTCTCTGTTAGGATATTTTTTGTAGTTTTATCGTTGTAAAATAGATTTGCATCCATATTTTGAATAAAATAGTGTTAAAATATCGTTGACTTTAACATTCTGATGGAGTCTGTTATTCAAATCCAAAGGAAAGCTTGTCTCTAAAAGTCCTACATGATTTTGTAGAAAATATTAAAAAGTCTTAAAGCCTAGATATATCTTGATTTATTTTATGTCATTTTATCTGTAACGTTTGATCCGTATAAGGTATGTGGGTCTCTCAAAACAACAATATTTTATTTGATTCTTCTATTTTACGAGTTACAAGGATTTTTGAGAACATTCGATAGTCTTTCACTTTTCCAGTATGATGGAACCTGTTTTATTAAGTTTTTGTGTATTTTACTGTCGCATAAATAATCGATGAGCTGTGTCATCAACTATTGTGCTCGTCAGTTTATCACGTCTGATATCACCACTATTCCATGAACGATTGCTTACAATATTGATTCAATATTTTAATTTATTCTTTATGTCGAAAATGTGATTGTTAAATTTTTATAGCTGTCATTAATAACTTCTTTGATACCCAATTGATTATTCATGTCTCAGACTTGACCTATTTGTACCCAATTTTCCTTAGATTTATATTAGTGTCGTATGTCATCAATGATTTTCCTTTTGTATCAAACACATTAAATCTAATGTCAGAATGTCAAGTCTGTCAACGGTTGGGTTTTTAATCCAGTTATCATTAAAAATTTTACAAAACAAAAACTTCGAGCTACAATGACACCCAAACAACGAACCATAAAGTTTTTTTTTAAGATCGATATAAACCCATTAGTGTGTCTATTTGCTATTCACGATCGAGCTATTAATTTATTAAAAATGGTCATTAAAAAAACTTGCATTCGTCTTGTTTACCGTCGATATTCAAATGCCGATAACCGGTTTAAGATAACGACGGGCTGAGACAGAGTTGTCAATTTTCGCTAAGTGAATTATGTCGGTCGAACTAACCGCGTCGCGTTTTTGTCCCCAGGGAGAGCCCGAGATGTCTGTCGCGGGAGTCGTCGGGCGCACCGCGCTGTCCCTCGAATGACTCGGTGTACTCCAGCCGCAGCGGCGCGGGCCTGCCGCTGCCGGCCGCGCTGACCGCTGCGCTGCCCGCCGCACTGCTGCCGCCACACTCGGCCGCAGTCGCCGCCTACCTCGGCGCCGCAGCCGCCGCTGCCGCCCAACAGCGTCTCCTCATGTCCTGCCAGGAGGACATGACTGACTCCGAACGAGGTGACGCCGTACTTGACTTCAGCACAAAGCGCAGTGAATCACCGCACGACGATGATGATCACGATGACGCCGTCAATCTTAGTAATAAAAACGAAAATGGCCCACTTGACCTGTCTGTTGGCACAAGAAAACGTGGCCCAGAGGACTCGCCATCGCCAGTTCCGTCTAGAAAAAGTTCTAGGCCGTCAGAGTTTAAGCACTCTCCATCTCCTTGGTCCACACCTGTGGCACCGCATCTGCCATATTTCGCAGCTGCGGTCGCTGCGGCTAGTTTATCCCCTAAGGGAGGCGTCCCATCTGATTGGAATGGCAAGCTAAAACATGGGGGTCCTACACCGAGCGATGCCACAAAGGCGCTTGAAAAAATGAGTGAGTTGAGCAGACTGGGCGGCGAGGAATTGTTCCGATCAGTACAAAGTGCCGCTTTAGGCGCTGGTCTAGCTCCGAACGCAGCCGCCCGTCATTCTGCCTGGCAATCCCATTGGTTGAATAAGGGCGCCGACCAAACTAAAGATGTCCTTAAATGCGTGTGGTGTAAGAAGAGTTTCAACTCACTCGCAGATTTGACAGTACACATGAAGGAAGCAAAGCATTGCGGGGTCAACGTGCCCGTGCCACCCTCCTCTGGAGCACCTATCCCACCTTCTCTACAACCGCCTTCCAGTTCACCATCGACACCGTCACACAACTCGTCCTCTTCGAGCGGTTCATCCAAACCGAGCCAAAACGATTTGAACATGCTCATTAAAGAGAATATGCCAATTCCTAGAAAACTCGTCCGTGGCCAAGATGTGTGGTTAGGCAAAGGCGCAGAGCAAACCAGGCAGATATTGAAATGCATGTGGTGCGCTGAGAGCTTCCGCTCACTCGCTGAAATGACCAGCCATATGCAGCGGACTCAGCACTATACAAACATCATATCGCAAGAACAAATAATTTCGTGGAAATCTTCGGACGACGCTAGCAAGGGAGGCTCCAACTCGAGCGCCCAGGGTGCTAACAATGCGGCGCCACCCCCCACTGGTACCAGTAGTCATGTTAGCGCTGTATTAACTTGTAAGGTTTGCGACCAAGCATTTAGTTCCTTGAAAGAGTTGAGTAATCATATGGTAAAGAATTCACATTACAAAGAGCACATTATGCGATCTATCACCGAAAGTGGAGGCAGGAGACGTCAGACGCGTGAAAAACGAAAGAAATCTCTGCCAGTGAGAAAACTCTTGGAATTGGAGAGAGCACAGCACGAGTTCAAAAACGGGGAAGGGAACGGCGTACCTATGGGTAAACCAATTAGAGATTTCGGCGCTGGTAGCCGCATCACTTGTGAGAAATGCGGCGACAAAATTGAGACTGCGGTATTCGTCGAGCACATACGACAATGTATCGGTGCACCGATGTCTAATAGCCAAAGGAACTTTTTGAAGAGCGCGCTGTTATCTAATAACATCATCCCGCCCGACGTGCCCGGCCACATCACGCCAACTGGCCGCGACGGCCGCAAGAGCATCAACGAGGAGCTGCCATCTCCCGGCTCCGCGCACCACCGCTCTCCATCCTCCGTGAATGATTCCTCCCCGAGTTCCAAAGATCCCAACGCGAGCAATGAAAAAAGCTCGTCGCCTTCGGTTCTCAACGCCATAGAACAATTGATAGAGAAGAGTTTCGACACCCGATCGCGGCACACCGTTCCCGGCATGCCGGGTGGTGCTTCCCACGCGCCTATTGGGTCTAGCATCCTAAAGAGATTAGGCATAGATGAGAGCGTAGACTATACCAAACCGCTGGTAGATCCCCAGACTATGAATATGTTGAGGAATTACCATCACCAGCAGGGTTACGGGCGTCGCGAGCGCAGCGGAAGTGAGTCCAGCTCCATGTCGGAGCGGGGCGGCAGTAGAGTAGAGTCACTGACCCCCGACAGGAAGATGGACACGTATCACATGACTCCTCGCACTACTCCCGACACTCGCGGTTCTCAAACCCCAGCTTCCGAGGACCGCCCGACTGAAGTGCGAATAAAGAGAGAAGTCGAGGAGGATGATCGCGAAAATGGCGTGGATTTGAGCAGCCAGCCAGTGCGAGTCAAGACTGAAGTAGACGAAGACGAGGAGCCGCCGCGGCCGAGCAGCACCGCCGACGAGGACATGAAGCCCGTCGTGGCCAAGCGCGAGAGCGAGGGCCCCTCCCCCGCCGCCAGCCCACGCAGCCCCGCCAGCGACCGCTCCGCCAACACTCCCGGCTCCGAGCGCAAGCCCGCGTCCAGCCTGGGCGCGCTGTCCTCCATGTTCGACAACCTGGCCGGAGGCGGCTCGTCCGGCGAGCCGAGCTCGTCGCGTCGCGGCGGTAGCCACCCGCTCGCGGCGCTGCAGAAGCTCTGCGACAAGACCGAGTCCAACCCCAACCGCGCGCCTGCACCCGCGCCCTCCCCCGCCGGCCCGCCGAGCATCCTAACGTTCAGCTGGGCGTGCAACGACGCCGTCGTCACTGACTCCATCATGAAGTGTGCCCTGTGCGATACGCCTTTCATCTCGAAGGGCGCTTACCGGCACCATCTGTCTAAGATGCACTTCGTGAAGGACGGCGCGCTGCCGGAGCCCGTGCCGCTGAAAGCGCCGGCGAGCGCGGGGTCGCCGGGCGCGCACAAGAGCGGCTCCAACGCCGCGTCGCCGCAGGACCCGCGCTCCCCCTCGCAGTCGTTCGACGAGAGCCCTCACTCCAAGTTCCTCAAGTACACGGAACTGGCCAAGCAGCTCTCCAGTAAGTACGTGTAGGCTGGGCCCAGCCGGCAGTTGTGATGATACCATATCTTGCTACGTTAAACCTTGCTAGGGTTAGGTCGCAGCCGCGACGCTAAGTATTTCGAAACTCTTTGCCAATTTAATTATTTAGGTAATTATTGTTAGATTTCACCGCATAGATCGGTTAGTGTAATAAATTAATAGCGACTTAAGTATACGCCAAACGTCTTACGTTCGTTTTAGGTATTAAGAGAATATTTTCAAAATATTGCCTTTAGGTGATCGGTTGTTGTAAGGGCGGCAGTGCCCGTGGCTTATCTTCCACACTACGTTATAATTCCATTTCGATAAATGTAAATATAAGTCACATTAAGTCATAAAAAATACGATTCGATCTCTTTTTGTAAATGTATATTTTTTGCTAATTAATTCTTTGAAAAAGGTAAATCGTGGAAATTAGTTTTCGTTAATCGCAATTCGCCTTGCACATGTGACTCGTCTATCGCATTAGTCGCGTGGTGGCGTTGAGTTTCAGTATTTTGACAGAAAATTCGTTGCAATATCATTTTTTTTCGTGTTACTTAATTTTTTATGTAAATCAGAGTTAGGGTTAACGTGGTTAGTTTATGTATATTTTGATGATTTTTCTTGTTTTTTTTTTGTGAATTTAAGAGATCCGTCGACGCGTATAATCTCGGAGATTCAATCTCATTCGTTTCTGTTCGTTTTGTACATACAATTCGACATAGAATGCAATATAACAATCTCCTTAGTGTAAATTTTGCTATAGGTATGCTCTCCACGCGAGGATGCTATTTATTATTTAGTGATAAGTACATAATATTAGGTAAACTACATCTGTGAACAATTGTATACCAATATACCAGCGCATTAATCGGTTGAACAATCAACCTATATTTAAAAGTGATACATATACATTTTTTTTTCGTTGAAAGGAATGATAACATTCGTATACGTTTAGAACATAAAGATATACCAGATATATCTTCCAATTTGTAACGACAGATATACGATGATGTATATACGGCACTTGAGAGTGAAGAACCTCTTTTATATTTAATAAAAATATTGTAAACTGTCTAATGTAAGTTTCAGACGATATCAACAAAAAAAAAACTTTGATTGTAAACTGAATATTCGTTACACTAAAAATTCCATTTACCCTTTGACGTATACGACATTTTTAATGGAATATACAATTTTAAAATTTTATTTTGAATTCTTTTTTTTGATGTTTTAAATATTATAGGTACATATAACTTGCGAACGTGGCGAATATTCAGCTAATGATGATCAAAATCGATACAAATTTAAAATCGTAAAAAATCTATCATTTTAACGATAATAATGAAACATACGACAAATATTATGTATACGCTAGCTCTGATGAGAGATTTTTGCTCATTCTTAAGAAAAAAAAGTAAAAAAATGGTGTTGAAATATTGATTTTACCAAATTTAATAATCTTATTTAATATTTTATGTTGTATTTCAAAATGCAATTAAAAGCTCAAAGAAATATATATGTTACATACTTTAAATGTTCATTTTATTTGAATAAACCCCATGACCGACCTAGTACAAAATCCAATCAAGCAGCTATGTCTGCTTACACATACACAAAACACACACACACATACACAAAACCTGTAATTACAAACAACATACATAGAGAAAAGTTCAAGTAATTATTGTACATCTACGCCACTGTCACACACAAACTGGGATGTGGTAAACAACTTGTGAAACATTAAAAATTAAATACTGATTACCAAAAGAGAATGACGGGGTTGTGGGAAAAGTATCAATATAGACTTTATTATATAAGGACCTTAGGACCATATAATTTTTTTAAGAATTGAGACCTATAAACTCCTTGTCTAAGGTACTCAATGCATCTATCAGGACAAAACCAGTTTAAGCGGATATCTCATTACACGGGAAATCTATAGAAAGCGAGGCCATGTTTTACTGGAAATGTAAAGCTTGACACGTCACCGTGTGTACACTAGAGTCATAACAATATTGTGTAAAGAATTGTCAAGACACCATCGATTCTTCAAGGCATCAACTTGTTTAAGAAAATGACTTGGAAAATTGACAGTTTTGCCTGAAACGTTTGACAGGCACATAACTGAAATAAAATCAACTTAAAAATAAAACACGGAAATTTATTGATAGCTATCAACATCATCCGATAAACGGTCCTATTGACATAATTGTCAAAATGTGTCAACTAAATTCCTTGTTTGTACAAGGAATCTATAAAAAAAACAATATTATATTGACAATGTCACCACGTCGTGTCACTCATCCTTGATCTTTATGAATGACATCTTGGGTTGCCACTGAAGGACTAGGCTTTTGTAGGTACTTACTAACATAGATCTTAAGAAAACTGTTACTGACACTTATATGGATTCTGTCCGAAATAAATGGAAAATAATAATAATTTTCATAGTAACAGCCCGTTCACAAGACGACGTATCGTCTTTTTTCACGATCCGTCTTTTTTTTGACGACGGCAATGCTTTTTAAATGCCCATGTTCACACGCATCGCGAATCGTTAAAAATGACGGACACGTTTAAAAATCAGGTTCGTCAAAAAGCACTGATTGCGATTTTTTTGTGACGGATTCGCCAATGCGTTTGCTCCCGAAAAATCACGGAACTAATGTGAACACCAATTCGTTTTTTTTTGCCACTTTTTTTACACGATTCCGTATGCAATGTGAACGTCCATCCGTCATGACGTATCGTGTTTTATGACGGATCGTCAATGACTGAAGCCGTGTGAACGGGCCGTAACTGTACCTTCTTCTGACATCAGCAAACCAAAAGCCACCTTAATTTAACGAAATTAAAGGTCACTGTGATTTGGACCAACTTGTCAGTGACCGCTACCCAATACCGACCTTTTAATATTGAAAATAAAGATCACAGATAAAGATGTGAGCATTGTGCAGTGTGACAGTAATGCAAAAACTGGGGTAAATATCCTGTGACGACTACACTTCAGTTGTCTCCAAACAAAGTGAAGGTTCCAGTGAACTTCGGCGCTACGGAGCTCTTCAGCACATAAATGACTGGATCATCAGCATCTCCGGCAAATTACATCCATTTCAAGACTAGTACAGGAATGTAAGTATACATTGTGTAATTAGTATGAGATGGTAAGAAGATGTTAAAAAAAAAAAAAAAAAAAAAACGTACTGATCTCAGATCTGAATTTCGTTACGGGACATGTCATTCTTTGGTTCGATTCCCAGGTTGGACAGTGTTATATCGATTTTATATTAGGATTTTCTCAGTAGCAGACTAGCAGGTCACTCTGGATTTGTGCCCGGTTGATGGCAATAGGCTTTGCCCTCTATAAGATAACAGGGTACAGGGACAGAAATATAACAGGCCTGCTTAACCTTCCAAGATTATGATCGTGATGTGTTTAAACAAAGAATACGATACTTTGTTATGAATGACCGTATCATAACATCACGGCTGTAATCCCCGAAGGGTTAGGCAGAGGTGTACCCAATAGTACACCCACATTTCGCCAGTTACGTTTTTTTCAAGTCCCATGTAACCGGGCACAAATCTAGGGTGAAATTCCCGATGGAAAAACCCAATAACAATTTGCCCGACCCGGGAATTGAACCCAGGGCCTCATGCTCAGCAGTCCCGCTTGCGACCACTCGACCAATCTGGTGGTCAATAGAACGCTGTCAATCAAAAAGAAGAGAGATTGAGAACATTTCCATTTGGTTGACTTGACATGTGCTGGTCAGTTACAGAATATCATGATTGAATATTATTTAATGATATCTCTTACCCCGTATCTATAAACAAGTCAAAGTGTTTCCTTGAGTAAATGTCATTTTTTAAGACACGATTTGTATAATGTAGTTTAGTAATTGGTTGAAGTTAGAACTGTAAAAAGTTAGCTGCTAACTTTGACAGTTCTTACTTCTTTTAAATTCTTGTCTATTGCATAAAAAAATTGCTTAATCTAAAGTAATTACTTTAATTTGACTATAGATACGGGTGTTACTGCAGCAGCAACTGACTTAAATAATTAAATAGGAATTTAAGTAAAAGTATCTACAATGGTTCTACTACACTGTATGAACATCGAAAAAGTAAAAGGAGAAGCAGCTTCTGCCTACCCCAAATGAAAATGGTTAGGGAAACGTTTACATCAACATCACCTAACAAGCTGTATCGCATTGTCCTGTAATTAGGTTGTGAAGGCCAGAGACACACTCACTTTCTGAATACCAGTGTTACACTGGTGTGGACGCCTTGCCGTGGAGGTCGAATAGGCAGTCGTTGTTAATGAAGAGTAGGTACTATTCAGATGTACCTGGTTAGATGGGAAACCGGCGTCAACATACAAACTGTAAACTTCACGAAGCTTCACCAAGCATACTGTACGTCAAACTAAGTAACTTTACGCAAAAAATATTGCTGGGAAACGAAAAAAAGAAAACGAAATCGTCGTTGAAGTTCTAACACCACGTAAGTCAATTTTTGGCGGTTTTGACATTTTCATAATTATTTGATGCCGTTCGAAGAATAGGAAGCCGCGTTGTTACAGCCAATCAGAAACAAGCAACGCCTCTATCTAATTTGAAGTGAACACAAATTATAAAATGGTTTTGTACCATTACCAAGGTAAAATATGCAGTTTTTTCACTCTCCTGGAAAGTTGCTATTTTTGACTTACGTGGTGTTAGAACTTCAACGACGAAATCACGGTTTACGGTAGGATTTAATGAAACGCACTAAAAATTGTGTTCTAATGGATCCTTTGAATGGGGGTCATGGAGGTTACAAGTAACATTTTTCAATTAACATTAATGCAACTTCAAAAACTTAAAAGTTTATATTCCTCCCACCAAGATATTCACAAAACGGAGCTCAAAAATCGTCAATTAACCAGTCATAAAACACGTTTGACTAACCACTACTAAATCTGTCGGGCCCCGAAATCACTCAGCGAGACGTCTTAACTCCAAGAAACCTCGTCTTTATCACCCAAATGACGTCATTCATCGCACTTTACGCACATCCCTCACCAACCAACAAAATACATCGACGGTTTACAATTTGTTGTACACATTGACGGGTGAACAAGCGGCTGAGTGGAATCTTGCGAAGGTGAGCGGTAATGGATAGGTTGGTAAGGGAGAAGGTTGAGAGAAAACTGTGACAGACGGACCGTCAGTCAAACCCTTGAAGGCGAGCATTCGTCGCTACAGGTAAAGGAAATATACGGGGAGGTATTGCGGGCGGGGACGGGGAATAGATGAGTATGTTTTTTCTATGATATAGATAGCCTGCATGAGCATTGCAATAGTGATATTATTAATTGTCATCTGCCGAAATTGCCAAATTTTATGCTTGATGTAATTTTCAGTGATTTTCATGGAATTATCATTTTCACGTTATGTCATCTGAATTTGTTAAGCTATAAGTTATACGTATGGTTTGTAAGCATATTTTTTCAAAACTGAAAGTAGTCTAGTGGAAATTTGGATTTTACGTTCATTCCACTGGACCGTCACCGCCACACCTTCACTGCAATACAATCCCGTCTGCCCCAGCGATCCAACCCCAAACAAGACAAACGTCCCCCGGCCCCGCAAGCCCCTCAGACCGCTGTCTGTCATTGTACGTCTAATAATGGTGACTAATTAAAATGACATTTTGTTTTATATCATCAAATTAATGAATACAACCCCCCGCCCGCCGGTGGGGTGCGGGGGTACACCGGGGTACCATTGCCCACGATTTACGAGCCCCGCAGTTGCGAGATGGATAGCATGATTTATACGCTGTTTATCATCTTTTTATGGCATCGAATGAAATAATACTGTGTTTATTTTTTTTTTCCTGGCTTTTAATTATAGTTGTTTCTGGACAGTAAATTCGCTTATTTATTGTGATGGCGGGATAGTTGTCGAGAATGTTTAATTATTTCCACTGTTATTTACGATCGGCTTTAGGGTCTTTCGAAAAAAAAGGATCACTAATAAAATCGTTACTCTGTTTTTGGGTTATGATTTTTATTAAAATGAATGGTGATTGAACATCTGTGGGCTATCTGTGATATACAAATCTTTTATATGCTAGAAAAAAATCGATTTTTAGTGATAGGTGGAACTCGTTTTATTTTAATGAGTAGTTAAGTAATGTGATCCAGTATTTCATCAGCAGTTGATCCAATCGATTCAGTACTAATTTCTGTTTCACTACAGTTTGAAATATCGTGTAACATTCCTGCGCGTAATTTGTTGGGACATAAAAGTAATCAAGTGCTCTACATTAAAGTGGGACCGGACACACTCCATCAACAAATGCTGGACGTCTTATTAGTCGTATATCACTTCAATATACGTACGTCACTCATGAGATATGGTTTTCTTTTGGACGTTGAATAAGAATAAAGTGACCAGGTCTTATTATGTCATAGTTTCTAAAAAATTGCTCTGCAATCTGCATCATATCGGAGCCCTGAAACCTAAAAGACTGTAATTAAAATAGGCCACGTTTTGTTTAACCATGAAGGTCTAAGTTTAAAGACAGCTGATTCCGTATGTTACTCATATTTACACAGGCTGCTGACATCAACCTTCTTATCTGTTACGAGGGCTCCAGAAACTCGAAAGGGTCCTGAGTTTGGAGTAGTCTAAGATAAATCATCATCATCTGCCTAGCCTTTTCCCTTACTATGTTGGGGTCGGCTTCCAGTCTAACCGAATGCAGCTGAATGCCAGTATTGGAATGACTACCTCTCTGACCTCCACAACCCAGTTAGTACTGTGTAATACGGTACCCCTTGGTAAGACTGGTTGTCAAAATTTCGGGCCGCTTGGTAGTCTAAGATCACTTCAAGAACGAAAACTTCATAAACTACAGAAACCAAAACACTTATCAGCATCCCACCACATACATCCCACCAAAGTGCCAATTTCATTTCACTTTTCACTCCCATTTACTTTGGCACAAAAACGTTCATAAACAATGACCCACAAAAGAGTCACTATCGCCTGACTGATGGCTCTCCATGACCCATCGTTGAGTAAATAGCTAGATTTAGATCGCACAATAAATGATTTACTTCAGGTCGGCCGTAATAAGTAGATTGATGTTGGAGCGCCCCCCGTCATTTGTCTGAGCGTTCGCGGTGGTGGGGTTAAAGTTCGGTTAGCAAAAACAGATGGTTTTTCTTGACTACAGTTTTTTATTAGAGTTAATAGCTTCAAGTGACACTTTCTAAGAGTTTTCTAAGGTACTTCATGAATTATAAATACAAGGTGTAGTTTTGCAACCTCGTCCAAATTGAGTAGGTTGTCATAGAAGACGTAAATAATCAATATAAATTACGGTACCTGGTCAATAATAATAAACGCTGCTTTTTTTGTAGTTTTAATTTGACACTATTTCAGAATGAAGCCCTTTTCAAAAGAGGAGAATCACCTGTTTATCGAATAAACGTCTGCGTTTGTTTGTGTGTGTGAAAGCGCGTTTATAGGCTAGTATTAGACGGGCCGCGTTTTAATACGGGTGGTGTACACTTATCGATTTCCGATATTAAGAAAAAAATTTAATAATTACCTACCCATTTTATTATTGATTCGGGTCGAGAATCATTAGCATAGTTACCTCCTTGAATTTGACGAGGATGCAAAGCAACATCTTGTATGATTGGAGGGAAATGTAGCAAGACTGCTGCGTTAGTGTAGTGGTCGCAAGCGCGACTGTGGAGCATGATGTCCTGGGTTCGATTCCCAGGTCGGGCAAAGTGTTATTGTGTTTTTCCTTCAGGAATGTATCAGTAGCAGTCACGGAGTCTGGATTTGTGCACGGTTGATGGCACTAGGCTCGCCTCCTATCACATGGGACTTAAAAATAACTGGCGAAATGTGGGTGTACTATTAGGTACACCTCTGCCTAACCCTTCGGGAAAAACAGGAGTGTTATTATGGCAATGACTAACTTTATTTTTCTTTTTCAAAATATTTCGGGAATTTTGAAAAAGGTAATAAGGTATCCAAGGATTTTTAGGTAGTTGTGACATTGATGTTCCTTTTTATTAGTAGGTATTTAATTTGGTTATTTATATGATCGTAATAAGTAGGTTAATGTAGGAGCGCCCCCGTCATTCGTCTGATCGCGGTGGAGGGGTTAGGTTGGGTTAGGTTAGTTATCTTGACTTTAGAGTGTCTTTTACATACATTTTCTTAGGCTCAAGTGGGCTTTTTTTTGTGCTGGGAAATCATGAAATGACCTCTCCCGCTCTGGGTGGAGTGGGAGGGCGTGTCAGACTCTTACTGACTAAAACCCACCCGTGTTCCTTCAGTTGCCTGTGCCAAGAGCCACGGTAACTCTTTCGAAAAAAACCGCAACCCTGGCAGGCATCGGTCCTAGTGGACCCCGTCAGTTTGCGCAGACATCTCTTTGAGGCGCGCGTGGAACACAACGCACACTCTCAAGTGGGTCTTGTTTTATTATTTTGTAGTTGTCATTAAATTATGATGTTTGATAGTGATACGTAAATTAATGTTCGAGGAATGACAAATGACGGGGGGCGCCGTCATTTGTCTGATCGCTCGCGGGGTTAAGTTCGATTAGGAAAACAAATGGTTTTTCTCAAGTTTCATGTGACTTTTGTAAGTTCTGGATAGAGATTTTTTTTTTGTGATTAACATTTTATGTAAAATCACCGAATGTTACGAAAAGTTTCATAAAAAATAACAATACATTTTTAAACAGAGAAATTAATAATATGAAAGTGTCTCGTTTTTAGTTCATTCATTTCAATTAATGAAAATTTAAAGAAACTGAGTGTGAAACACATTGAGTGGCGATGCCAGGTGTTTTCATACAAACGTATGTACGTAAATTCATAAATATTGACTCGGAAAATAATAAATTGCGAGATAACTATGAATAAGTTAAATACAATAGGTAAGCTACAATACAAGTAAGATAATATCTTTATCCCTATTTATTAGAATTGCATCTTGTATAATTTAGACTAGTTATGACAAATTAGACTTTTTTTCTTTCGAAATAACGAGCGTTTGTTTTTAAAAGGATAAAACGAACTGAAAGTAATTACTACTAGCTAGTTAATTTAATTATTTTATTGTATTTTATTTGTTCCCATTTTTATCAACACCAAGCACCGCCTTAATAATTGCCCAAAATACTGTCGGAATTTAAACTCTAACTTTAAATCCCACGGCTTTGTTTAGGCATTCGCTTAAGTGCCGCCTAGTGTCTGTGAAATCGGGTAATACTTAATTGATTTACTGCGACCATTTTTTGTAATGACAAAGTTTGAGATGAAATAAATACTTTTATATTTTTTTGCCTGTGAACGAGTTACGTAATACCACAACTTCTATATTATATTAATCGGCACTACGCATCTAATTCCCTTGCTGCGACTGTACATAACCCTCTTTCGCTCGACTATACCCCAGAATACCCCTTCTTCTTCTATTTACCCAAAATGCTTTCTGACCTTGACCGACTTTCTGAGGGAGAAGTTTTGCTTTCGACTTTTCGAGTTTAGAATGAAATACTTAAGTTGTTTATTAGATACGCTGCAGTAGTCTTCTGCTTTAACTCAGAACATAGCATAACATCACGCCTGTAATCCCTGAAGAGTTGGGCAGAGGCGTACTTCCACACCACATCCACATTTCGCCAGTTGTGTTTTAGTCCCATGTAATAGGCGGTGAGCCTATTGCCATCAACCGGGCACAAATTCAAGAGTCCGTGGCTGCTACTGAGAAATTCCTGATGGAAAAATCCAATAACACTTTGCCCGACGTGGGAATCGAACCCAGGACTTCATGCTAAGTAGTCGCGCTTTGCGACGACTACACCAACAAGGCTGTCAAGTCAAGTCTTTCAGTCAGAAGTAAGTAACACAACATTAGGTGACGCACTTTCCAGTTGTCTTTAGTTAAGGTCAGTACTGAGTTCTGAATTTTCTTACGATACTTCTCTATCTATTAGTTTCTTAGTCTAATGATTTGTGTGAAGAAAGAAGCGACTAATGTATTGACACAAACTTTGTTAACATAATAACCCGTTTCCTGCAACCTTTATCCATTGGGCCTTGAATCGCCACAGAGTGAATAACAAAGAACCCTTTTTTAGCAGTAACTATTCAAAAGCTTCGACCCAAGGACTTGCTAATATTCAGGTTAAGTTGGAAGTTAACATTCGGAATATTTGGATTAAGTGCTGGATATTTTTTAATTAGTGAATGAAGTGGTTATTTTAATTTCTGTCTCTTTCTCTGCGATCTTCTTCTATATCGTGTGGTTAGTGCTTAACCTGGTGTCAGAGTGTTTATGCCGCCCATGGGCCTCTGACTTGGCTTTACATGCCGTCGAGAAATATCTCTCAGGCATGCTGTATTCCTCACGATGTTTTCCTTCACCGAGGCAAGTGATAATTATACAATACGATGCGATGCGATGTAGGTTGGCTATCATAATAATATTTCGTAATGTTGCCAAATTGATCAAAAAACTGGAGTGTAAGCCATCAAAAATATAAATAATATTCAATTCAAATTAATTAATTACTTCGCACGCTGTGCTAGCGTTTGTTTATTCTGGACAAAATATAATATCATTGTTAATATTTCAAATGTTATGTAGGCGTTATAAATTCGTTTATTTATTGAAACATATTATTTTGGACGTGAAATAATTGTAATGTTAAATAAATACGTCGCTCGCGATAGTTTAGTAGTTCCAGATGAGTATTTTAATTGATGTTAGGTGATTGTCTGACTATTATTTGATTAAAATATTTTGTCATTGTACCTAATGGTTGACCTTTGTGTGTTACTATTCGTGGTTTGGATAGACAAGTAAACCAAGGCAAAATTATTTGAGGACAATGCTATTAACTTCAATAATTATCAAAGACAGGTATACCTATCATTTAAAAGTTTAGACCACCACTTATCAATAAGTATAACCACTTAGTTTACATCGATTTACTTTGTATTCTCCTCTAAAGTATTTTGCAATGTTAAATAAAATATTTTTTTAAAACCTTTTACAAGCGCTTCAATTTGCCGACAATTCTACCAAAAAAACGTAAAAACATTTCACCAAAAAATTTCATTCCTTCACCTTTTCAATATAAAACCCACCTCACCGGCAAAACTAAAACGTATCGATTACTAAACTAAAACTATATTGAAATGGAGCGCACTCCACCTATAACTCTTGTCGAAACAAATGCCGTCCACTCTGCGGCATCTGTCGGCACTGATGGATGACGGGACATGTGTCCATTATCGCCTGCACACTGCGCCCAACGTGCATCCACAAAAGACGACGGACAAAAAAATCGCATGAATTTGACACGCTCGTTAATCAAATTATGCGATTTAGTGCAATAAATTTTTTGGAACTTCGAATATAGGGAGTATTTCTATAGGATTATAGCAAAAAAGTTTTTGTGTGTCGACTAACAAATTACTTTCATTCACTGTTTCCTCAGACGCTATAAATAATTGCCGTGATTGGCTGGATTTATGACAGAAATAAAGATGGCAGTTTATAAAAATAACGGCTATATAAATATCGGTTCACGGATTCGCGAGTGTTTGAATAACGAACGCAGGCAAGCTGTTGAAAAGTTAACGATCTCATAGAATGATAGAAAAATTAAAAGACGTGTTCATATAAATGTCTTCTCGGTGATTACGTAGCTAAATTAAGATAAACCCAGTTAGTACTGATCAAAGCTGGTTCTACGTTAGAAAAATATTTTAAATACTTGTGAACAAGCGTCTTCCTTTCATAAATTACACATTAGTTTACGTTACATAATTTGGGCAACTAATTAATAATAATAAATACTTCGTTACGCGTAGATGAACCACGCTGAAAAAATATCTTTTGAGTAAAACTGTCAATTCAATAAAGACTACAATCATATTATCTTGGTATAATTAAGTACTAGCAAATAAAAAACACACAAGCACTAAAAGACTTTTCAACTTTACTCACTCCTCGCATGAAAAAGAAAAACCAAGAAAAAAACAAAATTCAAACACCTGCGAGTTACCCCTTTGTCCAGACTACGCCAGTTCGGCACACCGTGCACACATTTGACGATGACGGATGGCAGACGGACGCACACTTCCGCGCGGGGGTTGGCAGAGGGGGCTCGCAAGACCCGCTCTAGATATATTCCCGTCTATCAATCCACGTTGACGTTGACGGGTTGCATGAAATGGTAGCTCGTAGGTCGGGTATTTTCAACCGAGCGGGAGCTTGTGTATTTTTAGTGTAAATTGCAATATTTTAAATTATATTCGTACTTGTTTAAGCGACAATATTGAACTTTTGAAGCTTTTTTGTCTAATTTGTCAATCAATCAATCTTTGTTATTACATATTTGGCAAATGGGGTTAAAATTATATAATATAAGGTTTAAAATTGCAATAACAATATAGGCGTATTTAATTTACATTTATTTAATCGATCAACAAATGAAAACACGTTGCAAAGTGTTATTATTTGTCTAACCTGTTTTCAAAATCTTTTTACCTTAGTTTATGTCTAACTGAGTTAACTGGAGAACTTTTCAAGCTTACAGGTGGTTCTTTCTTTTGACTTTACTACGTCTAAAGATGGTTAGTTTTCTTTGCCATTTCTTCCTTTGATTAAGTAAACCTGTTTCAATAGAAGAGTACTGAAGACGTCGTGTTTCCTCGTCATCTGTATTTTCCTCTGAACGTTTCATGCTCATAAGAGATGTAGATGTAAAGTTATGATAAAGCTATCTACTACAAGTTGAATGACAAAATATTTACCTAGCTATTTATAAAAGGGCTATCGTATTACCCAGTGTTAACTGTTTGTGGAGGTCAGTTAGGCAGTTGCTCCATGTGAAATACTGGCATTCAGCTGTCGAGTATGTTGGGGTTGGGGTCGGCTTTCAGTTAAGACTGGAAGCTGATCCCAACATAGTTTGGAAAAAGCTAGGACTAACTCCAAATTATATATAGAAAAGATCTGAAGTTACCGACCAAGTATGCAGAGTTGGTAAGCTGAAGTGGCAGTGGGCTTGTCATATTTGTAGAAGGACCGATGACCGTTGGAATATACAAGACCTAGAGCGGAGACCCCGTATAGTATTGTAACGTAGGAAGCCCTCAAATAGGTGCACCGTCGGCCTTGAAAAGTGGCTGGGACAGACTGTATGCGAAAGATGAAGTTTGTACTCCATCTTTAACACCTTGTGGTGTCGCGACGTACGAGTAAATTGGGAGGAGCCTATGTCCAGCAGTGATTTGCGAGAGACTGAGTAGATTGATTATAATGGTATCCTTCGAAAGGGTAGGCAGAGCTGACTAAATATAGGTGTACATTTAACAAGTCTCATTAGGCAATGCGATTTGGGGCAAACGTTAATTGAGCACAAATAAAGACAGTCAGACAAACCATAACATAACATCACGCCTGTAATCTCTGAAAGGTTAAGTAGGTAGGGAAGGGAGGTTTACCTAATAAAACACCAACATAATAACTTCCATGTAATAGGGGACCACCAAATCCAAACTCCGTGGCTGAAAAATTCCTGATGGTAAAACCCTGCTCGACGTGGTAATTGAACCTGGGACCATAAAACGTTAGCAAAAAAATGAGCCTACAACTCGGTGAGCTGAACCCTTTTCCAAATAGTAGTTAAGAGACTAATACTCGTATAGCTATTGATATTTATCGATCATATATATCACAAAAAGAGAGTGCGGAAAGGAAACATCAGCTGTCAAGTTACGCTCGAATTGTCACGGCGATGATTAAGCGACGATCGACCAAACTGTTCGCTTCTGTCGCTTGTGACGCTTGTGTCGCTTGTGTCAACGATATTTTAGTTCTGTCTCATGCAGAACTATGAGCTGACATACTTTGCTGCGCGTGTGGCGAATATAGAAACAGGATAGAATGTACTGAGTTTGACAGACTATTTTGACATTTTATATGCAATCAGGACCTTGTTACGGATCAGTCATTTGTCAGTTTGTAGGTGTTTTTACATGGAACGAAAGGAAGCAAAATATAACATTCAAAATAAAATACCAATAGTATGCTAAGGCATCGGTTTCTGCTAGGGATCGCAGGTTCAATTCTTGCTAAATTTAAATTTGCCTACGGAGAGTTTCAATTTGTTTCAGTTTCTTGCAGGACTAACGCTGGTATTCCAAAACCCTTCTTAAGTCAATTGCTCAGTCGTTATGACATCAGTCAGTAACTGCATACCAGCTCTGCCTTAGCGTTCGTGCCAACGGCATCATATGTTAAATAACAATAAAGTGATGACAAAACTCCACAGCTGTCGTTCAAAATAAAAAAGTAAGATAAACCCTTCCTGTTTTTCCAATGTTTCTAACAAAAAGCACCAATCCTATCTTACTCAATCCCACTCCACACTAAAAAAAAATTCTTACGAAATGAATCCATCACAGTTTTTGTAACCGCACCGCGTCTCACCATCATATAACAACAATAATATCAATTTGATAAAATCTTTTTGTCCAGGCGCACGCGCCCGCGCACACTGTGCTGATTGACAGGCGATCGACAGTTGACGTTATCTCGACGCTGTTTCACTTTCGAGTTTCCGCCGAGTTGTGTTGGAATTCTTGATTTCTGTTCATTATTCTGCTCTGGTAATATTTTTTGAAATGTTATTTTAGGTTTGATGGTATCTGGATAATTTTGTGAATGGATTGTGTGAAAGATGATATTAGCTATTATGACTGGAAAAGAGGGTTGCTGAGATGACAACTTAGAGAGAAGTATGGAAGAAGAAGTCTTGCTGCGCTTACCTTAAAGAAATTGGGAAATGGGCAGGAGAATGGACAGATTGATGATTGATTATGTTTAGTAATTACATTTTCCTGAAAAATCAAAACGTATTAAGTACAGAAAGTTGTTTTCAAATCCTATAATTCCTATAAATATACCATCCAGAACAGAGCAAAATTACCAATATCTTTATAATATATTCGACTCACACTCATTAAAAAATCTCAGGAGCATGACATTTTACACAAGAATTCCTTAGGATATGTATAAATTCGTCCCTTAAAGGGTACATATACCAAGAGAATTTAAGTTTGTATCGAAGTTCGTCATATTGAAAGTTAAACTCGTGGAACATACCTAACTTCATCGTTTTTTGGCTCTTGAGAAATTACCGTTGGGAAATTCCATCGGACACAAAGTTGTACCTAGAAAATTACAACATTAGCCACCAAAAGAATCCACTCTAAAATAAAACCAGTACAAACAACTGTAATCAAATCAATCGAAAAAGCCCGACACATTCGTAGCCATCGTATTTAATCAATATGTTGAAAATTGAAACTAAAAGACTCCAGGTCAAAACTATAATAGCCATGCTTATGTGTACAGAGTAAACCCCAATACAGAATGGTTCAAGTTATAAGCTGGCAATAAAACATATAAATGAGGTCATTCAAACTGATCTAGACAACATTACTGTGACAACAGTGAAACATTTTGCTCTAATGTTAATGTAGTGCAAGAGAATTGAAATGGTAAAAAAAGTAATATGCTGTCTCAACTAAAATGAATACTTTTATATCTTTGTTTCTTTATACATACAAACTAGTGCTATGACTGTTTCAAATCAAACCCTGTAGCTAGTACCTATAGGGTTTTTTTAAACAAGAATGAGAGGGAAGCAAAAGAAAATTTTATCTAAACCAAAATTTTCGTACAAACTTTTATAAAATTTATATGACACTATACTTACATTTTAAGCTACTGTCGTTTGCGGGTACAGGCTAACAAAAGAAGTTCTATAGAAAACCTGTATCCGCTACCGCTTATACATTACCCCACCCCCCACCACACCCCACTTCGTGCACACGTCAGTCAGCACCCATCAATCACTGTAGCCATGACGCCACCACTCATATTTCAGGGGTCGCCTTTCAAACAACCCTTCACCCTTATTACGGCGGCATAAAGTTCAAATTGCGGCTAAGTGAGGTCAATCGATTAAGTGCTTTGTTAATGAGTCGGCTGTAAGTTTTACATTACCTGTGTCCTTTGGTGTTTGTAGTGATGCATGTGCGGTCTCTTATAGTGAAGTATAGTTTGATATTATCTTTGTTTAATTTTCTGGTACTCAGACCACCATTGTATCCATAGAATTACTAATACTGTAAAAGACTGTATTTCTTTGTTCGTGTACATAATTCTCCTGCCCTTGTTCCAATTTATTTGGGGTCAGCACAGCATGTTTTCTTCTTCCATACTATTCTATTACTCGTCATCTCAGCAGTCACTTCCTTTCTTGCCATATCATCCTTCACACAGACCATCCATCGTTTTTTTGATCTTCTTCTACTCTTAAACCCGGAAAATGTTGAGAATGAATGCAGATCATTCATTCTCAACATTTTCCGCATCACAAGTCGTTGTGGACATGTTTGATGAAAACATTGATTCAAATTTTATAGATTAGATTTAATTTTTTACCAGTTTCTGCTAAAATCAGTGTGACTGTCGATCTACGTAAACGCGAAAGATTTTTTTGTAGAGATTAAATTGGTAAAGAAGTCAATGATTTGAATGGTTACAAAACCAGGACAAGCTGGTCTCTTATTTAATGAAACTCCGTACTAAACTCAAGGTCAAAGTGCTACCACACGCGGTTTAGGGAAACTACTGGTCAGAGAAATATGGCAGATTCCTTTAACAAAGATTGGTCAATTAAAAACTACTTACCTACCTACAATTATAATTGAACTGCCTCATGAGGTCCTGGGTTCGATTTCCCCTTCGGGCAAAGTGTTATTGGGTTTTTCCATCATAACTTTCTCAGTAGCAGCCATGAAGTCTGTATTTGTGCCCGGTTGATGGCAATAGGCTCGCCCCCTATTACATGGGACTTAAGCATAACTGTCGAAATGTGGGTGTACTATAATGTACACCTCTGACCAACCCTTCGGGAATTACAGACTTGATGTCATGTAAATTATGAAATTCAGTCAGCTGTTATTTCCCAACAAAAACAAAACAAACAGTTTTCCTACATAGTACTTCAATGGTTTACTAAAGAGGGTAAGTGCTAGTTGAAACATTAGCTATTGACGGTAATATCATGGAACAGATAGGCTGCCTATTTATTCAGATAATGGTCTTCAGTAATGACAGATTACGGGCGTAATAGGACTGTTGTGATCTATTTTGCATACAATCCCCTTTAATTTGCCAACTGATTTGAAGCATAGATTGAAGTTGACTATGGTATGGAAGGTATTGTTTACGTTTTGTCAGTAAATAAATAGCCACAGGGAAACTACAAAGTAGACGTACTGAATTAATAAATGAGGAAATCATTCGAAAAACCCCATTTTTTATTGGATCTGTGGCGATGTGAAGTTTAGGACATGACATATACGTTTTTCTCTGAATGGATTAATTAAATAGTAATAAATGTCCGTAAAGGTGCGCTTACACGGGAAACTAAAATTAAATAAATAAATAAATATCGCTGGACGTTACACACAGCGCCATCTGGTGCCACACTAAGCATCGAGGCTTGTGTCATGGACACCAGATAGTTGATATACTACATAGATACTTTTTGTTTGTAAATACATACTTATTATACATATAAACATCCATGACTCGGTAACAAATGTCCATGCTGATCACACAAACACTTGCTCCTACCGGGATTCGAACCCGGAACCCTATGAACGTAAGGCAGCCTCACTACCGCTGCGCCATTCGGGTCGTCGATTTCGAATTGCTCAATCCGAGTCAATTATCGTATCTTAATGAAATTAATATAGGTATTTAGTAGTAAATTAAAAAAAAATGTATGCAGTATTGTGGTACTTGCTAACTCACGATACTTTTATCCAATTTTCAGCAAATGTGAAATTTTAGGTCCCACAGCATTGTAGCTTTCTTTGATTGTGACTAACCAAATATGGGTTAACACAGTCATCACTATTAAACAAAGAATAGACATCCAACGCGCATTCTTTTCTTCATTTGTGGTGTCCACCAACCTGCACTGAGTCCTCGTGGTGGATAATAGCGTTATGCTTGTAGCCAGCAGTGGGAATATGCGTGTATGTGTGTGTGTGCGCATGTGTGTGTATGTGTATATGTGTGTGTGTAGGTGTGTGTGGCTGATTATGCTATGTTATATATAATATCTCGTCGTAGAGATCTTTCTGAAATCTTTCATTAACTTTTCGTTTCTCCGTTTCTGGGGTGGTCAGGCTTCGCATGGTGGACAGTGTGCCCCGTTGCTAACCGGCAACTATGCTGCTTGACTTTTTCATCCCAGATGAAAAGAGAAACATTTCAAGTTCACATGCATGTTTGGTGAAAGGTGGATGTGTAACAAGTCTTCGAATTTTTGGTTCTAGGGTAATTATACTGATTTGTCCACGATATTTTCGTTTTCTTCTCCATTGAGAGCAGTGGTGATAAAATAAATTACATTATGTGCCTGGTTGGGTTTGAACCCACAATCTAAGGGCTCATTCAAACGACTTCTATCATTGACGATCCGTCATGACGGATGGACGTTCATATTGCTAACGGAATCGTGTTTTATCACGATCCGGAAAAAAAAACGAATTGGTGTTCACATTAGTTTCGTGATTTTTTGGGAGCGAGCGTATCAGCGAATCCTTCACAAAAATTAATAAAAAAAAACGATTCGTCCTCGTGTGAACGGGCTGTAAGAGGCTAAAGTCGAGGCTGTTAACACTGATGGCTACAAAATTGACTGTCTGATCTTTAAGCCCACTATAAAATACTACACTTCAAGATCACATGCCTTTTACACCAGATATTTATGCAGCCACGTTAAAACTAAAGCAACTGTCATCCGAACCAATCAAACGGATGACAGCACTCGAGCCAATCGATGTCTCTCCCGGCCGGGAAGATACAACAACACTACCAATGCTGGGACTCAGGCTTCCGCTCTGCGAGAAGTAGTGGGCCATAATGCACCACGCGGTAAGTGGATGTTAGATGTCTTTTGTTGTTTTGTGATTTCAGGAGATACTAATTTCGCCGCGACAATGTCTATAAACGTTTCTTTCTCATAGTGGTGATGAAATTAATTAGGTACATAAATTATAGCCTCTCTGGTTTCAAACCCATGACCAAAGACACTTAAGTCGAGGCCGTTGCCGCTAGGCTTCCACTTCTCGACGATACTGACTGTCCAATTTCTCATCCCACGACAAATATAGAACACTACAACACTTCAAGAAACACAGGATATTTATGAAGCCACGTTAAAACTAAAGCAACCGTCATTCGAACCAATCAAACACATGACAGCACTCGAGCCAATCGATGGCTGATGGCTCCCACGGCCGGGACATGATACAACACGTTTCTGTTGTCGCCGCCGCCATTTGGACTTATTAAGCTGTGCTCGTTGCCCTTTGATAGCGTTGGCTTCGTGGGGATGTGCTGTGTGGGAGAAAATCATGGCATGTTTTGGATGATCATTTAGGTGATTACCTATTCATCTAGCTAAAGTTGTCTGAACGTTTGTATTTTATGCCTTCCACCAGTTTTGTAATGATTTATCTGTCTGTCTGTCCATCATTTCTTTGACAAAATACTCGAAACGGCTTTTTTCTCATCTGCATAATCAGGACGAGATTGAGGTCAAGTGTAGGCCAATTTGAAATTTAAAAAAAAAACGGATTTTCCAACTTTGCGCAGGTGATTTTCTCATCACCACCTCTACAATGAAATAAGATATCATCAGGATAAATTTTACTGACATAGACCGTCATCAGTCATCCATAATTAAATATTGATCGTTTGCAAAACCGACAGAAAATCAAGTAGTAGTCTAAACGGTCTAAGTATTTGTCTTCAAGAATCTACCCCAAACTGACCACAAAACAAAGCACACACCGAATATAAAATCTAAAACACAGACCATCGTATCCACACAAATCTACCCGCCATTACTGAAGATTACCGCCGATGCTTTGACAATTGATTTATGTCTGTCAAGGCTCGTCACAGCGGCGACTGCGCGGGCGCATCTGTGCGTTCCCCCCTCCCTCCCTCCTTGCCTGCTCCCCTCTAAACTACGTCTCACAAACATTGCACACAGAGTAGGAGTGGAGATGGGATGTTATTTGTTTTTGAAATGGTTTTGGATTGTTTTTATTTACTTTAAGTAGATGGAAGGTAGTTTGAGCTGTTCGTGTTTAAGATAGGTGGATTAGTTTTGGCTTCTCTTAATGTTTCTGATAGAAATTGATGTTAGTGATGGCTATTCATAGATCATCATCATCATCATCATCATCATCAAAGTTAATTAAAGATCGTTGGGTCGACGATATCGCGGAAATAACCTGGAAAAGGCACGCACAGAACCGGGAAGTGTGGCAGAAGAAAAGGGAGGCCTATACCTAGCAGTGGGTGATTCAGGGCTGCTACGGATATGATGAACCGTCATGAACACCGTTACCGAACCGAACCGTACCGTAACCGTTATTGAACCGTTATTCAGGTCTGATCCCTACATTGGATCCAACGTAATGACAATGATAAATTGTCACCATTGGATCAGATTTAAGAGCTTGGAACGGAATTGATTTGTTGCATAAGTAAATTTTAGCTTTGTTCCATACCAAGTTAGCGAGACTTTGACAATAGCTTGAGAAAAGATAAGCTGGTTAACCTGGTTGGTAGTTAATTTTCAGGAGTATGCTGGCCATGCAAGTGTGACAGCACAGTATACCGCCGCGTACGAACTACACATCATACCTAGCTCACATCACGCACAAAAACTGATGTATGATAACGCGATATTGAGATATTACAGCATCTCCATAGCAACCGTTGGACAATAGCACACCAGACGGTGGTCGGAGGATCTTTTCCTTACAATTGAGGATGGGGAACTTCCCAAGCTGTTGACAAGTACCATCAGCCGTGGATAATCTTTTAACGCAACTTGTAAAAAATATACCGCTTAATATCTCATACCAATGAATTGCCATTTTAATTACTTCAACCAGTAAATATTCTACCTAACGCCACATCTGTGCCGGCTCCCAATCGCGGGAAAGTCGACAATATATCATCAAATCTAAAATAGTCAGACGCGTTTGCGGGAGTTTGTGGCGAAAAAAGAAGCGCTTTATTTTAATAACTTGCAGCGCTTCAGCTGCGGTCTGGTAAACATGTGTATTGACAGATACATTGATGGCTTTATGCTGTTTGGATGCGGATTGAGATTTTATAAAAAGCGGTGTTTGAACGTATGTGATAACTATTTGTGTAGTCTTAAACCCGCATCTATAAACAAGTCACAGTGATTACTTGAATAAAAGTAATTATTTAAGATACGATTTTTATTCAGTAGTTTTGTAATTGCTTGAGCATTGCCATGTAAAATTATTTATTGAATTTTTGAGAATTTGTGCTTGGTTGATGAAAATAAGCTTACCCACATTTCTTAGGAATTCAAACATTTCTTACATAATTATTTTACTCTTTTTAGTAGTAGTATATCACACAAATTCTTGTCATGAAAAAATTTTACATTGTAACTAGAAGTTATTAAGAACCCAGCATGTCCTCAACACAGGCCAAGAAGAAAAAATATGCATTAAAGGAGCTAACTCATAAAGTAACTGAAGCACAGTTAATAAAATTTATATGGAAGCACCGCGCGAGCTCAGCGAATCAGCCAAAATCACGGAGTAATCGATGTACATCCATGAAAAAAAAAATATAGGGGTGGAATACATAACTTCCTTCTTTATTAGAAGTCGGTTAAAAATGTGTTCACTTTAGTTCCGTGATTTTTTGGGAGCGAGCGCATCAGCGAATCCGTCACAAAAAAATCACGATCCGTGTTTTTTGACGTACCTGGTCTTTAAAAGACGATACGTGATTTAAGACGTGTTCGTCATTTTTCACGATTCGTGATGCGTGTGAACACGGGCATTTAAAAAACGATACGTCAAAAAAACTAATCGTCGTCGTGTGAACGAGCTGTTACTACTATACAGTACCTATGTACTTCTAGAGATGTGACAGTAAAGAAAAAAATCGCAATAAAGAATTTGAATTTGAGTGATGAGTACCAAGTTACCACTTCTTTACCATGCTGCGAGAACAGGCGTGCAGATTTAGATGCTGTTTATTTTTTTCTGATTTTCCTGCTAAATAGGCGTTTTAAGGCGGTGATATTCCTCCTTGTAGCTGTTAACCTATAACCCTGAAATACCCATCTGATGTAGTACTTCACTGCAAGTCTAAACTTCAACAATATCAAGAAACAAATCTAAAAAACATCAAGTCACCAATAAATAAATATCAGTCAGTACATGTCAAGTGGAAGCGTGTTATAAATTGTCACAATCAATTGAGGATCCTGCGACGTTCGCTGACAATGGACCGACGCGCGACGGGCAGACCTGTTAATACGCACATTGTTGGTAGGTACTTAGGTACGCTCGTCATGTAGCCCAAGGTTTTATTTAGCAAGGATTGTGATAGGTTATGGAAGCTGATGTCTTTTGTTTTGTTTTGGACACAGGTCAGCGCACTGTTGGAAAATACTGCATGGGTGTCATCGCATCAGCTCGAAACGTTCGGGATTACTTACATAACATCGCGCCTGTAATTCCCGAAGTAAAAGGCAAAGGGGTATCTTATACACTGAATCATACAGTTCGCCAGTTATGTTTTAAGTCCCATGTAATAAACGGGGGCGAGCCTATTGCCCAACACAATTCCAGACTTTGACTTTGACAGTCGTGACAGGTAGTCAGTGGCCCGAAAGTCTGACAACAAGTCTCACCAAAGGGTATCGTATTACCCAGTACTCACTGAGTTGTGGAGTACAGATAGGCAGTCGCTTCATGTAAAATACTGGTATTCAGTTGCATCCGGATAGATTGGAAGCCGACCCCAACATACTTGAGAAAAAGGCGAGGCAGAGGATGAGTAAGTTCCTGCCTGGACAGCCGACTTCACATGATTGTTGTCGTCTTTCAATAATTACCTTCTAGTCTCTAAAATCATGTTTGGTTGTGGCTGATCCACAAAAGCGGGTATGTAATATATGTAGCTCAAAGGCCTAGATCCTACTGACTAAAAATTCTAGCAAAAACCACAAACCCTGTATTCCCAAATGCCTCACAGCTCAACAGAACTAAAACTACATTACCCGAACTAAAAACACGTAACACATCAAGTTACCGTCTAATTAACGAACTGTCTAAACCGCCGGTGGCAGGTAAGTGACGGCCGGGTGACAAGTGACGGGAGTGACGGGAGCTGACGTGAGTTGACGTGACGCGATGTGACGTGACGTGGATCTCGGCGGTAATGAAATTGTGACGTTGACGAGAGGTGCAAGATGAGAGAGAGTAGCGGGTTGGGAGTTATTTTTAGAACTTATATCTACATAATTTAGTGATGCAAGTATAGAGTTAGTTTTAAATGATTAGCGAAATTTTCAGAGGTAATTCTGAATTATTATTCAATATTAAAATAGAATTTTGTTTTTGTGAACAATTTTGTGAACAGAAAGCGTCGAAATCATAAGTTTAGTTCAACAAACTAGACACAAAATAAAATTTTATAAAATTAAAGTTCCGAACCCTATGAAATGTCCTGCATTGAAAACTAACCTGTGCGTTAAAAATCTGCAAGAAACACATTGTTATTACATACAGGGGATTAATAAAATTTAACACCTAATGCAAGTTCATCGCTTCTATTGTATTCTATTCGCAGCGCTTGATCTACTTGTTGTATTAGTGAGACTGTAGCTAAATGGATATTGGAGTGGACACTGCGTCTACGTAATTTTCGTAAAACAAAATCAAACACAGCGATGTCAAGGAAATGAATCTTATAAAGTGATGGGGCATACCTATCTATCGAAAAAAAAAATATCAAGCTCATACAGTCCTTATCTGTCTTTATGAGAAACTTCTAGATAAAAAGATAATAAGCTTACCTACGTCTCGTGAGATAAATTATTTGCTCTCAGCATCGTAAAGGTCGTGTAGGTATTGAGTTAATTCATCTTAAATCGGCACTACCGCTGTCTCCCATTACTTGGACCACACCAGAGCTGAGCAGAACAGTCGCTCTGTCTCGAAATCGATATTAATTATTTTCACAAGACGTTTGCTTCGGGATTATATTAACTTTCACGATCCTTTTACTGTATTCAGACTTTGAGCTGTATTTGTTATTATTTTCTTATTTATTAAAAGCAGAATTAAAAAAAAAAACACACACACATTTTTGTAGGGTACTTTAAAGAATGAATGAAAAATCTGTAATGAATCAGTGTTAAAAAATAATGTGAAAAGAGCTCGGGGCTCTCGTTGCCATGGTTGGTCCGTGGTTGCATGCCCTTACGATGAAATATCATCAATTTGTATTTAGGAGATGGATGGATCATTTTATTTAGATCTAAGATACTCTGTCCTATAGCAAAAGAAAACATCGTATGGAAACCTAAAGTACATAGTCACCTACTCAGTAGGTACCTAGTTTAAATAGCCAACATGCATTGAGCGAGCGTGGAGCTCAATGCTCAATGTTCCCTCCTGACCTCTGCCCCGCGTCGGGACAAATAGGTGGGGCAATTATAGAGTGTTAGGATCGGTAGTGCAGCCAATATCTATCACTACACTTTGCTATCTTGTGTCACTGTATATTTATTTAACAGTAACAGTATTCATGCGGACTTAGAAACCTACTTACAACGGATACTAAAGTATTTCTTCATGTAAATAACTGTCCTGTGGGTCTCGTGGCCGTAAGCTGCTGAGCGTGTATTCGTGAGTTTGATTTCAGGGACGGGTTGTGTTTCTGTTAGGTAGGACTTTTCCGTCAGTAATTTTTCAGCAGTTAGAAGTTGGCAGTACGATACCCCGTGTCATGGAAAGGACGTGCCTGATCTCCCTCCGGTCGTGTCGGATTACTGTCCCTTCAGACTAAGAGAGTGAGAGAGGAGATATACCACGTGTTTCCATACACACTTGTGCAGTGTAATAGTTCTTGCGTCCATGATTAGTCTCTGCTGAGGTGGCCACTATGACCCAAAACGGTCTAGAGAGAGATTCATCATTGCTTTCGTTTCGTCCATCAATATTTACCTAGTCTCGGTAACCAATACTTTAACACGGATGTCTTCAATTTCAAGAAACGTTCGATTCATTCATAATACGCATTTGTAATAATGATCTACACACTCAGCACCGCCCACAGCCACCACGCACAAGGACGTAACTGCGAAATTCGCAATAAATAAATTTTATACAAAACTACGAAAAACACAATAAGTGCCTACGTGCGTCGCCCGCGTGGATTTGCATTAGTGCTTGCATTAATCATTTTCATACAATTCGGGTAATAAAAGCCATAAAACTTTGTATGGGCGGCCATTAATTGTCATTGACAGCTGACAGGCGCGAGGGTTGATTGACAAATGTCAGTCGCGCGAGCTGACAAAAGATTTCTTTTGTCAGCATCTGTTGTTTTTTTTTCGTTTCAAATGGTTCAGTAGTGACTTGCTATGTTTATTGATGCTTTTATCGCGTTTCTGGATTCTTGTGGGTATATTAATATTTTTTTATGTAGGGAGAGGAAGTTTTTTTTTTGGGATTTTATGAAATATAGTTTTAATCTAATGTGTGCTTAACATTTTTGCTGAATCAGAGGTTTTAATAATTACTTGAAAATAACAATGTATCTTTTTAAATAAGCCCGGTTGACCTAGGAAAGTCAGCATACATATAACAATCCCACTGCTACGACACAGGTCTATTCTCTGTGAGAGGGAGTTCCACTTACGGTATATTAAACTCTCTTCTGAAAAAAAGCCGACTTCCATATAAACACTATAAAAGTCTATAATAACTTTACTTTCAGAAGTCGGTGACTTTGTCTGTTTCATTGACTTTTTTGCCACCGACTTCCGAAAGTAAAGTTATTTTAGACTCTATTAGTGTTTTTTTGGGAATTCGGTTTTTTTGATTTTATTTTACGCTTTTTAGTACTTACTTTATCATTTTTCGAAATACGTAAACACCACTGGAAAGTCATAGGAAAGCAAAATATTATGGAATTACTTGGATGACATACTTATTCCAGCTATTTCGATTTAAAAACCAAATTACTGAACCGATTTTGATGAAATTTCTATGGGACCAATTGGTAAGTACATCCTTTCACATAAAATAAGATTTTTTAAATCGGTTCATAAATGACGGAGTTATGAGGTAAACATTTAAAAAAAAATCGAATTGAGGACCTCCACCTGTTTTTGAAGTCGGTTAAAAATTAGAACTGTTCTCAAAATTCACTATTATTTTAAAATAAAGGCAGCAAATCCGCAGTTCTAACAATATGAAACAACGAAACAAAAACTCGACACTGCACGATGAAACCGAATCCACTCTAAAAGCTCCACAAAAACAAGAGCGTAAGTACAAAATTGTCATTTTATTCAATCGTTTGCGAGTTGATTGACGGCCGTCACAGATACAGTCAGCGACAACTGACGAAGGATCTCCGATCGGATAATAATAAGAAATGCCTCAAATATTTCGACAGATAAATCTGTATTAAGATGAGTATTCTGATAAAAAGGCTTTTAAACAGGATTATTTAAGGTTGCCTCGTTTGTGTTGTGGCTGAAAGCTTCACTGCTGAGCAAGAGTTCCTGGGTTTGATTCCCGGGTCTGAAAAATATTATTAGATTTTTTTCTGCAGGTATTTATCAGTAGCTTTAGTGGCTGGTTCGAGGAGGCTCGGGAAAAGAGCAAATGGAAGGAATTGGGCGAGGCCTTTGCCCAGCAGTGGGACAGTACAGGCTAATTTAAAAAAAAAAGTTGTAGGTGGATTCGTGCCCGATTTTATGGCAATGGACTCGCCCCCTACTGCAATAAGACTTATAAACATTACTGGCAAAATGTGAGTGTACTAGGTACACCTCTACCTAACATTTAAGGAATTACAGATAACTATATTATTATTTGTGTTATTTTATAAAAATATTAGGAAAAAATATTTAAATTAGTCCTGTTTTTTGAATATTTAGTTTTCATTATTCTATAATTTAAGTAACTTATATGACTTTTTGTGATTTATTATATATAATAAATAAAAGATTTAGCAAGAATATGAAATAAAAAATCTTGTTTTTATTTTTAGCGTGACTATCATTAATTGAGTCTAAAAAATATTTTTATGACGTGACACGTCTAACCTGTAACTAGTTTTTAAATTACCTTAAAACAAAAATAACTTATCTTAAATAGTCAATAAATCACAAGAATACAAGATTAGCCTAGGTAAAAATTATTCGACTATTTTAAACATAGGCCCAGTATTCAGATAGACAATGGTAACTATGTTAGGGTCGGCTTCGAGTCTAACCGGATACAGCTGTACTTTACATGTGGCAACTGCCTATCTGACCTTAACAACGCAGTTACTACATAACACACCCTTGGTAAGGCTGGTTGTCAATCTTCTGGGCCACTGACTACTGGTAACGACTGTCAAAGATCTTTAAATGTCGGCCGGAAACAAAGGCAAATCTTGGTATATATTCGTATCTTTGTTGTCATTTCAAAATGTGATGACAAAATCTTACAATGGGCTTAAAGCTAAGGTACTATTTACGGACCCTGTAGGGCACAGCAACAAGTATAACATTCAGCCTTTTCCCAACTATGTTGGGGTCGGCTTCCAGTCTTATCGGATGCAGCTGTATACCAGTATTTTACATGGAGCGACTGCCTATCTCACCCCCACAACCCAGTTAGTACCGCGTGATACGATACCCCTTGGTAAGACTGGTTGTCAGACTTTCGGGCAACTGAATAAATATAACGACTATCAAAGATCTACAAATGACAGCCGGGACCAACGGCTTAACGTGTTTTCAGAGGCATGGAGGAAACTCGGTATGTAATGGGTGGCCATCCATCCGCCTAAGCAAGCGCGGCTTAACCTGAGGATTAATCCGAGCGATAAAATAGGAAAAAAAATAGGAAATTGGTTAGGAATAAAATTATTACTTCATCAATTAACAATTTTAAAACTTAACTTTAATCTTAATTAACTAAAATTGTAATGTACAGCCCATCCATGGACTGACCTCGGCAACCGTTGCTTAACATAGAAGATCGTCCACGAAAACCAAAAGCCAAATGAACAGTGTTGTAAATAGAAAATTGACATTTTATTCAATCGCTTGGGGCTTGAGTGACGCACGTCAGAGATACAGCCGGGAACAGTGACGACTGACGAAGGATTGTCGATCGACGAGTAGATACGAGAAGTGAGCGACGTGGTGCCTGATGATAGCTGACGTTTTTAGGGGAAGCTGGGAATTTGGTGGTAATGGTAGAATAATAGTGTTGAAAAAGTTTGTGAAAATACGGAATAAGATGTGCAGTTGCCTCGGTTGCAAGCAGGTAGGTTATTTGTTATTTCAGTATCATCATTAGCTTTTCAGGCGAAAGATGTCCATTGTCCCACAAGCCAGTCCTCTTCGTATCTAGCCTCATGAAGTAAGGATGCATGAGCTACCTTACCTTGCATCTATCGATTCAAACCAAGTATCTACCATAAAAAACTCCACCCTTGTGACTTATGAATTCTACACTACAGCTTCAAAACTTGATGAAAACTGCCAAAATATCATCTCTACCACAACCGCTACTGCTCCCAACCCCAACACACCACCCGCATCAAAGTAAACAAAACATAAACAAAAAAAAAAAACGAAAGAAAATTACGCACAAATCAACCTTCTTTAAGGGATGACCATTTTGCCGACCTACCCTAGTATGCGCACAATATTTGGACTATTACCTCGCCCTAGTCCATTGATTTATTGGTTATGAATCAACCTGGCCCCCTCCCACGGTCCACGAACACCCCCCGGCCATTACAGGGGGTGATGTATCGGGCTGATAATGAATCTAGTTGTATTTTTGCTCGCATATGATGGAAATATGACGGGTGGGTGGGGGTGAGTTATGTGTCTGGTGCTGGCGGCTGTTATTTAGTGATTTTTGAGGGTTAGGAAGGTTGAGCTAATGTTAGGTTACTTGTGAGTGTGTTTGTTAGGTGGAAGTGGTCTTGGATGAAACGGTGTTTCGGAAATATTTTGTGTTGATGTTTTTAGGCTCGAAGGTCTGCTGTGGATGTGAATTTATAATTCTTCTCAGTTAATAGACCGATCTAACGAACTAGTTCTTAGCTGAAAAAAACTTTCTAGTTTCATTCGTCAAGCTAAAGATCAATTAACTTCTGCTGGAACATTGACTGCCGCTTAACATGTTCTAAGCGTTTTTTTTCCTCTAAGATAGTTTAACAGACCCTTGTTCAATCCAAGGAACACCAAGCCCAGTGAGGGTCAATATCCTTAGACTATTATGTTCTCTGTCCCAAAGTGATTCAATCAAAATGTACAAAAGCAACTCCCAACATTTACGTCGAAAAGCGCAAAAATATCCATCCAAATTTTTCAATAACCAATCAAAAATCAGTCCCCTGAATGATATTAATTTAGCAATAAAGGCCGCATTACACGGCCCATTTTTCACCCCCGCCGAGGGTCGTACAGTCGGACGTCAGCGTTGCAACGTCAACGTCGGCATTTGTCACGTCAGCGATCTGCAATAACGTTGGAAAAGAGTTTTACTGGGTTTTTTCGGAGGTTTTAACTTATTAAGAGGGATTACTGTGATGATGGGGTATTAAAGCGGCGGTGAAGGGTAGGAGAGAATCAAGGGTTCTTATTCTTCTTGCTGTGGGTAGGTATTGCAAGTTTTGTAAAAATATGGGGTCAGTAATAAACAAAAACTACAAATAAAACGATATAGGTATCTCTTGGTATATGACTGTTACCTTTAAATGTAGTCCTCTACCAGGTTAAAAAGCTGAGAAAAGCTGTTTAAGTTATAAAAATTGTAAGTACAGTCAACTGATGAATGTATTTATGCATTGCATGTTAATAAATATGCAGGCGAATAAACAGAGTCTGTAAACGTAAGTTGTCTGATAAACTCAAAATTCGCAAAAGTGTACCCATTTTGTTTTTATAAATGCGTTGAATCCTATGCTATATTAGTAATTTCGTGCTCTGAGCATTAAAATAAATAATAATCTTCATAATAAATTCATATTGCGCTACGATCGCTCAAAGCATACAATTTAGCCATTTTAGTGCAACATACCCAGTGAAGTTATTAAACCTATAAAAACAACGTTTTTATAGCTTGCACATTCGTGTATTATACAAAATTCGGTGTGACTGGCACAGAGCGTAATAAAATGAAATGAAACAATCCTATGAGTTATTCATGGACCGCTTTATGTTACAGCTTTTATTTATGCTACATTTTGATTTTTGAATTTATGTTCCGATGTATAGGAAGAATATAGTCCTTCTCAATTTTCAAGTTTTTTTGAGTGTCGTGAATCTAGTACATATTTAGGCGACAGTGTTGACATGGTTGCTGCTAGATGGTCGGGAACGACAGCCATCGTTACACCTTCTTCTCTTGGAATCTACAGAAAGAAAGGTAGAATCATGCATCCACCACTTTTCCAACTCCTTATCCTACATAACTGGATGAAAAAAAGTATTTTTTTTTAATCCAACTGAAGCAGATACGGTTGACGGAGAGCGTTCTAAGCAGCCAGGAGATACCAATGAATTCGCAAGCGACTTTTGCTCTTCGGCTAAAAATTAGGCGGCAATTTTTGAACAATGTTTTTGATTTTTTGTTCTTTTTTTTAATTGAATATTTCTTGGCTATACAATTGAATTCTTAAGAAACTTTAATAAGAACATCTCATCATCATCTCCTAGCCGTTCCCAACTACGTTGGGGTCGGCTTCCAGTCTAACCGGATGTAGCTGAATACCAGTTTTTCACATAGAGCGACTGCCTATCTGTCCTGCACAACCCTGTTAGTACTGGGTAATACGATACCCCTTGGTAAGACTGGTTGACAGACTTTCGGGCCACTGACCTGTATGTAACAACTGTCAAAGATCGACAAATGACAGCCGGTACCAACGGCTTAACGTGTTTTCCGAGTCACGGAGGAAACTCGGTATTTAATGGGCGGTCACCCATCCACGGGCCAATATAGGCAAGCGCGGATTAACCTGAAGTTCGACCCGAGTGGTTGTTATTATTTAGTCACGAGCTCCTCTTATAAGAACATCTCTTAACTAAAAAATATAGTGTTTTATGGTTTCAGGTGGTTTACAAACTAAAGCTGGTTTCTTTGCAGCATTGGAGTTGATAGTCATCAGCTGTTATATTTTATCTGATCCCACATACAAGACATCGAACCAAGGAAACACAATCTACGCATGTACACATTATTCCCTTCAATCGGTAAAAAAGTCGTAAAAATTGAAGTCGTTTTACGACTTTTTTCACCCGACAAAGTCGTAATGTAATTATTTAAATGTTTCGCGTGTTTTATTATGGCCTCCGTACCCCATAAAGCGTTTAGTGGTCCATCTCATTAAAAAGAAACCAAAATTCTCTCGGATGTGATTCCTTCAGTAAAAATTTAGTATGTTATCAAAATCATTGTAGGCTGTTTATTGTGGATCGTAAAAGTCCACCGGAAAGCGACAACATAATAATGTTTTTGATCTAAGTTTTGTACTTTCTAGTACTGAGTATTTGTTACTTTATAGTTTGTAGTTACTTATATCGATATGGGAAAACTTTCCGTTTTATCACATAACTAGCGACCCGCCCCAGCTTCGCACGGGTGCAATGTAGATACTAATGTTTTATCTACTATTATATGCATATATTATACATATAATTCTTACTCTTGAATCACTCTACCTATTAAAAAACTGCATCAAAATCCGTTGCGTATTTTTAAAGATCTAAGCAAACATAGGGACAGACAGACAGCGGGAAGCGACTTTGTTTTATACTATGTAGTGACGTATGTGGAAAATTCATCATCCTTCATTGAAAATAAAAGGATCCTTCAACCAGACGAGTGTTGTGTCTGTTGGCCCAGCTGCTGTTGCATAGCTAGGCTTTGTGGGATTGTCAAGTATGATGGCGTTACATCTTGGCACCTGTAACCCAGTCATAGTTTCATGTTTTGCATACACATAACGCGAATTTAACTCAAGTTTTTTTTTTTTATCCCAATTATTGACGCATTTTTTAGGACAGAAAAGGAACAAGCATGAGTAACGTCAAAAATCGGCTTTAGCAGCGCCCTCAAAGATCACATCAACACATTCACACACACAGCACAGCACAGCATTTTGTAAACAAGTGTGGTGAACGTCCTAGATACGTTTTCAAGATATCGCGTTTTTTTAGTGTAGTTGGTTTAATTCTTGTGTCCATCTCACATACAGCATCCCATAGATCGACGCTGTCATTATTTATTTCAGTGTGAGCGACAGACAGATCCTGATCTATGAGCTGCCGACATCAAACGGTCAATGTGTCACTTTGCATTCCAGTTTGTGATCTCGCTTTAATGGTACTTTTAGTAAAGCATTTAGTCTTCATAATTATTGACCAAATGAAAAATAGTTACGTAAAATTGATCTAGAATAAAAAAAAATCCTCCAAGTGAGTGTAGATTTTTTTGGATTTTTTCTTTAGTGTTTGAAATCGTTTAGTAAAAAACGTAAAATAACATCACGCCTGTAGTCCCTGATGGGTTAGGCACAGGTGTACCTAATAGAACCGACGCATTTCGCCAGTTAAGTTTAAATCCCATGCAATAGGGGGCGTGTCTATTGCTATCATCCGGGCATTACTCCAGACTCCATGGCTGCTACTGAAAAATTCTTGATGGAAAAACCCAATAACACTTTGCGTAACCTGGGAATGAAACGAAGTACCTCTTGCTCAGCAGTCGCACATGCGAGCACTGAGCAGAGAGGTAGCAAAAAAAAACATTACCCTGATTTTATACTCCGCCGCAGTAGGGTAAAAAATATATGACGATTCTGATGGTTCGATGGTATCAAATAAGGTTTATAGTAGTTAACTTTCTGGTGTTTTATACCAAAAACTTGCAAATTTTCTTATAATTTTATAGATCTCTATGACACAAAAAAGTCATAATTTAAAGTCACAAATGCATGCAACTGCAACTGTGCATAAATATAAATTTTTCCGAGAAACCGTTCTCACCGGAATCGAATCCACGGCCTTTTGAAAACCCAAACCCAAACGAATAAACCACACCCACTGCATCCAAAAACTAATGACTATCTTAAAAACCATGTCATTTAATCAGTTAAAACTATCAATATATCTGAACGATATGTTGTTATTCAATAATAATGATTATTTTCGTTAAATATACCATAGTTATGGCCATTAATCATTGCTGTAGGTAATTAATGAAATTTATGTCGGACATAAATTTCATGTTGCTTATTATATTTTGCCTACACGTTAAGCGAATGAGGTCATTGTTTTTTAGGGTTCCGCTGGTAAAGGTTTTGTTGGTGAGGAGTGGAGATCGGAACTGGAAAGAGAATTTTGAGAAGTGACCTAAGCAGGTCCGACCATGGGCTAGTCAGTTAATCAGTAGAATCAATTTTTGTAAAGCTGTGCCTTCATCTATTTATTTATTTAATGCACAATGTACCCAAGCATAGAGTTACAGCTGGGCTTAAAACTAGTGCGTACATGACTTTGTTAGGGCGCAGCAAGATAACTTAAAACTATAATTATAGGTGAACGGCATGGTGATGCAGACTGGAGAAGACATAGTTCTGCTGTCTTTTTAAACTCACTCTTCAGTTGTTTTCCAAAATCTACTCAAAGCTTTGTTTCCTATATTTAGATGATATAATAGCTAAAATCCAGTTACTCCCTGCAGCTGCTCTTCATTGTTAATCATCCTCATTCTCTTTCCTGTATCCCAATCTTCCATACTTCTCTATTAGGGTTGCGCCACATCTAGCAGCACAGAATCGCACTTTTCCATACTCCTATTCATTTCTGTCGCGCAGAACCGTCATTTTCTAGAGCGAGACGAGCGTACGCGGCAGCATCGACGGTGAGGTCGGCAGCACGCTCAAAAGTGCGGTTCTGTGCTGGCAGATGAGTTTCAATCCTTAGTCGTCCTTGACACCCCTTTTCTTGGTAAGTATATCAACTCTCACACAGTCAATCCTTCGTTTCGTTGGTCTTCTTCTAGTTTTCACCGTAGTCACACTCAAAACTTTCCTCACCACAGCCTCCATCCACAAAATCTACACCATTACATGACATGCGTCATGTTCGTGAACGGGCGCTGTCAGTTGTGACTGGTCATCTCGCAGCTGCCATGGATTATTGTATTTTTGAATTGTTAATTTTATCTTTTTATTCTGGACGCTCTTACTCGCACGTCTTTCTACATCGTTCTCACATGTATGTTTAATCTCGACATGAATGATATCTAAGTTTTTTTTTTTTTTTTTTTTTATCGCTACACATTACACACAGCGCCATCTAGTGCCACACTAAGCAACGAGGCTTGTGTCGTGGACACTAGATAGTTGATATACTACATAGATACTTTTTGTTTGTAAATACATACTTATTATACATATAAACATCCATGACTCGGTAACAAATGTCCATGCTTAATCACACAAACACTTGCTCCTACCGGGATTCGAACCCGGAACCCTATGAACGTAAGGCAGCCTCACTACCGCTGCGCCATTCGGGTCGTCAATGATGTAACCGAGACTTTGTAACAACAATGATTTAAAAGAGTGTCCATGGAGTTTCTTGCCCATTCTTCTCCATAGAGATCTACGCTTTCGAATGGGCAACTACAGTACTTTCACAAGTTATTATGCCCTGTGACTGGGACTGTAGCTTAGTTTGTTTTTTGTGTTTTGACATTCAAAAGTGCCTGTAATGGTCTAATTGAAATAAATGCTTTGAGTTTGAGTTGAGTTTGAGTTACATGCCTACCACATGGAAAGCTTCGTTGCTAGTTAACTTAATAATATAAATTATAGTACGTTTTGATGGCTCTAGTAAACCGCTACTAAACATCACATGTCATGGCGATACACCATACTCTGAGGTTATCGACTCTTAAAAGCATTTTGTACTAGGAGACATAATTAACTGACAAGACGCCTTGCTGACAGGTCCTTAGAGTAGGTAGCCTTTACCTGGATTTCTAAAAGCCTACTGACAATTATTTATCACCATGTTAGTTTTTGTTAACTAGTGACACAACAGCTAATACCTTAATGTGAAAGCGCCAGTGTAGCGCATGAAATTCAAATTTCCTTAAATTTTTGCAATTTGCAGGTTGTATGTTGATTAACAGTCCTAACCTACGGTGCTCAAACCTGGTCACTCACCGAATCGCAAAAGTTCCGCCTTGGGGTCTGCCAAAGAGCTATGGAGCGCAGCATTCTGGGTGTAAAAAGAAGGATTGGGCGGGTCACGTGAGCCGCATGCATGACGACCGCTGGGCAAAGGTCTCAACACGATGGGTGCCTGAGAATGGACGGCGCCGCCGAGGCCGGCCTAGAAAGAGATGGCGAGATGATCTTGATGCACATCACGGAGGCTGGTTGGAGGTGGCGCAGGATAAGAGTACCTGGAAGGATATGGGGGAGGCCTTTGCTCAGCAGTGAGACATCCAAGGCTAAAAAAAAAGAAATGTTGATTAAAATATGATTCGTGACCGTGACAATAAAATAGTCATTCAAGAGGATTGAATAAACTAAGAGGTTTGTATTAATCATTTTCATGATTGTAATTCTGTAAATACACACATATTACAAAAGATTAAGTAAAAAAAAAATTTCGTGGGCTAGCCTGGCAAGACAAGAGTTCAAAATGTGCGCAGGCAAGCAAGTTAGTTATGCCCGTTTTCATTACGTCTAACATAACTCCTGCTCTTTAGCTCTCTTACTTGTCTTTTTAATCTATGTACCAATTACCCATGTTTGCAAAGAAATAAATGATTTGATTTAAATTCTCTTGATTTCGACACTTGGTCAGCCATTGCAAAATAAGACTTTTAGGCTTTCAGGAACCAGGGGCGTATAACTATGTGTACACAATGGTAATATCAACTCGGCCGGTACAAATCATTATTGAAACTAAACCGAGCCACGCTTGCCCAGTCTATTGTAATCTAGCTCGACTAACGACTGTATTTTCGTCAAATCGAAGTATTTTATTATAGCCTCAGAGATTGTCTCACATCTTTATCTGAGGTGTCCGTGGCGTGTTTGTTTTGTGGTGGGCAGTCAAAATTGAGATGTATTTTGGTCCATTCTTTCTCAGAGCGAGGATGTCAGCTGCACAGCAGTAGGAAGGTTATAGGCCGATTATGTTTATATTTTATATGTTTATATTACATAACATAACATCACGCCTGACTCCGACGACTCCGTGGCTACTACTGCAAAATTCCTGATGGAAGGAGGCAGTCATTTGTCAGTGTTTACACTTCATGTTTATTGCAGATTGTACACATACCTTAGGCATTTTCTACAGTCGAACACACGTCAATGGTAAAGCTTTGACCTTGAGCTGGTCTAGCCTATTATAGATTTTCAATAGATTATGAAGCCAGCTTTTACTGGTTTTGTTACCACTAACCTTTGACCTACTGCACCAATTATTACTGATATTGCGTTCTATGTAATAGAAGATACTCTGAACAATAATTGCTTTCCTAAGCATTGTTTGATACTGTTCTGAAAAGTTATTAAATAGACCATAAGAGGTAAGATCACCGGCTTTACTAGTGATATTTTAAACCAGACTTAGGGCCGGACTCCAACGAAACGGAGACGAGACGACAGGAGACGAGATGGGTTGTAAACTACCAATAGAATTATGTTATTTACACTTCTAGTCTCTGCTCCGCTTAGCTTTAGTGGAAACGGTTGAGCAAAGAAGAGAGGAGATATCTCTTATTTGTTTATGCCAGTGGATACGAGAAGAGAGTGAGCGGTGTGCTGTGAGCAGCGCGCTGATGTGCACATCTCTTGTCGTCTCCGCTTTGCACATCTCCGCACAACTTCGGTAGATACACCCTAGCTTTTACTCATCTCTCTGTTTTGTTGAAGTAACCATTGAAAACATAAACCAAATCAACCTTGTAAGTAGATCTATTGAGCTCTAAGGTAAAGCATTATTGAATCAACGTGAAAAGTATTTAAAGTTGACAAACTAACCCGTAACTAACAGACCTACTAACCTATTTCCTAATATTAACATGACCTTATATTAACTAACTCAGAGATGCGAGTGTTGCTATCTTTGCAGAGCATTAAGCATGAGTTAAGTATATTAAGTTGTGTTTAACTTAGAATGTCTTCCTTTATTGCGTGAATGATTTAAACGAAACATTCAAAAGTTTTGACTGAATTGCAGGAGTAGGAATGGCAGCGATCGCATTTTGTTTTTATAGCCTGTAGAGTTGAGTGGGGTGACGTAGCGTTTTGTGCTCAAGGTTGCTTGTGCTCATTTTGATTATGTAGACTAGAAAATGACTGGGAGAAGATCTTATGATCAAGTTACCTTTGAAAATCGGGAAATTTGAACTTAAATTGCCTGTTGCAAGCTACCATTCTTGGCTCAGTTAAGTACTGAAAATAAAACGACCACTTACAAAGACATTGGAATATCCATAGATTCCTTATTTCTTAGTAAATCTTTAATCAGTGCAATCAAGATAAAGAATTTACCACTACCTTACATAATTTCACAAATAACGAACCTAAAAAATTTCTCCAACCCACCATCATACCTCGACAAACCAAACCCACCTTCCAAAACTAATAATAAAGTAAATTCAAAAATTATCTCTCACAGCACAGCTCCCGAAGGCCCGAGATACGTCTGACATATTTACGACAACGGTTTAGGGCATAAAACTAATCCCTACGACGTAGGGGGGCGAGGGGGGCCGTGGGGGGTGTAGGGGAGCGGTCGAAGGGCCCTTTATTTCTAACATTCGTCACATAGTAGCAGTAAATTATCATACTACGCTATGATATGACGGGGGACGCCCATTAAAACGCGCTTGATTTAGATGAGGCCATAAAATTGATTTATGCCTTCACGCCAACAAAACCCGTAGTACTGAAGCAACTATTATATTAACATTTTCGTGGATAACCTTTTTGATTTTGGTTGGTCATATATCATTATTACCCGCAAGCGATTCGCTACCCTATTCCCAAATCGAACGCTTTGAAATCGCTTGGTGGTTCTCCAACAAAATAAGTCTTTTATAATTGAAAAAAACTTATTCAGTCGCGTAGTTGCATTCGTTAGCTACAATACATAAATGTAACTTTATTCTGTACATTATAAGGTTGAAAATGTTTTAAAGTTTCACGTCGATCGGGACATTGTTTTTGGATATCGGTCCCGCGTAATTTGGACCATTTTATGACATTGTACTTCAATATAATATGTTGTGTTAAGTTAGATGGCTGCTTCTGATATTATGAGCTGACATTTTGCTATTGAAAATTGTAAAAAATTGCTTATTATATTGGCTGGCAAGTTCTTGTATATTTTAAATGGAAGTTGTTTTGTCCGGTTCACAAAGTGCCACATTTTATTTGAATGTATGGATGGCTGTAGAATTGATACTTACAAGAGTCGCAGGTGTAACTGAAAAATCACTCTTTTCTATAAAAATAAATATGGCCTATTTTCCATCCCTTTTGATGCTATTTCCGATGTCTATTGTGCTGAAAGTAACATCTCCCAGAAATTTATCCTACATTATGTTGTTGCAAGATTTTGTATATCAGGATCCCCTGAAAGTCAAAAAGCTCTACGGTTATCAGAAAAGTGGCACGGTCTAGCAATAAATCTTAATTCAATGGTATGATATATCTAGGTAATGTCCATGCAACATTTCTTCTTAAAAGTTGGTACCGATGAAAAGTCCAAAGATTTTCAATCAATTGGTTAATTATCTCCACATGCTTTTAAACATAGAGAAGAGCAACTAACGCGCCATGAAGATGTTCCACCTACACAATGTTAACCGAACTATGTAACAAGTTTAATTCTATCCACACAATTGCGACATCGCTTAAATTAAAGAGGGGTAAACAGGAACCACGGCCATTCGTCACGCATAACTAACATTTCCTAAACGAATTTAATCAAGGAAAAATCAATCTTATATTAAATGTTTAACGTCGCTTTATAAAAACATTGACAGGAGGATGAGTTATGATTACCAGTTGCCATCTGGCTACATAATCTTTGAACTATTACCTACCCAGTTGGCATTAAAGAGTGTCATAGATTATAATGCAGACCAGACATTATTTTAATTTTTAAATTAGGTACGTAAATAAATTATGCATTTTTTTACTGAGAATTAAAATGGACTCGAAAACATTAGAGATCTTAGACTAACAATATAGATAAAAATTAACGATTTAACAATTTGTTTTAATTAAAAACAACATAAAATGCGGTCATCAAACAGACCCGTCCACTCTGATTCTGTAACCGAAGCCAATAAAGACATATAATAACAGATATATCTTATCGAGACGTATAAAAAGTCGAAAATCGTTATTTATCTATTTTACGATACACGACACTCGGGATTGGTGATGTAAGTCTCATGGTCTAAAGCCATAAACCAAGACCAACACGATTGGTCGCTCACCACTAAATTTACCATTTTAGTGTCCCAAGATTTTATGGCTCAAAATACCATAAAACTTTAGGTGTCAATTGATTTGAAGTAAAAAAATGTATAATGTATCCAATTAAGTAACGATTTGGTATATAGTTTTGTAGATAAGGATTGTCCGTCCGTCACGTATTGATAAAATAATAGTAAAAATATATTTGTTGGGAAATCGTTAAATTGAAGATGCAGGTATGCTGGCCAGTTTTATTGTTTGGCCTTTAAGATGACCCCTGCCTGAAAAAATATCTACCCACGTAAGAGTCGTATACGGAAAATAAAAAATTCCTAAATGACATAGCACTTTAATTTAATGCAGACCTAGATCTCGATTTTCATTCATGGAGCGCTCAGAATCACGAATGTAATAGTAAAATTAGTTAAAAAAATAAAATGGACATACACGTAGAATAATTCTACAATACAATGAATTTTTGACTGAATCAATCCCAGCATATTTAAAGGATTTTGCGGAAATGCTCACTATTTATCATTTCTACCCTTAAAACCTCAACCTTCATCATCTGCCTAGCTTTTTCCCAACTATGATGGGGTGGGCTTGGAAGCCAACTGACTAACTGGTATTCAACTGCATCTGAGTTGACTGGAGTCTACCTAGACCAGCTAAATACTTGTTTTTTTTACAATTAGCATCTGTCTATTTGATCTCCAAAACCCAGTTATTGAGTAACACGATACCACTTAGTAAGACTGGTTGTCAAAGTCAAAAAGACCTCGAGCAAAATGTAAAAACATAAAAAGTTCAAAATTTGAAAACATGTAGCAGCGAGCGATCGGAGTCGGACTTCGCGTAAACTTGCTAGGTTCGTCGTGCTCCCCTCGACGACATAAATCAATTTGTCAGTTACAATGTGACGTAGATGCGCACACACACGCGAACTTGTGAACGTGTGGGTCGGTTTTTTTATTTATGTTTTTCAGTTTATTTTAGTTTTCTATGGATTGTGTGCAATTATGAGTGATTGATTGGATTGGTATTTTGTTGTGAGGATTTTTTTTTTTGTAAAAATAATGTTTTTTGATGTTATTGCTCGCTGACACGCATTTTGTGGATGGAAGTTTTAGAATACCTTTTGCTTTTTGATAATGATTACTTTGAGACTGGCTGGCTGCAGTTATGTATCTGTTGAATTACAGTCACAACGAAATTGCGCGCAATTCTCACAAACCGTATGAAGGTTCTATTTTACCACCCCCTTTGCTACACAAGATCACGGGTGACAAGTGCTATATATTGCGCAACTGCAGGGACGATTATGTATCTGTGCAGTAGACTTAGATGCCTATCTTAAGTAATAATGAAACATTATGGCAAAAGATTAATATATATATAACAATCAATCATAACAATCATTCAATAACTTTTATTGGTAATACACCTAAACAAACTTGCTAGAAAATAAACAGTTCATGTGAAATTGAAAAAGAAGTTACTAGCAAAGTCACACATACTCGTACTATAAATAGGGACCTAATTTCACTTTTTTTTGAACCCTTGTTTTGAACCCGTTATGCTAAAACTAAATAAGATTTATCCTTACTTTTCTTCACAGCTCTACAGTCATAGCCTCACTCTACTCTCATCATATAAATCAAAGTAAGATATGTAATGTTAGATTTATATTCTAATTTACTACTTTTGCCATCAAATAATTTCACAATTTGAAGTTTCATGAATTAAAATTTGAGATAAAAGACTAAAATCAGGCCAAGACTATATTGCCTATAGTATGTTTGTATGGACAATTATTATACAGGGTGGATGGGACACAAACATGAAAACGGAAACCACATACTCAGTACATGAATCTGAACCCCGTCCCCACATAGAAATTTTTCGTGAGTTATTAAAAAAAAAAACAGCTGTTCCATATATTTTGACAGTGTAGGTTTTGCACTTTTGTCGGAGACAGCTGATGTCTTCTCTTCCACTCCGTATACTGTTACAACTGCTGTCCCATGTGGTCGCAAGGATGCGTGGGTGTCATAAAAGGCACTAAGCGATAGTACTTTGCGTTCGCTTTTTTTTCCGTTACATACTTTAACCATTTAATTTTTAATAATCGCCTGCCTCGCTGGTGTAGTAGTCGCAATCGCGACTGCTGAGCATGAGGGTTCGATTCCCAGGTCGGGCAAATTGTTATTGAGTTTTTCAGAAATTTCTCAGAATCAGCCACGGAGTCTACATTTGTGCCCGGTTGATGGCAATAGGCTCGTCCCCTATTACATGGGACTTAAACATGACTGGCGAAATGTGGGTGTACGATTAGGTACACCTCTGCCTAACGCTTCGCGGATTACAGGCGTGATGTTATGTTTTGTCTTGTGGATCTAGAATTATGTTGATACTGATTTCATAGTAACAGTTAGTGCGCCGCGGTCCTTTACCATGTATAATAACTAAACAGTGCAGTTCTTAATTAATCATCTATAATTAACAGACAATTTCAGAATGACACATTTATGCGACGAATCGATAAAACCCATTTCGCAACAATCGATTGTAAAGATTAGGTTACCTTTCAAACGCCGCGCAAAACTATATTTTTCATACAAATCCTATTAAAAGAAATTGACACTTTTATATTAGAAAATATACGGAGCGATATTTCTCCCGGTGCCCTTGCATTCGTTCTAAATGAAACGATCGCGTGATTACGTACATACGTGTTTACTCAATAATTCGATGCGAGTGACTTGTTAGCGCAAGCGATAAGCGGAAGCGAGTTTTAAGAACAGCACTGAAACGCGTAAAAAGGCGGTACGTTGCACAAAAGAGGATATAGTTGGTGATAATTATAAAAAATACTTACACATCACTTGCATGTTAATTTAAATACCTTAAAACAGTTATTCGTTATTTTCTGTATCAAATTATAAAGTTATCTTTTGGGGTAATTAAAAATAAATATGGTACAGATAAGGGACTCCAAAAAAAGATGGCAGCACCTAATTGACTTTTTATAATATAGTTTATTTTAGGAACTCTTTTATTTTGGTTTTTACTATTAAAAGCGGTTAATACAAGCGTCTAAGAAAACCTTTGTTTCTCGGATATTGTTTACACCACACACCAGTATCGCTTGCGATCCGGCCGCGACTCGTCATTTCTCGCATTGTCGTAATCCGCTGATTTACTAGCGACATTAATCAGGTTGACGGCCGATAGGGACTAAATCACTACCACGCTGTCTCCTGCCATCACGTTCAACCTTATCACAGCAACATAAGACGCAATTTCCTGCAGCGCAGCACTTTCTTACGCATCCAATATTAACACTACTGCATGTTATTGCTTGTAATTCTTTTTGCGAATTTTGTACACATATATACAAGTTTTTTTGTTTCATACATGTTTTATTTGTCTAGCGCGACGTGCTGCTGATTTATTGGTCGTTTCCTTTTATGTCCGTTTTAGAGGGTTTGACTGTAACGCGAGATTTTTAAAAGAAGCGTGTTGATTTTGAATGATGTATAGTGATAATTTATTTTGTATTGTTGCTGTGTTTTCGTGTGGTTTGTTGTGTGACTGTGAATGCTAAGTTTGATAGGCGTGGAAGCAAACAAGCTGATGCGGACGCATCTGGTGGTCTCGTTTTAGTGACGTGACGTCTAATATTCTATACTAATGACCCGCCCTGGCTTCACACGGGTGTTATCTATTAAAGTGCTGAGATAAAAAAAACCGACGATTTTGTGCTTTATCATATTAGTTACATAGGTAATAAATGTTTGAAAATTACATATACGGTATGAACCCTCCGCAACGAATTCTTTAAAATCGGAATGATGGTGAATCCCGCGTCAAAATACATTGTGTAGAAACTTTTAAAAGGTCTAAGCGGCCACCCAGACACGAAAACGACTTCGTTTTATACTATGTATAGAAGAAATGAACCCGAAAAATACATCAGTTTTCCCGCACTTACATGGTTTTTTAGCGATTTAAGAACTGGTACAAGATTTTAATGATGATGTGTACAGTCACGACCACCAATATGTATACACTTTTCTAAATTTAAAAGCAATTTTCGCCAGAAATAACGATTGTCACTTGGAGATAAGATCTACTTCATAAAAATATATGTTCCAAAATGCAATGTTCGTAACTACATTAAATTTTAATCAGAACAGTAGGAGAAAATCACTTTTAAAAGTTGCTAAGTGTTTACATATTGGTGCTCGTGACAATACAACTACATGTTCGGTATTGGTCACTAATTATTACCAGTCACCGTATCCATAGTAACGACAACAGCTGTCAAAAACCAAGCTACACAACTATTACATTCAAATACATAACATAACTTGTAAACCAAAAGCTGCAGCGGCCCACAGAAGATGGCTTCGCGGCTGAAGCGCCGTAAATCTACAACTTTTGCCAGTCGCGACATAAATCAGCCTGATGTATTAGTGTTGCAGAATTAAAAATATACATATAAATGTTGATCGCGATTTACGGGTTTTGATTAGATGTGAGGCTGTGTAGAGTAAGCAATAGTAGTTAGTCGTGATGGAGGATACGATATCAATGTTTTGACATTCTCAATATCGGGAACTCAAAACAAATTGTATAAATGGTAAATATCCCGTTTTTAGTGTATCATTAGATAGTGTTTTGACACTGTTATGAAAACAACTACAACTACTACTCGGTACTACTTTATTTTGTCTTCATTTTGTCACAGACTATCGTCTCCATTTCATGTCTCCTTTTGCAGGTCTTCTGGCAGAAATTTCTTAAAAAATAAGCAGTACCCATGTACTCAAATATTATACTTAATTTTCCTATGTTGTCTACTGTGTGTACATTATATAATAAAATAAATAAATAAACGACTGGGCGAGATAAGTATGTAGGTACGGTTCTCAGTCCTAAACAGTATTAACAATTTCCAATTTAGTTTATAAAGTAATTAAATCATCTAAATATTTACCTTATTTACAAACTAATATTAGATCTAAAATAAGAATAAAAATATGTACAATTACGGGGCGTCTAAAAATTCGTCCACATTGCTGTCAACAGGAAAAGTGCCCAGAAGGTTGGCAGCATTGCCACGTTGGATGGCAATGCTGATTCTTTGGGAAAATAAAATGCCAGCCCTCTGCTCAACCGGTTGGCGATATAAGATGATAGGCAAATGCCAGGTGCTATTAAATAGAGTGAACACAAGAAAGTTGAGACAAAGTTAAGACAGCACGGATGGTGCAGTGGCTGAGCGATTGACTGCTGCGTTGCGTGTCGCGGGTTCGATATCCGCACGGAACAAATATTTGTATGGCGTACAGATAGTTGTTCCGAGTTTTGCTGTTTGTGTATGTGAGTTTAAATGTTGGTAAACGCACCTACAAATACCTAGAGTGGGACAACGTTTAAAAAAGTGACATTTACGATTATCAGCAATAATGCTTTAAACAGACTGAGATTACTTACCGAAAAGCTTGTGGCAATCGATTGCCACGTGTCTACTCTTCAGTGGACAATATTTTACTAAAGGAACTATAAAAAATAAGAGTATTTTGAAAAAAAAAACTGTGAAAAAAAATGCTTGTCAATCAAAAAGATCCAAGTCTTCAAATTGGAGCAATGAAAGTTTAAGTCGTGCCAAAAAGGTGCGGGTAGGGCCCCGAAATAATTATTCATTGCGTTTTTAACAGCCGGCCCAGGCGGTGCGGAATTGTGAGAGGCCACTAGAACGGCGGAGAGAGCATAGCGGCTGTCGTAAAAATTTGCTCTAGGAAAACTGTGGAGTGGCGAAATGTTGATTTGTTATTTGTATTGGCATGAGTTTATGTGTGTTGTAGACTTCTTACAGTTAAGTTATGGAGGATGATTGGTAAGGCAATCTAATGCTTTTTTTATGCCCAAAAACAAACTGATGTAAAAGAAATTGTTGGTAAGCATGATTTAGATTAGTGTGCGCGATTATTACTATCATCATATCGTTTACTTTTTATTTTATTAGTCAAAAATTGGCTTGACGATTGAAAGCCTTAACGAAACAGACCTGCCTTATTTAAACAGTATTTTAATTGGAGTCAGCGAATTATTTTGCCATGGAACAACCCTTTCGCTTTTTTTAAGCAAAAACCCTTCAACCGCCACTCCACCGCACCTCTACTCCTCCGAAACACAACCATCTCCTGACTTGTTAATACCACAGCCTACCATCTTAGCATATTGCAACTCTCTAAATATCGCCATTATTGCTAAGATGGCGTCCAAACACGAGGTTATCACGCGCCAAGTATTTGATGGGCAGGCCTTGCAAATTGAATGTATTATTTAGGTACCGTACTATCAGGAGGGCGGACCTGGTTGGGTTGCTAGGGTTGAAAAAAGCTTTTTTGAGTTCGAATTTCCGAAGCGACTGTTTGAATATTAGGTTTGTTTGGTGTTTAAGAGCTGCGTGCCTCGGAAAGCACGTTAAGCCGTTGGTCCCGGCTATCAATTATAGATCTTTGACAATCGTTACAGGCAGTCAGTGGCCCAAAAGTCTGACCCAAGGGGTACCGTATTATCCAGTACCGATTGGGTAGTGGAAGTCAGATAGGCAGTCGCTCCGTGTAAAATACTGGTATTCACCTGCATCCGGGTAGACTGGAAGCTGACTCCAACATTGTTGGGAATAGGCTCGGCAGATGATGATTGGTGTTTAAGACCTGATGTGGTCAAGGATGGTACACAATTATTTAAAAACTGTCATGGGAAATCGTTGAATTTTATTGAACTTCTCTGCTTGAGTCGTTTTAAGAGCTGAACTAAAAACCCACGAACTGAACAAAGTGTTGATAGTTTGATATAAAATTGTTTTGTTTGTATTTCTCTAAAATATTGTATACAAATAAGTATATTATTTTGTAAATTTAATGCATTTACGGTACTTGCATAGTTATACGTTGTTATTTTCATTGCTATGACGAGTTCCCTTCAAAGTTCATTGATTCTGTTTTTATCTTGATAGTTATTTTAGTTCAGAAAAAAATATTTCACTCTAGCAACACCACACTCAACCACAATGCGGTGTTGCATATTTATGAAAAGCACCATTTGACGAATATGAGAGTGTGTGAGGGTTAAGAGAGTTTCACTCGACAACAGGTTGGGGAGTCCTTCGCGGTGGCAGGGTTAAAGTTATTTGTAATAATTTCAACCCCACCGCGGAGGACGAAGAAACTAACGCGAAAAAATTCATGGATGGTTTTCGGGGATGTGCTTAAAGGGGATGGTTAGATGATTATTTCAAAGTTTTCCTGTAGTATCACATAATAGTTAGGATCCATTTGGGGTTTGTTTAAAAGAAGTCGTTTATATGTGTTCGACGCGATTGTGAGTAAGTCCACTGCACAATAATTTAAACTTACATAATTATTTCAGTCTTACTTCAACTTGCTTTGACAAAAATGATAAGGAAGAACTAACAAGAAAGAAAATGCATTTTTTGCACTTGACTCAGTTTATTGGCAGGTATAAAATAAAGCACACAAACAAAAAAACTTATAAAAATCCTATAATACTTACAGCCCGTTCACACGACGACGTATCGTTTTTTTTTACGTACCGTCTTTTTTCACGTTCCGTAAAATTTTTCACGGCGGCAATGCTTTTTAAATACCGGTGTTTACATGTATCACGAATCGTGAAAATGATGGACAGGTCTTAAATCACGTAACGTCTTTTAAAAATCAGGTACGTCAAAAAACACGGTTCGTGATTTTTTTGCGACGGATACGCCGAAGCGAACTAATGTGAACACCAATTCGTGTTTTTGCCGGATCGTGATAAAACACGATTCCGTATGCAATGTGAACGTTCATCCGTCATGACGTATCGTGTTTTATGACGGATCGTCAATGACGGCAGCCGTATAAACGGGCTGTTACAGTTACTATTCTTTGAAAATAATCCAGTAAAAAAACCATCACTATTCAGAACTTACCCACATCAACAAAAATACTTCCGTCGTACTATTGGCACCCAAATGGGCCCAATCAAACTTTCAACTCGAGCCTCGGAAAAATCCAATACAAGATTCAAGAATTAAACAGTTCTCAAACTTACGGAACAGGGAGCCAAATAAATTTATTTTACTTCCCTCCCCCGTCGGAAAAGTATTTGATTCACTTCGCCCCGCCATTAGAATGATCCTGTGTTTTTTTTTCTTTGTTCATTGCTTTTTTTCCAAGTCGGTTAAGCAAAGGGCAATAAATTGTACAAGTACACTTCAAGGAGGTATATCTTTGGAGTTATTTACTGATTTCAGGGGTCGCGTGATAATATTTTTACTTAAGTAAATGAAGATTTTTTTGTTTGTCGGCAGTTGAGTTGCTTGATTTAGTCAAATGAAGGTAGTTTTGAACTATTTGAGGGATATCGGATTATCAATTACGTGGTTACACTTCAAGTACTTTAGGACTTGGCATACAAGTAGGTCCTTGAGAATCTTCAGCGAAAGCTTATTTTGGTGTAAATTAATTTGAAATTGTGTGCAATCTCATTAAAAGTGTTTGCTACGTACCCTGGTACCTTATCACTGTAATATGAAATCCTTGTAAAAGACATGTTCTTAAGAGTAAACAGGAAGTTTGTACGGTCTCATCAACCATATATTTACTTTGCGAACGCAGCAACCTCCTCGGATGTCGTGCGTCACAAATATTATACTATAATTATTATAATGTTTGAAGCAATACACACAGTCAGACAATAACTCCACAGTTATTGTCTGACTATTATTATTTGTTGACGGCACGGTTGGCGCCGTGGCTGAGCGATTGACTGCTGCGCTGCGTGTCGCGGGTTCGATCCCCGCACGGACGGAAAAAATATTTGTATGGCCTACAGATAGTTGTTGTGTATGTGAGTTTAAATGTTTGTAAAGACACCCACGATACAGGAGAAATTCCTAGTGTGGGGCAACATTTTGAAAAAAAAAAAATGTGTATTGCTTTTTTGACAAGTGGTTAGTTCCACAACTAACCACCTGTGAAAAGAAAGAGTCAATACATATTTAACTTGTTAACCTTGTACATTTTTATTTAACTTCAAACTCAACTTGTGGTTCATTCTTTGTACTCCAATAACTAACCAACAAACAACGTCATAATGTACACTTGTACAGAGCCCACCGATGAGATGAGATGAGATGTACCATTGGCTCCTACAGAGTACTTGCCGGTTCTTCTCCGTAAGAAGTGTCAAATTCCACCTTGCACCTAGCATCTCAGGGCATTACCTATTTCATACAAAATCTCTCAAACCATTTCAACTATGCCGCAGATCTATTTACTAACAAACGTATCAGAGTATTTCTACATGATCAAAACATAAAAGAATAAAATTGCTAAACAAATAGCTGTGTAAGATGCGCGCGCATGTTGACACAGAATGCGCAGGCGCCGCGGTGAGTTGAAAAGAGCTTTACCAATGAAACTACATATAAGGTCAGAAGTTCCAATTAGAATGCCACTGTGTTATAGCAAATCTAACCTGTAGAAAGAAAAATACCAACCCACACTAGGACCATGTGGGGGTAGTGTGCCATAATACACAGGGGAGGCCTGTGCCTAGCAGTAGGAACGTTATAAGCTGATTATACTAAGAGATTATCTTCTATCACACATCCTCAACAGCAATAGTAGCCATATAGCAACTTCAGTAAGCCAAAATCTACACAGTGGCTTCAACCAGAAAAGCTCCGACACTGAAAATCAGAGTATCAATTTAATCGCGGTCAACTATTAATTTAGTCTATAATTTCCGCACTTGGAGCTAACACTTCAACTAAATTCTATTCGATTACTATAATATATCCATGAAAGCTCCATATCATTGACAATATTTTACTCATTTTAGTGCATTTCTGCAATCGGAGGGTAAGATCTTGGACCTTCTGTATCCCTCCTACAAAGTGGCAGCGGTAAGTTGAAAAGAGTTTTACTTTCGAGTGGTCCCTGAAATGTTTGCGTCGGCAGATAACTTGAAGTTCGGTGTCTTTTGTTATGATTTCTGTGTGTTTTACTAATGAAATGTGTGGCGGTTATTAGCTAGTGTCTCTTTGTGTGTGCCGCTTACGATCTGGCGTGTGGTCTTGTTTAGTGGGTCACCGTGTCTTCTTCTGGGCATGTCGAAAGTGATGATAAGGAGATTATGTCTGGTAAGGAAGATGCATTGTAATGTCTGCTTAGTTTTTAGTGAGCTATCGTGGGTCGGGTTTTCTTTCAATGTTATATAGTTTTGCGTATGAATTTTTGTCTATACTTTACATGAAAGTATACTAGGCCTTCTGTGTTTCTCTGAAATTCACTACTATGTTGCACTAATATGTTGTATAAGAAAACAGTATGTGGAAATTGTCATGTCTTTGAACCGAAAATTCCAAGATATTTAGGTGACATCCACCAACTAGACCATTGGGCGAATGAAAGATCGACAAAGACCACAGTCAAAGTAGGCCCATGAACTCTTAAGACATGTGCTTTTGGGGCTGGATAAATCCTACACAAATTCTGATCTGTTTTTTTTTTTGCTCTATCATTAACCGTTGTTATCCAAACTCTATCTAACAGTTCATAGTCTCTTTGTTTACAAGTCTGCGTGACTTGACGAAACTTCACTACGATCTATGTATTTCTCATCACACAGACGTACTTAAATATTAATTTACGAGTACTATGAGATAAGCTCACACACTGCAGTTTCTAATATGGCGAGCAGATGTTCTAAGACGCATAAATCAGTATAATGACGGATATATGTGACAAGTGTATGTACATCACACGTCATATAGAGTGATATGTCGCTCATATCATTTGCATGTGTTTATGGCATGTGGTTTAGCAATTATGAGTGTTAATTATATGTGTGTTGGAAAAAATAGAGCAAATGAGCTCGCGTGATGTTCCGTATGAAATTAATCCGTGACGAAGTTAACAATATGTAAAAAATATATAAAAATATTTTCTCAAATTCTTATCAGTCAAGGAATAAAAAAGATAAACCAACTTTCCAATACATTCTTCGTAGCTTTTGCTTGTTGTACGTTTTAGAAATGCCAGAACAATAATAAGCATTATAGGTACTTACACGGTGCGAGTTTGTCTGAAGCTGCTGATTTTTTTTCAATTCTCGACTGTAAACAGTATGAAACATGTTTTATTTTTTCTGAAATCGCATACATTCTATTACAACCTAATGTACATATTTACAAAATGAAAAAAACTACCTAAAAACATTCAAACAAATTCATCCACACAAAACTGAGCCAAGAAACAACATCATCCAAAAAACTAACACTACACACACCCCATCCATCAGCGTTCATCACAAATCAACAAGACGCATGCTTTCCGCCGGGACTCGAACCCGGGACTAATGGCGCCGCCCGATTTATTAACAGCACTACATACACACGCTAATGTAGTTAAAGAAGGGGAATAAAAGGTTCTCTCAAAATTATGGCGACCAAAACAATGGATGATGCTGTAGCGGCTATTTTTACGTCTTCTCCTGAAAGATAATGGGTACGTTTGGTTTCCGGACAGTGGTTGTTTTTTTTTTTTTAATAGCTATCTATAACTAAGGATATGATCAGAAAGCTATTGGGATTGTATTCACTGATACCTGTTAACTGTTTGTATTAACAAAAGTTTTGAATTATCAAAACTTTTTCATGTTTTCTTTTCAAAGTCGTCTTTTGCTTGCCTCAGGCCGCGTCTTTACCAAAGCAATCGATGTGCGATTGTGCAATCATCGCGTTTATAATTACCCGTATGTTACACACTTGTCCGGAAGACTAGAAAGTGCCTTCTGTTAGCGCTACCACGCGTTCAGGTTCACCAAAAAAACCGTCAGCGCTTGTTTACGCGACAATCGCTTTGGTTAGGCCGCCGGGTAACTTTAGGGAAATACAGGCATGCAAAGCAGCTGTGCTATACTAGACCTGGTAGCTTTCTACAACTCCCCAACCAAGACAGGGTGGGGCGTTTTCCATAATTAAGCGCAACTGATAACACATGCCCATGCTCACCCCTCTCTCCTACCACGATTACGATCACCATCAAACATCCTTCAAAGACACTAAAACCACATTCAAATAAATCATTATAATCAAATTATTTATTCATAACTCTAAAGGGAGGGACACACAGGCGTCGCATCGCCGCCGACGTTTTTTCCCGTGATGTATAGCTTCCTTTATTCGGGATTATCGCCGAGCAGTTGAAACGCCAAATGTTTCGCGATTCGACCGTGTGTGCACGCTCTTATAAGTGGAGTGTGAAATTGTTGGACAAAAAATGTCCGTAATTTGACAGATGTAAATTGGCCGCGAAGTGAGTCGGTTGGTTTAAGTTGTCTTTAGTGCTGAATTAGTAGTTTTTTCTTTTGTACATTTAAACTAATATTGTTACTCCTGGAAATTAACCATTTTTTTTTTGGGTGGGAAATTATCAAATGACCTCTCCCGCTCGGGGTGGAATTAATTATTTAGTTAGTTGGTGACAAAATAACATTAAAAGATGGACTTCTCTCTAAGATTTAATTAATCATAGGTACTGCTACGTTCACTGACGGTCGACCACTTTCAACCTTATGACTCAGGCCATAAGGGTTGAGAGTGAGCACGGTAGTACACTAATAATGATGTTTAAAAGAAATTGCTGTTAACAAGTCAACAGCACAACCTTCACGATATCGATGCTTGACTGGTGGCCATTTCGATTCGAGAATTTGTTTCAACAGTATAAATGTGCTGCCTCTCATCCACTTTTTTTTTCAGTTTATTAGATGCCATAACGTGCCTTCATCACAAATTTCTAAAGTTCCCTTAGAGATTTCCTTTACTTATGAAAATTACATTATGCATTGTCTAGTCACAACACAACTGCTAAGCATGACGTCCTAAGTTTCTCGGGTGACGCAAAGGGTTATTGGATATATATTTACCAGACATTTCTCAGACTGGAGTCTGAATTGAACATCTCTGTCTAACCCTTCGTGGATGGAACACTTACAGGAGTGATGTTTTCCAAGATCACACACTAAGCTCTGAAATCAATACCCTCCAGTCTCCAGCACTTGTTTCCAATCCCGCCACGTTTCGGCACCAATAATCATCGAGTTACATAACCCACAGACTCCCACCGTCAGAGTAAATAATGCATGTGTGAGCGGCGACGCGCGCGCCACCTATTGACTTAATCAGAGATCGCTAAATGTGCGCGTGATCGCCAGACGTGAGAGGTGTTCTGTACACGCGTACTGGTGGCGAGAAAAGTGCTTGTAGAAAAAGAAAAAAATATGTGAAAAAATAACCAATAAGTTCCAGTAAAGCATAATTTCAATTATTATTAATTGGCAGTGGCTTGAAACCCTTATGACGGGTTGGTTGCTAACTACTTTTCTTTAATTCCTTTAGATTTAGATTTTAGATTTATTTATTTTGTAAAACATGAGTATGGTATAAAGGTCCTATAATAAATGAGGTAGCTACATGTCCTGTCCTTTCTAATTTTCATTTTGCCAGTCCTTTAAAAAAATGCCATTAATAATAGTACTACTACTATTATTAATGGCATTTTTTGTGCCAGTTGCGAAGACCTCAGAAGGAATTATAAGCACAAGAAGACTTCAACTCAATGGTATCACTGTCTGTATCCACGATAGATATTATTTTTTTCCTCTGAATAGGTTTGCGTTTGTCCCCAACTCGCCTGATATGAAGCGATGATGCTGCCTAGGGTGGAGCATGCTTGCCAAGAAGAAACCGATTCACTCGAACTTTGAAGACATCCACAGATTATAATGATCGGGAATCAGAGGAGTCGGCAGTGAATTCCACGACGATAAAATATTTGGAAGCAAAGCGCTTTATTCGACATTGACTTCAACCATATAACGATATAGGTAGTGATTTTGGCGACAATGCAATTTTAATAACAACATTCGTGCCACCTGTTATTAGATAGGTCAATGCCTAGTTCTATCACTAAACATTTTTAATATTTTATACAGTGATTTCGGAGACAATGCAGTTTTAATAGTCTCCAACTTTCGTGCCACCTGTTATTAAATTAGAGGCTTTTTCTATCACCATTTATTTATGAAAATCAAAAATCAACGCAATAACTATTTAAGTTCACGATGATAATGATTCATAGAACAAAATCAAAAAGATTAACAAAACCAAAAAGTGGTCCAATTTCCCCAAAACACTTTTCCCCACACATGTACCGTCGGCGAGTTATCAAAAACCTGTGCTTATGCATAGTTTGTGTGCTAAGTGCTTATACTTATCTGTGCGGAGCAAAAGTGGTATGCTGTGTTTATCTGCGCACTGACGATGTTGAAACGGTGCTGCCTGATAGCATGCTTCTGTTTCCCGTCAAGCTGAAGACATAGGTATGCTGGGTAGTCGGCAGTTTTGATATTTGATGACGTATGGGGAAATGGTTGTTATTTTTGGGTTGATACGTCAGTCAAAAGCTTTTACGTCTGTCGGAGTTGAAATGTAAAGGACGTCATAAACAAATATAAAGGGATAGCTTATCATCACCAACATCGTTGGTTGTCTTGGTTGTCCTAAAGCTGTTTTCATTTCTGATTCGATCATGTAGAGAAACTCCATGCTTAGACCCTCCATGTGACTTTTAGCCTTCTCTAAGATTCACGTAAACTTCGCTGTTAACAGAACCGTGTTTATGAATTAAGTCACGTGCACAAAGTAACGCACCTGTCCGAATTCGAACCTATAACTCGAGTACTACTACCACTAAGTCACCACTATTCTAGAAGTCAATAAACTGACTGTCTCGTTGGCCTAGTGGTCGCAAGCGCGACTATTGAGCATGGGGTCCTGGGTTCGATACCCGGGTCGAGCAAAGTGTTATTGAGTTTTCTCATCAGGAATATCTCAGTAGCAGCCACGGAGTCTGGATTAGTGCCCGGTTGATGGCCGTTTTACATGGGGCTTAAACATAAGGGTGTACTATTTAGGTACACTTCTGCCTAACAGGACCTTAATTATAAGATCTTTATACTATACTCATGTTTTGCAAAATAAATAAATCTATCTATCTGTCTAGCCCTTCTGTGACAAAGTACACAGCCAGTTAGGTAGTGCAGGGGCTGACTGGCCTGGCCGTGCCTGACATTCATTTACAAGTAGTCATCGTGGATGTTTTATTAATTAAATTAGATGATATTTAAAAATGTCTATTGATTTATCAAGAGAATGTTAGTCCATAAAAACCATTTAAATAAATAAATAAATTTTAAGAGCCGATATTAAATTAATATCACATAAAGTAAAATGTCAGGCACGTGTATAGTCGAAGTCAATGCTTCCTAAAACAAAAACACAAAAAAGTTATAAATAACTTTAGCTTCAGATGTCGGTCACTTTGTTTGATTGATTCAGTTATTTTGCCACCGACTTCTGAAGCTAAAGTTATTTTTCGCTTTTTTTTGTTTTGAAGTCGGTTTTCATTTTTGCGAAAAAGTTTTTTTTTCTCCATTTCTAGGAATATCCTATACAAATATTTGATATGCATTTATTTTACATTGTTAACAATAAATGTCATGGTAATAGGCTTATCCCCAATAAAATCGATCATACCTGACTGTCACGGGTGTACTGTGTATTTGGGGGTACATACTCCTTTTGGAAGTCGGTTAAAAATTAAAATATGACAGCCTTTTGCACGAAGGCACGTTTTAAAGCACGTTAAGCCGTTGGTCCCGGCTGTCATTTGTAGATCTTTAACAGTCGTTACAGGTAGTCGGTGGCCCGAAAGTCTGACAACCAGTCTTACCAAGGGGTATCGTATTACCCAGTACGAACAGGGTTGTGGAGGTCAGATAGGCAGTCGCTCCATGTAAAACACTGGTATTCAGCTGCATCCAGTTAGACTGGAAGCCGACCTCAACATAGTTGGGAAAAGGCTAGGCAGGTGATGATGATGTTTAGAAATAAAGAATGGAAAAAAATATAACACTAAATGTTTATTCAATATTTCGGTATAGGTGTTAATTTATTTATATGTCTATTTACCTGATACTGTTAGCCTGCGCGATCCCACAGCTGGTCAAAGTCCTATCCCTATGTCTATCTGACAGACGAGATACTTTTGTGTGTAGAAAATACGTTTTCCAATCTTCAAAATCCACATGTAAAGGCCAAATACGAAATAATTTTCTTTCTGTAACGTGTTGCTTTCCTAATCAAATTAAAACAATTAACCCAAAATGTTCACTCGACAAGGTGCACTTTAAAAATAGGTGTAACAAAAACGATATTTTCAAATTATCAAAACAAAATATTAATAACCCTTTACCGTGATTTTAATGTTGAATTTATTAAGGTACACCAATACAGCAGAGTTGAATATCGGGTACCCGCATTAAATATGGGGGTAGTTGGGGGGTGAAAGGGGTAAAAGGTGGGGGTATAGGGGGTAAACACCATGCCGATATCACCGTATTGGGACATATTTGTTACGGATGGACGACAAAATATAATTATTAGTTATGGACGGTCCGGCTGCCGTATTAATAAGCTTTGGTGCTGATTTTGCTAAATATTTGGAGTATTTGATGTTTACGTTTTACGGGGTGAATGTTTGGACGATGATTTTTGGAGGTTGTTCGTTAATTAATAAAGGTTATTTTATTCAACATGCTGCGAAGGGACGGTCAGTGTCATTTAGCGTTTCGCTTTTACTGTAATTTTATTTCGATGTGTAGAGGCAGTTATTGTAATGTAGTGATCATTCAATGAACGAGTCAACCCGTAAAAGAGCATGCGTTATTTTGTCATCCTTTATTTTTTTCTTAATTAGTCTAAACTACAAAAACCGTAAAAAATATTTCTATAAAAACCTTAACTACTCTCTTAACAATACATTAAAAGGACAGCCATTGAAGAAACTCGTTTAAAAACCCCAAAAAATCAGCACGAACTACAAAAAACGCCGCAAACCGATCACCGATTGATTCCCATTGTTTAAACAAATGGGAGACAAAGGAGCCTCGCTAATGCCATCCGATTTGATCGTTCAATTAAATCTGAATAGGAAAGAAAGAGGTTTAACTCCAAAATCCATATAAATCAAACTCACTGATAATAATTGCTTCGATGATAATCGGTCTTTTTCGCTCGCAATCGGTTTTAGACGATTATTAATTTTCTATTTCTGAATTGAGTTATTCGATTGTGTGAAAAAATGCCTTTGAGCCGTTTTGAATGGGTGAGAAGAATGAAAGAAAGATTTGTGTGGAAGAAATGTGTAAGTATATCATCTTTTACAAAAGGGTTGTGACAGTGTGTGTAACCTGTTTTTTATGGCGTCACCTTGTGTTTTTGATTTACACTTTCATATTTACGGGTTCATAGATAAAGATTGTTATCTCCATAAAGTGGAGTTGGACACATATGGCTCTAATCTTTTACCCGTTCTTCAACGTGTAATATGTTAAGCGTGAGACGTTGTAAAATATACTGGAATCAGTTGGAACAGTGTCAAATAATTCAGTTGAGTTTTCTCACTAAGCGAATATATTTATCTTTTATACAAGACTATCTATTGAAATTTCACTAGGCTAACGGTTAATTTCTTTTTGAATATTCTGCAATTTCAAGTTTATAGGTACTGATTTATTAAGTCTAAAAATACAAAGCCGCGAGCACAATTAGTTAACAACTAGCACATCGTCCGCAAAAAATTTGATAGCTCGGCTAATAAGCATGACATAAAAATATAATTTATAATTTATTATAGCGCATAGTACCAACGAATAACGTAGCTTTCAACCAGTTAACCTTTTTTTTTAAATTGGAGTATTTGTTCTGAAGATTACCCCTACATGCAAAATTACAAACAAAGTTGACCACTTTATAAAATTAATAGTATTGATGAAACAAAATATGACACATTATCATAAAGACTACTCAGACAATTCACCGCAAGCGAAGTGACAAGAACACAACTTTTACCAATACCACTAACAAACATACCACAACATTCACACGTGCACAACAAACCCTTACCTCCAAAAAATGCTACATCAAACAGCACACAGTATAAACTGTCAGCAATCCCTACTTTTGATATTGAATCTCAAAAGTCAAAAACTCAAAACCGAACCCGATCTCTAATGAATTAAGGGCAGCGTAGTTTACGTCCCCCAAATGGGAGGGGGCGAGGGGGGCGCCCGTTCGGCAATTTTATCATGTTATAAATTTGAATTTGTATAATACTCTGGCATTAACGCATGATTTATACAACTTGACTCCGCTAAGATTTCAAAGATGAAAAACAATAAATTATATAACCGTAACTATTGCGTTTAATGGCGACGGAGGGGTGAGGTTAGTGTGGATGTGGCGTGTTGTGCTTTATAGTTTTGGTAGGAAAAGTAATATCGGTATAAAATGTTTTCTCAGTGTTCATTCAGATTTGAGTTATTCCTTATAAAATGTACTTAGTGGAAGTTTTTTCTTTTCGAATCAATGGTAAGATATTGTTGCTTTTTAAAATGAGTTGGGCTGTATTGATGATCACGCCAATAGCGGCATCAATGGATGTGACTGAACTGTTTAGAATATTGCATTTTTTTAACCTTCTTCCTAAAGAATTTTCCAAAAGTAAGGTCAAGCCAAATGGAAAACGGGTTGACCTACTTTTGGAAAACTTTTTCAACTCTACTTGTCCGGTTCTTCTACCAGTTATACTACATTCCACCAAATTTTATTGTACATACACTGGAGACAATTTGATCCAAAGAAGAATTGTATTGCCTTAAAATAAAACGTGGCATTATTGGATTAAAACTGAATAAATAAATGACCAAAAATCAAATTTAAAAAAGAAAAAAAAAAGTTGTTGTTGTTTGTTCTAGTCAAATCTTACTCCGAACAATTTCACCTCGTCTGCCGTCGTCTTATCCACGTTAACCTTACCCCCAGGAGTTGACGACTTTTTACTTGACCGAATTTATGCGACACATTTAGGAGGAGCTCGTCGTATACAAGTCAGTTAAATATTTAGCTTTCATCCAAATTTATACGGTTTATAGTGGAAAAAGCAAGCTTTGGTTCCGCGCCGTAAATCCTGATGATTGATAATTTCTATTGTAGACTAAAAAGGTCTGGTTTTCGGTACTATTGCTTGTTACGGATGGTAGATGGTATTGTTGTTTCGTTCTGTTTTAACTGGGGATGGTTGCCAGTTAGGGGTAGTTAGGAACTGGTTTTAATTAATTTTCTTCGGTGATTCGTTTGTATTTTTTGTACTGCATAATTTTTATTGGACTTGTGTTTTGTGCGACAGTGGCGGATGCCAGCTTGTCAACTTTGCTATGAAACAATTTTGAGGTTATAGAAAGATGGTAGAAAGCACCTACTGATCATTACAGTAATAATTATAATCTGGCGCCCTGACAATCGGTAGTTTGGACCCTGCTCCCGACAGTGGCGGAAAACCATTTTTTTTTTAAAAGAAATATTGAATAATGTAATGATGTGTAAGAGGGATGAATAAAGAAAATTATAATCTAATGTTTATCTTTAGAAAATTCAAGATGTTTTTCAAATGAGTGTACTTTAAGTCTACAATATAAATGCATCTGTCATCATAACAGTCCATGACTTTAATGATTGTCGACATAACAGAGAGTAGGACGAAGCAAAGGTAAATAAAATACCCTTTTAATTTCCTGTGTTTGTACCCTTCCTTCATTTAAAAGAATCCAATAAAAACACCCCAATTTACGACAACAATATTTGGTAAATAAATTAGTCCGATACAATACAATATCCTTATATGCATACAAAGTGATCCACATGACGAGATCAATATACGGTCAGAATGTATATATGTACATAGGTACTTTTGATATATTTATTGATAAATATATTTCAAGATGGCCGACTTTTATTGTCGTATAAAGATGACTATTTAGTGGCGTTTATAAGGTTTTATGTGGTGCTCGCTTTGTATGGATAAGGATTTTGTTTTTATGACCTAGTTATCAGGGTTGTTTTTTTTTGCTTTTCTTCCCGTACCAGATAAGTAAAATGGTTTTATCTAGCAGATAAATTCGTAATCTGATTTAATTGCTGAATATTTTTTTTGGATCGTTTACAAATCAATTCCAGATATGCAATCCGGACGTGATTTATAATGGTGTTGTCGTTCCGTTTCATTTTTTGACCTCCAAAAGATCACGGTAAAGGATAAGACAAGACTCACACTAACCAGTGGAGTAACATACATACATCCATCCAAACTTTCGTATTCATACTACGCACTACTATTAAATTAAAGCAAGGATTAAAATTTGATAGCAAAAATACTTGGCAGTAGATCCATTGACGTAACACCGGTAGTTTATATCTCCCGTGACTGGTAGCGCCACCTAGAGTGCTTTTATAACAGTTTCTTTGATTTATTATTTCCAGCGCGTCTAATATGTAGCAGGGAAGTGTTTAAATCTGCCATTTGTGTAAACCACTGACTATCCCCTCTGATTATTTGAAGTTCGCATAGTTCATCCAAAGGTAGACTTGAAAATATCGCTATCAGCGATAAAACTACCGTTGTACGATAGAATTAGCAATATTTTAAAATAGCTGTGTATCAAATTTGGTGTCTATATATTTATCTATTTAACTGCCTGATTATTGACTACAGGTCCGTACCTGTCACCTGAAGTTTACCTGTACCTGAACCGTTTCAGGTACAGGTAAACTTCTTTATTTGAGTCTCCGTAACACTGGTTATTTTCCCTCACTCGTCAGTTTAGTTAATTCGTCAGTATCGTTGATGTGCCTGTGTCGCAAATTCTAAATGGCTGAATTTTTTGATATGTCCCCGTAGCTTTTTCTGTAATTTGTTCTAAATGATGTTTGGCTATAGATACTTTTCAAGAAGTTCATGCTTAACCAATAATATAAATAACCACATATGAGGATCCAAACATTAGAATCTGGAGAAATTAATTATTAAGATATCTGGTACATGGTAATCACCGAATTTCATAAAGTGCCTGCAACATGCATTTCGCGTGCCAAAGTATTCGCGACGATGACTGACATTCAATTAACTCTCTCTAATAGCAATGAATATAAACAGTGTGACACATTATTATTATTTATAATGCTACATATAATAAACATGCGCAAACATGCATATTTCAAGTGTTTCGTTAATGCTTTTTATTTATTTCCAGGTATGAACAATAATGTTGTTAGGACGTTCATCATCATCTGCCCAGCCTTTTCGCAACTATGTTGGAGTCGGCTATCAGTCTGACCCAATGCAGCAGAGTGCCAGTGTTTTATCTAAATTATGCTAAGTCCGTAAAAGTAAAAATAAATTGCTACTTCTATCAAACAGGTTTTTTATGATCTACCCTGTCATTCTTTTCTCAAAAATTCACTCTACACATTTATAATCTGCTCAAAATTAGAAATGTGCGTAGTGAATTATATTTTTTTTTCATTATAATATTGAGCTATCGAAAAAACAAATACATTTGCAAATACTTAATTATTACTCAATTGGTTTTTGTCTCCATAATAGTAGTAAAAAAATATAGAATTAATATAACAGTTCCTTCTCCACACTTAGTGAGCAAGGTCCTTCGTCTCGGACTCTCGGCTCACTCACAGCAGCCTATCACATGTTTTTCATTTTAAATTTACACGCAATAGAAGTTTTTATACGTTTCTTTTACCACATAAAGTGTTTGGTAATAACTTTGAAAGTTATCGCGAATTTATAGTTTTATTTAATTAGTTTGAATGAGTAAGTGAGTTTAATTTTGTAATCTGAAAGAAATGATAAGATTAATGGTGATAGCAAGTTACAACACAAAAGGAGAATGCTTATAAGCATTAGCATGAAATCAGGCTATAATTTTCCCACCGCTGGGACCCCAGGCTTTCTCTCTATGAGAAGGGAATGAAGGGAATGTAATCTACCTAGAGCTCAGTGTGAACTGGTAATATCATAATATGACTCTCAGGTCTTCAAAAGTTTGGTTTTAGGACATGCTGGTTTCACGATGTTTTTCTTCACCGTTTTGAGAGCAGTGGTTATGAACTGAATTACGCAAAGTAACACGACTGCTTGGGTTCGAATCCATGACCTACGGTGACACATGCCAACTTTGCCCGTTTCTTTATGAAAATAGAATATATTTCAAGTTTTTTGTATGGGAACCTAAGTTTATGGGGTGGAAGGGACACCGTCGCTAAAACGGTAACCACGTATTCTGTACATCATTCTGAACCCGGGGACATACATAGAAATTTTTCGTACAAAACTGCAATACCGGTCTAAATGTTTGGAACAGGTGATTTTTTTTTCGGAATGATGTGCTCAAAATGATGTACTGTATACTATATTTATCCGTTTGTGTGGTTTATTACTGTAAATACAAGTTAGTTATTTTAGTAAAATATACTCCTATACCAATATTATAAATGTCGAAAGTTGATGGATGGATGGATGGATGTTTGTTACTCAATCACGCCAGAACGGCTGAACGGATCTGGATGAAATTTGGCACAGAGATAGATTATAGTTTGGAATAACACATTGGCTACTTTTATTTAATTTATTAAAAATAATAGTAGTGATTTAAAAAAATAAAAAAATACTATACTCATGCTGAGATTATTTAAAAAATCGGTCTTGTCGTTGAGTGGTGTCTTTCAGCCACTTCACCAGTAGCACGATAACGTGACCATAACCTTGATATCACGTTTTGTCTTGTTCCAATCTCCTCAGCAATACTCTGTTGAGTAGCCCCAGCTTGGAGCACGCCTGCTGCCCTTAACATTTCCTCTGTCATTAAATGGCGCCGCTGCTTGATGCACACAATAACATTAATTCGAAATTAACCGATAACTTGTTATAAAACTTAAATTTGACACAAAAAAATAGCCAAAAACTACTGTAGGTAAATGAAACCTTCGGACTTCGCTAAAATTATGCCGCGTAAATCTTTTGTTTTTAATTTATTTTTTCAAATTCAAATTTAGAATCATTCAAAAAGGTTTACAAAATAAGCTTTCTTCAACAGAATTAAAAACTGGCCAGTATTTTTTGAGTTTTAGAACTTTATACAAAATATCCCTAGACGGTGTTGATGTGTGTATATTTATTAAGCTTTCACCCATCTCATGACCTCACAAAACAATTGTTACAAAATAAAAACAAGTCAACCTCATGTTTCCCAGGAAAAGACATGCCCAGACAGCAGCGGTCCAGCAAAGACAGACAATCTCAACCTCATATATCGACAACAGCGCCTCATTACCTATATCTAACCAGTTCAGTTTACGAGTAACGTGTGGTAAACACACACTAATAAATTAAAGGAACCCACACACTAGTCGACGGGCGACGGATCGTAGGCGACTTACCTGTGAGATAACACATAACTTCACTGTTTTTATATACTCGCTGATCTGATGTTAAGGTGGTTTAGTTGGTGTATTGGATTGGAGTGGAGAAATTTGGTTTACATTTTTAGTTTGACCCTTTTTTATAAAAAAAATGCGTTTTATTTCAAGTCAAAATACCCTATATACAACAATAATAATAAATTGAAACGAATAAAATAGTAAAAACAGTAAAAAAAAATCAATAAAATATCATTAAAAAAAATGAAAAAATAAAAATAAAAACATTAAAAAAAAAACAAATGAAAATTAGTAAAAAAAAACAATGCAAAAACATTCAAAAAGTTAAATATGGAGATATACAGGATAGGTTATTGTGGCAGGTCCTTTTTAATTGCTGTGCTAACCAGCACATCAATCCGTGGCTGAAACTGAATCTTCTCTCTTATCTGTATACGAAGAAAGGCTAGACCATTGCAGTTCTTAGGACAAATAACACAGAAATAATATAAGTACTTGTATCAAACTAGTAACTTTCTGTTCTGAAACTATTTGGCATTGTAATCAGGCTCATTGGGTTTAGTTGCAGACGTAAACAGGAATACTAATAAAAGTCAATAAAATGTATGCATGTACAAAAAAATCGATTTTTCTGTTTGTCTGTGTGGCCACTTAGATTTTGCAAACATCTCAATAGATTTTTGGCAGTTTTTTTTTTATTCCAGAAGTTCACATAAATGATGAATATAACTACATACACATTTAAACGGGTTAGGGGCCTGATATCTCGATATTTTGATCGCTAAGGCCTTTGCGATCAAAACATCGTCAAACTAGTCTTGTATAAACGAGGAAAAACCCACAATTTGCTCTATTGCACCTATAAAATAACTATAAAACCACCTGTACCACCAGCTCTCGTAAAAGCCAAACAATAGAAAGTCCATATTCAATAATCACATTCATACCTCTGAAATTATTTCAGTAACAAACATGGCTATTAGAATTAGTTCCGTAGAAATGGGGACAGAGACAAACGCACACGTCGGATTGATGGGCGAGTCCGTCTGTGTCTGATGTATGGATGTCATCTATCGTGAGATGATATAATTAGACACACTCTGCGGTACAATATGTGTTTAGTATTGAGGAATTTTGGCTTATTAATACTTAGATGTGGGATCTGAGACAGTAATCAAGAATGTCTCGTTGGTATAGTGATAGTTAAATCGAGGTCTTGGGTTCGATTCCTAGGTCGTGCAGTATTATTAGAATGTGGTATTATGCCTCAAAATCTGCGGTGCCTTAGCAAAACATTTCATAGAAGAAGAAACTTTGTTATAAGTGTTTGAGATTTTTTTTAAATTATTTAATAATAACCTACTTATAACACGTATACCTGCCTACTTTCAATACGAGCAAATCCTATTCAGAGACGTAATATACTTCAAACAACATACAAAAAAAATGGCCAAATCATGACATGGTGAAATGTTCAGCTAACAAGAGGATGCCGATGTCCCAACTTAAATTATTCTACAACAATGATATATTTACCCAATTATTTACATGAAACGAGACAGAAGCTCAGGAATGGAAGTCTTTGAAGTGAGCAGACGGACGTGGAAAAACATGATTTACAGATGACGTCCTACTAATAATAACTATAGGCAATTCGACTTGAACGAACTTCACATCATTTGGATACTCTTATTTGACAGTTATGATCAACTTGTAGCATTTCCACTGCTGGGACTGTGACACAAGTCTCATCTCTATGGGAGAGAGAATAGACTATAATTTAGATTTTTTGCTCCACTGGTATTTTTCCTGTATCGTGGGTGCGTTTACAAACATTAAAACTCACATACACAAACGGCCAAACCCGGAACAACTACCTGTAGGCCATACACATATTTTGAATGCGCTAATCTCAGGAACTACTGGTTCGAATTGAAAAATTCTTTTAGTGTTCGATAGCCCATTTATCGTTTTACCTTCCGGTCAGCATAATTATTGTATTTTATCTCCTTTATTTATTTTTCTTGTATTTTTATTGTTATGCAAACTGAAAGAGTCGTATTCATACTGAATATTCAATAGAGAATCAAAACACGGTTAACTTTTTTTTAACTCCCAGACTAAGACGCTTGTAGATGAGAGGACGAGTAATAGAGAAGTATGGAAGAAGAAGACATGCTGTGCCGACCCCAAATGAAATATCTACTGTAGCTATCAATTATCATAATGATATCTTTATTTCAATATTAAGGTAAGATCTTTGCCACAAAAATCTACAACAGAATACTACCGGGTGATAAAAATCCTTACATAGGTACACCTTTCGTCTTTCATTCACCTGGCCATACATGCACGCCAGTTGCCAGTACTACGCACCTCACCTTTCTGAGGGACATCACCAGTAAGGTCAGTGTGTGTTCTTCTAGGGCGTCCCCTCCAGGCATTGCATAATTATTCGAAACCACATATCAAATATAACTAACACTGCTAACTCTTTAACCTAAGATAGTAATCAAAACTCGCAATCCCGCACTACCCATCACAAGAAGGCTGTACCTAATTCCATACAACACAACCATCAAATAACTACACTAACACAAATCGATCGAAATCTGCGCCCAGTAAATTGCTAGGCAGCAGTTTATAATAACAATTAACAATAAATAATAATGGCGTAATCACATTAACCTGTGTGCCGGGTATCGACGATGCTTAATTGAAATATTGATGTTACATGGTTCAGGGTTTTTGTGTCGCAGGTCATGCTAAACGGTATAAATTGCTCGAACACCCCGATTGATTGTAAGTTAAACTAAACTTTTGCTCTTTATTGTAAGTGAAACCGGAAGATAACACAGTGTTCTTAGGCATAACTTACCGCATGCCCTATCACCTGCGCACTTGATGATCTGCTCACTGCATCAGTGAGCGGAGTTCGCGTGGCTGAGTTTTGGGCTAAACATAATATTTAAACTTATTTGCCATCGATACGCTAAGAAGAAGAGGCATAACTTTGGATGCCAAGCTTTAGTGGGGCCCCCACATCGATAAATTATCAAAAAGCTTAGCTCTGCAGCATACGCCGTTAGAAAAATTCTTGATTTTACTGATTTAAAGACACCCCATTTAGTTTAATTTAGTTGTTTCCATGCATGCACATGCAATTTCGGCTAATCTACGTCCCATACATGAAACATATTTTAACTGTGTGATAGACCCAGGTATTTCTGAAGACCAAACACTAATCAGACTAATGTAAGACGGAAGAACATACACCAAACCACTATATGTGGACAACTGGCCAAAAAAACACGCTTATTTTTTTTCATTTACACGAAAAATTCGTATTGTAATGTGTGGAAGTGTCATCATATTTCATTTTGTGTCGGATCACTTAGCTTGGCAACGTTTCCATTGGCACCCGGCACGATTATGATATAATACGGGTTTGTTAACATTTTTCTACTTGCAACATGAAATGTCACATACATTTTTGTCACGCTAGTTTTTAAGTTCTCTTTGATGTGTGTTCTTTTGAATTTTGTTTGAAGTAAGTACAAAAACGCGAATATGATTTATATTATGCATTTTTTCAGTCGTTCAATGCTTTTGAATGAGCACTGAGAGTGGAATTTTGAAATTATTACAGCCCATTCACACGATGACGACTCGTTTTTTTTTTGACGTATCGCCATTTTACACGATTTGTCAATTTTTTTGACGGCGGCAATGTTTTTTAAATGCCCGTGTTCCCACGCATCATGCATCGTGGAAAATGACGGACAAGTCTTAAATCACGTCACGGAAATCACGGAACTAATGTGAACACCAATTCGTTTTTTTTACCGGCTCGTGATAAAACACGATACCGTATGCAAGCTGAACGTTCATCCGTCATGACGTACATATTGTGTTTTATGACGGATCGTCAATGACGGAAGCCGTGTGAACGGGCGGTTACTGTTAAACTCAAACCAAAACTATGGGGAACAGATAGAAGTACCTCAAGGAATAGTAAATACCATCTTGTTTTGAAACTGGCTCTTGTACTGGCACTAATGAGAATTGTGTAACAGAATAGTAAGGCGGTTCCATAGTCAATGATTTTGAACAAAAAAATATAGTCTACTCTACAATTTACCACAGATTATTTTTTATTCAAAATTATCGGATACCGGCGTGTGCTACTATGCTATATTGCCTAATGCATTGTTTTAGTGGTTTAAAACTATGTTCGCATTATTGCTTTTCTAATGAAACTGGTTTGGGGCAAATCGTTTGGATGGTTTCAAAGTCTATAACGGACATGGCTAGAATTTTTTTTTGTGTTTTACATATATTTCAAAATCCCCCTATTACCTACCAAGTTTTACTTATTGTTAATCCTTTAAATACTTTTTACTGTCACAATTACACCCAATGTTTGAAAAAATCGTCTACTGGATCATGACAAAACATGAATATTGTTAAATCGTCAAAATGAAACCATTGCAATTGTAAGTGTGTTACGCAATTATCCCGATGTCTTCTCCTGGAAACCCAACACCAAATAAAACACCACTTGTTTGATCAACCAGTCGATAGAAATAAAAATGAAATTTCAATATCCTTTTTAGTACACGACAACTGTCCTAAGCTTTTCAATCGGTCACGTCACGTCAAACCGCACACCGTACCACAACGGACACGCACCGAACACTAGTGGCCAGAGTCCGGCCTGCAGTGTCCAGATAGTGGCCAATGATTTAACGCTCAACTTTTGACACAACTAAGCTTTTTGGACACGCCAGCCTCCGCCTATAAATAACCTCTTACGTGAACTTGAGAATATGGCGTGAAATACGAGTGGGCGGCGATTAGGTGCGTTTTTTTGGATATCTGGAGGCTAAGAGACCTCCTGTTAGTTTGAAAGAATCTGGAAATTTGGGGTTGAAAACCGGTTCAAATATTAGTATTTTATCTTCTCTGCCAAGATGAAAATTGTTTCAAGGAAATTATCAAGGACAGAATAATCAAACTGTGTGTGAGAGGAATTGTCTACAGTAATAACTTAGGAAGGTGCCCTTCCCAAACATTATTGAGACAAATCAAATGCTTATCGGATTGTAGGTAACCTATTAGGATATTTGGTACAAAAGCCACACAAAATTTACGTTTTAAGAGAACGACGACGTAAGACTGGAAGATGCTCTAAACACTAGAACAAAATAAATTAAATCCAACTCTCCAACTTTCATTTTCTTCAGTTGCTCAAAGCTCTGTAGAACTCCTTACGTCTAATAAGTTAACATTTTCACTTGGCCCACAACATCCATGTTTTGGGTGGCTGTGATAAGGGCGCCCCGGTTCATATTTCACACATTTGTTTGAGGGCTACTCCTTATGATTTGTTGTGTCCACCGATGCCTGTGCTGACCCTTTTTCTTAGCTACGTGTTTAATGGTCGAGTTGAAAGAGCTTAGATTATTGTGACCTATATTCTGAAGTAATTATGGTGCTGGTGAAATTAGAGTTTCAGCCTCTATTTTGAAACTACCAAATAATACTGAGAATAAAATTTGTGTCCTTTTTGGCTAAAAGCTTAATCAAATTACAAACAACATCGGAACTGCTTGAAACCCTTGTCTGTTATTAATAGTCAATATGGATTCAGAAAGGTGAATCATATTTTCATAATCTCGTTTTATTTGAGATTGTGTTTTTGTTTTAAGTAATTGAAAATGATGAAGAACCAATGTACTAATAGGTACTTTATATGACCATCTAAATAAAGGCCTCCAATGATAATGGACAAACAGAATTTATACTCATGTATGACTTTATAGTCACCTTGTAAAACAAGATCGACAAATAAATATATGGGCCATTTATATAATAAAAACAACACATGTAATAAATATTTCGTAATAACACCCAAATTCTCCAAAAATCTGAATGACAACGATCCGAATACAGTTATCTTAGAACCTCCCAATTTCCTCGAATCCATCTCCGAATTCCATACGTCCAAACTACCGAATCACGATTTTTCGAAGAACATTTAAAAATAATATAAGTCTCGTCTTTACGACTACACTTCCTCTACCGAAGATTCGAAGATTGACCTCCAAAGGTTTCAAAACACGATCAATTGACGGGGCAGTAAACTTTTACAAGTTTTGTGAATTGTTCGTCGTACGAATGTCCATTGCCGTTTTTATCGTAATACATGTTTTTATTATAATAATATATGCTTTTATAGTGTCTAAAGTGGTCATCAGTGCGTGAAGGGTGGCCGAAGAAAGTTCTGATATGATCGGAGTGAAGAGCGGGTTACTTTGGAGGAGGCATGTTATTATTGTTAAAGAAACTCGACTGTAAAATAAGAAGTCAAATTCAAATGGAATAGAGAAGGCTTTGTACGACGGTGGATGTTTTGCGGTTCTTAACAAAATGTTGATGAATGGATTCTAATCGGATAAATCAGATAAGTATGACCTAGTTGCCTAGCAGATTTCCTCATTATTTATTTAATTGTAGTAAGTACCGTAGCCTAGCTGAGTAGCGTATCAGCTAAGCTACAGACAAAGAAAAAGTTACCTATACTGCCCTACTAAGCGCAAAAACCGTATCTCAAACCAAAACCGTAAAGTTGTTTTTTATACCGTGGGATACGTTTAAAAAATACGCATCTAATGAACTAAGCCTTTTAGCGCTATGTTGTTCAAAACATTTGAAAATAACCTTAAGAAAGATTTCCCTGTCTTACTTTTACCTGAAAACTAATTTTTACATAAATTTAATTATCTCGAAACTCACTTTCATTAAGATACCGCTTTTGCGCTTAGTAGGGCAGTATATCAGCGTGATCGATTTAAAAAAAGTCTAAACTGTAATGAAATTGACATAGCTTCCGAAAAGCTTGAGTTAATTTCTTTTAAATATTCTTGTAAATAAACGAAACGCTTTAAAAGCGGTTGTCATGTTTTTCTAGTATAAAATGATTAGCCGGGTAATCTAAATAGAATAAGCTGATGGTGAATAGATTGCCAATTATCATGACCTAGCTAATTATTTGTCTTTATAGAAAACAATACGATGTAAAACCTCTCACTCATTAGAAGGCTGACAGGAACAAGAGAAGAATGTATTTTTCTTGCATCATCAAAACAAATCCTATACAAACATTCCCAATTCTTCAATTCGCACATCCACGTGGCACAGCAATAAATGGAAAACAGTGTCCATCGGACGTTTCAGCAATGCCTTTAACAAAAAATAAAGGATGGGCATTATTCAGAATCGCCGCGCATCAAAGCCTGTTCGTTATATGTTTATGGTAGAACCAACAGTAAACTTTGATAACAATATAGATATGATTCCTTTTTGTTTTTAGATGTGTCTCTCTGATGGGATGAAGTGTCTTCAAATTTAGTTTGAAGAGCGGTGAAGATATTTTGGACATTTTATATGAGAAGATTCGGATCGAAGATATCGATCGATCGATAAAGATTGTGAGGCTGATTTTGATGAAAGTAACTGTACTTGAAGTATCTGAAACTAACATAACATAACATCACGCCTGTAATAGAAGGGTTAGGCAGAGGTGTACCCATTAGTACACCCACATTTCGGCAGTTATGTTTAAGCCCATGTCGTCGGGGGCGAGCCTATTGCCACCAACCGGGCAAGAACCCAGTCTCCGTGGCTGCTACTGAGAAATTCTTGATGGAAAAACCCAATAACACTTTGCCCGACCAGGGTATCGAACCCTGGACCTCATGTTCAGCAGTCACGCAGTCTTTATTTATTTACTCAGAATAATATCCAAATAATAAGAGGAACATTTAACACTGGTTGAATTTTGGACTCATCTAAACATACAACTATTCCTTTGATGAAAATGTGAGTCAACATTTACTTAATTTGAGTCTATTTTACAACTCAACCTATCGCAGTCCACTGCAGGTCATACAAAACCTTCTGCTTCCAGTCTGATCTAGTCAAATTTTAAGATGGTGAGTTCATCTAGGTGATGGGCGTCCCACTCTGCGAGTGCCACTCCTTTGGCCCATCGGCCGTCGATCCTACGAGACACATCTTTTCAGTAACTTCAACAAAAAATGCCAAAACATAATATAATATATTATTCTTTATTTATACAAAAAAAAAAAACAGATTGTAGTACATTTAACAGATTTCACAAAATGGGTAGTCTTAAATTTCTAACAATCAAGTAGGCCTCCTTGTTAGGCCATGAAATAGCCTGTATTAAGAAATAACAGTGCCGAAAAACATGACCTTCCTTTTCATTGTAGTCAGTATATAACTACATTTTGATTACAATAATTACTTGCCCACCAAACAATACAAGTTAAAATTATAACCAACTTAATGAACGATAAAGCTAAGTATTATTTTATGTAATTGTAAAATAACTGGGTTTTCAGATCCGTGACTGCAACATCAGTGAGATCCTGGTTTACGCAGTGTCCTTTATATTTATTGGTTTAATATAACTATTAACAGGATTTAAAAGTAAAGTGTTATCGTGGGTTAATCCATTGTGCGTTATAGATATGTGCAGTTGTCCTTCACGAAGTGTTTCTCCGTCAATGATGATCGGTATGGCTATTTAAGTTATGGGTGTGTATACGGCCAGTATTCCGATTTGATAGCATGATCATATAGTAATTCGTTTATTTTTTCCTAGGTGTTTGTGCTCGCTATATCAATGGCTTTAAAATTCACAACATAAATAAATATAAAATCACGCCTGTAATCTCCGAAAGGTTAGGCAGAGGACTTACCTTTGGTACATTCACGTTTTGCCTTATGTTTAAGTCTCATGTAGGCGGCGACCCTCTTGACAATATCCGGACACAAATCAATATGCGTCTACTAAGCAATATCTGATGGAGAAACCCAATTACACTTTCCCCAAACTGGGAATCGAACCCATGACATCGAGATCAACAGTAGCGCTTACGATAGCTAGACTAAAGAGATGGTCCAACCAAATTCAACCCGTAGGTATGTCGCATAAGAACTACATTAATTACCACCCATAGAATTAGCTATATTGTAAAAGTAACAATATGTGGTATGATATAATAAACTACATTCTTAGTAATACCATATGCTACCCACAACACACCTACCTCACCATATTTTAACATCTCATCTCGACAACCTTAAACATGTCACCCTGATCCGTAAAGAAATGCAGCGGATGATAAGAGATAAGTCCCATTTGACATGCGGCCATGACAGGTGACTGTTTGTACGGGGTGATCAGTGTTATCAGCGACTTGTGATTACGTGTTGTAAATATTAGGGAATTGGATGGATTTATTATGGGAATGTTGATTTGTTGGCACGGGTTTAAGAAAAGTAGCAGTAGTGGTGTTTTTTAATTGTGGCAGTGATGGGAGTTAAGACCAGTCTGGTGTCATCAACAGCCTAGCTTTTTTCCAACTATGTTGGGGTCGGCTTCCAGTGTATCTGAATACCAGTATTTTACATGGAGCGACTAAGACATACCTTGTGTGTAAGTGGGTTTTTTTCCAGAATGTTGTATTTGAATTCAAACTCAACTAATAAACCGGTTATAGGCGCTTTTGAACTGTCAAAAGATGAAGCTATGAAGCCTTGATAGCCATTCCACCCCCGATACCAGTAATCTAACAGGAACCTTATTGTATTGAGAATAGTGATCACTATGATGATTACGGATATGCAAAAACCGAGCCATAGACTGCAGTTCGGTGGTATATTTCATGCAGTGTTCACTTGCAAACATAGAAACATAATATTATGTATACTTAGAGCATTTAAAACCTGTTTGTCATAGTGGTCATCAGTTCGCGGATTATGTGAGAATGACATGAATGAAAAGGGAGTGAATGAGAGCGTGACGGTCGACAGGGCAGAATGGAAGAAGAAAACCTGTTGTGTCGACCCCAAATATCATAGGATAAGGGCAGGAAGATGATGCCGATGGTAGTGGTCAACACAAAAGTGATAGCGATTGATTTTTTGTTTTCCATAAAACCTACGTATCCTGGGAATATTGAAGATCAAGTATTCATTACCAATAGATTTAAAAGTTTCTTCTGTTTGTTTCGACTGCCTCGATGGTCGACTGTTCGCAATCGCGACTGCTGCGCATGAAGTGCTGGGTTCGATTCCCGGCTCGAGTAAATTGTTATTGGGTTTTTCCTTCAGGAATTTCTCAGTAGCAGAAACGGAGGCTGGATTTGTTCCCGATTGATGGAAATAGGCTCGCCCCCTTTTACATGGGACTTAACTATAGCAGGCGAAATGCGGATGTACGATTAGGTACACTTCTGCCTACCCTGCGATGATTACAGACGTGATGTTATGTATTTGTTGAAAGTTGCTACAGTAAAGAGTAGCTTTCAGTATTTATAATAATAGTCAATTAAATACAGTTTTAAGCTAATTAGGTATTTCTGTAGCGGAACAGTTACAAATAATTTCACTTGGACAACTTTTATAGTTTTTTGATTATTTTCCCGAAAGTGACAGAGTTTTACGATGCGATCTGCAGTTAACGCTTCGATCATAAATTGCAATTTAGGAATAAAGTTAGTACCCTCACAGATGAGTCGTGAATATATCTTGCTGAATTTACGATTAATAAAAATGTAATAAGTAGCGATTTATATGGTTGAATGCGGATTTTTTGGTATGTTTTGTTTTTGCACTTTTAATTTTGAATACAAAGTTGGACGAAAGTATTTTCAAAATTGATTGAATTTTGCAGAGAAACCTTATTTGTATTGATAACCTGAGAGGCTAGACAAAGAGTCATTAAAAATGCTTAAGATTGACATACAATGCTACAAAAATCGTTTTGCTTAAACGATATTGATAGGGTGAAAAACAAGATAGCGTTAGTTCTCATTAGTTTCTTTCTCCATAGACATCTACGCTTTGAAATGGGCAACTACAGTACTTTAACAAGTTATTATGCCTCGTGACTGTAGCTTCATTCTTTTGTTTTTGACATTCAAGAGTGCTTTCAAAACGGTCAAATTGAAACAAATGCTTTGAGTTTGGCCACACGTAAAAAGAGTAATATGCATGTGTCATGGGCACTATAGGTATCTAAGCTACTGACAAGTTTATGTCAATTCGGCAGTCGTGATAGTAAATACGAAATGACTTTCAAACTATTTTCACTTGCTTTCAGATCTCTCTCTAAAAACAGCTCATTAAGGTATGAAAATAATTGTGTCTTATAACGAACATTTCATATTTTATACGTACTTAGGTAATGAGCAGCTTATATTAATGCATATAAGGAAGCAGTGATAGCCTAGTGGTGTGACCGTTGGACTGCCAAGTCATAGGTCTCGAGTTCGAACCCAGGACACGCAACTCTGATTTTTCGGAATTATGTGCGTATTGAATAATTATCACTTGCTTCGGTGAAGAAAAACATCGTGAGGAAACCTGAGAGATATTTCTCGACGGTATGTAAAGCCAAGTCAGAGGCCCATGGGCGGCATAAAAACTCTGACACCAGGTTAGACACTAACCACACGGTAAAGAAGAAGAAGAAGAAGAATGCATTTAGTAAAACCCAAGTAGCAAAACGCATCTAGGCATCAACATTAGCTGTTATTTACTCTATTATTAACCAAGCATAAACCAACACCATTAAAATAAACTAAGTTAACAAACCTTCAAGCAACACTTATCGTAACCAATATCAATAAGTTAAATAATTAAATTCGTAGAACGATGTCCCCTCACTTAGCGGGCGCCATTTTAAAAATAATGCGCGCGCGCAGCTCTCCTTTCACGCGCGCCGACGATTATCGTAAACGCGACGTCGCATCGCGCAATTGTATCGGTATTTGATGCTAGTGACTGTTAGCTGAATTTGTGTTAGTTTTCATTTTGTTACGGTTTTTTTTTTATGACGCAACAGAAGGTTTGGATCTACTCCTGGAAATGACACCAAAGTAAGATATAGCTGTGTTTTTAGATGACAGGTGATGAAGTTTAGTAAAGTCTTTATAATCAAGACTGCTGTTCGTTCTACCTTTTGTGAGCTCTAGTGGCCATAATTACTTTTTAGGAATTCCAACTACTAATCGAAAACAAGGAAACCAGCAACTATTTGCCAATTCTTACTGCAGAGTTATGTAAAAGTTTCTGTAATCTGACAATAGTTTTATTGAAAGACAAAAATGTGACTCGTATAGTTTTCAAACAAAAAATATTACACTACATTAAAAACACACAATTACTAAAAAAGTAATAGTTCCACTCTTGTTAACTTAACACAAAAGAGAATGCCACAATAACTGACGCAATACAAATCACTTTTCACAAAATCCCGCAAACAAATGGAAACATGCAAAAATCAGGTCAGATCCGAACGTGTCAAAAGTCGAAAGGATCGCCGTTTTGCCTCTCGACGTCAATTTAAAAGTCGTAAAATGTTTTTATTGTGTAAATAACTACTGAAACATTATATTTTGTATGAAAATCATCGGATAGCCGCCAAATCCTCGTTGATAATCACCCGTAATGTTTCGTATGTAGGTTAGTATCAGTTTAAGATTAAAATTAATAAGCGCCAAGGTGATAACGGTATACGCATCGTAAAAATATTTGGGCAACTGAGCTGGTGAGAAAACAATTTTATTTATTTGGTAATGTTGAGTTTTGTGATCGCTTTTCAATCTGTTGGTGGAACGTTATTTGATTTTGCAATCATCAAAACCGTAGGTGCTCAACTTTCAATATTGATATCAATATCTTTTCGCGAAAAGAGATCATTTTGCTCTCGGATCAGTCGGATCACCATTTTGTTAAACACTAACACGGAACACCCGTATCTATAGTCAAGTTAAAATATTTACTTTAGCTTAAGCAAATTACTTAAGCAAAATTTTGTATACAATAGACGAAAATTTTAAAGAAGTAAGAACCGTCAAAGAAAGCAATGCTAAGAATTCTAACTTTTTACAGTTCTAACTTCAACCAATTACTAAACTACATAATAAAAATCGTATCTTAAAAAATGACATTTACTCAAGTAAACACTTTGACTTCTTCATAGATATGGGGGTTACACTGAGGTGCCACGGTAGGTACTTCTTTCTTTTTCATGTGGTTAGTACCTAACCTGGTGTCAGAGTTTTATGCCGCCCATGGGCCTCTGCCTTGACTTTACATGCCTTCGAGAAATATATCTCAGGCATGTTTGGTTGTGCTGCGGGTTGTTCGAAAGAGATACCGCGGCCCCGGAACACAAAGGGCGATGAAGGAACATGGGTGGGTTTTAGTCAGTAAAAGTCTGACACTCCCTCCCGCTCAGCCCAGAGCGGGAGAAGTCATTTGATCATTTCCCATCCGAAAAAAAAAGGCATGTTTGGTTTCCTCACAATGTTTTCCTTCACTGAAGCTAGTGATAATTATACAATACGCACATGAATCCGAAAAATCAGAGATGCGTGTCTTGGGTTCAAACTCGTGACCTATTACTTAGCAGTCGGCCGATCATTGCTTATAAGGGATTCGATTTTGATTTAGTGCTAAGTTTTATAAAATTTTCCATCACAATTTTTTTAGAATCAGCATGCAATCTGAATTTGTAGCCGGTTGCTGGTAATAAGTTCGCCTATTACGAGGGGACTTAAGCATAACTGGTGAACCAAACACAATGTACCCACATTGCGCCATGTTTAAGCCATGTGGTACATCTCTTCCCAACACTTTGAGGATTCCATGTGATGTTATGATACATAAAAGCTACATAAATCACCAGAAAACTTCAACTAACAATGAACACGTTAATCACCGCTCGCTTCCATTGTTGGCGATGATATAATAAAATGGTGTAAATCATCACAATGACGGTGTTGCCGAAAAGTTCTCTGTTTACGGCAATTATTATTATAGAAAGCGGGTATCCTGTCAGTCGCTCAACCGTGTCATGATTCATGGGTGATATGATACATCATACTAGTTGGCTTTCAATTCTTGACCTCCTCTTAAGTCGATATGTCGCAACGATCGTAAAAATATTTGGGCAACTATACGTCTTTAAGAGCCTAGGGTCGGGCGAGAGATTTGAAGTCCTTCGATTAAGAATACTTCAGCAGCTGTTTGGAATCTGGATTTGGTTAAAAGCGCACTTATTAGGTGGAACTTAATCATGATTAGGTGGACGTTTCATACAGTCATATAATTTCACACTCTGCAACCCCTGACATGGTTTCATTTACCTGCCAATACCTGGATATATTACAGATTGATGGTTAGGTGATCGTGTTTCGTCCCTGTAACATACTTTAAAACAATGAAATTATTTCTTTTACTAATGCCATGAAAATAGGTACCTACCTATTAAAAACTTTACAATCGATTATTAGTGTTATCACCAACAACGGTAAGTAACTATTAGAAATCAGGATAAGCACAACGAAACATAACATCTAATCCCAACTAATATTATTTATCGTTCCGTTAATTGGTAAGTCCCGATGCCCAGCAACCCGTGCTTGTAACAGACACGCTCTGACGTAAGGGACCAGGTTGCCTTTGATTTATATGTCTCTTGCTCCTCCCAGATCAAGTAGATTCTCAATTTAAGGTTACCTAGGTGTGTACTATTAGTATTTACTGTAACGGCAGCTGGGGTCTGGTCTGGAAGAACAGTCACTAGTGGAAAATAACATTCTTTTTCTGACGGAATCTTTTCACACCTATTTTCTGCGAAAAGTTAGGTAAATGTATTATACATTTAGTACAATCAGATTTGCCAGTTATATTTAAGTCCCATGTAATAGGAGGGCAGCCTGTTGTCATCAGCCGGCTTAAAATCAAGAGCCTGCTGCTGAGATATTCTTAAAGAAAACCCCAATAACACTTTACCCAACCTGGGAACTGAATCCACGACCTCATACTCAGCTGTAGTGCTTGCAACCAAATAGACCAAACACCATTCAAAAATAATGTTTTATTCCAACAAAAGTTACAGAAGGATCAAAACTTTTTCAGCCCGAGTCAAATAGGTACACAAAAATCAACGATCTCCAAAAAATAACCTAGATCGAAAACTTCCAGGAAGTCTATTGACCTAGAAACTTCTCGATTTGAATCTAAAATACTGTCAATTTAGATCTAAAGTGTTGAAGTTTCGGCGCCAAAAGTTTCCAATTTATTATCATAGGAAATAAAAAGTTTTGTTATTGTTTGAGATGATTCCAAAACAAATTATTGCGTCTGATTGAAGGTAACTTAAAGTTAGAGCTTTTCACTCATGCTAGAAATTCTCATATTTTGTTGGAAATTCTTAATTGTTTTAGAAATAGGACCGAAGCAAAACTTTTAGAACTGCAACATCGATCAAATGTTTTTCTGTAGTAACCAATACTGTTCCAAATCTGGGCAAAGGCCTCCGCAAGTCCTGCCAGGCACAGTTTTAAGCTTTAAAAGTGAGACTCTTGACTTAAATGAAACAGACACCTTCTCCCAACCCATTATGAGAAAATGAGGGAAACTTAGACAGAATAGAGCACTGCAGCGTTAGACCTATCTGCCAATTACAAGAAACTGGTGAAGATAACATAACATTACGCCTGTAATCCCCGAAGGGTTAGGCAGAGGTATACCTAATAGTACACCCACATTTCGCCAGTTATGTGTAATAGGGGGCGAGCCTATTGCCATCAACCGGGCACAAATCCAGACTCCGTGGCTGCTACTAAGAAATTCCTGATCGTCCAATGAGGCAGTAACATGGTGAATTTTGTATGTATTTGACTACTACACTGTCACAGTCCATTTATAGGCAAAAACCAGTCAGAGCTCACCATCTTCATCTCCTAACATTACATCACTTAGCTAACAATGACCAAACAGTCACTTTCTACCATATTTTACGAAGAGGCGTTGATATTGCGTCTGTAGCCTATTGTTTCATAAGTTATTACTTTCGTATACCGTAAGATAAAACAATATGAGGTTACGTATTTCATCTGCGCATGATATGGGAAACGTAAAAATGTGCGTTACGTAATTTAAGAGGAATTGATGGGACTTGGGTCACAAACTGATGCAATGATTATGACTGAGGAGCTCGTGGCTAAATAACAGCAGCCTCATAAGGTTAAGCCGCGCTTGCCTAGGTTGGTCCGTGGATGGGTGACCACCGGTAACATACCGCGTTTCCTCCGTGCATCGGAAAGCACGTTAAGCCGTTGTCTCAGCTGTCATTTAGAGATCTTTGAAAGTCGTTACAGGTAGTCAGTGGCCCGAAAGTCAGACAAGGGGTATCCAGTACTAACTGGGTTGTGGAGGTCAGGTTCCCACAGCTGGGACACAGACCCACTATCTTTGAGAGAGAGTAGACTTGATCCACCTCGCGGGCACAATGCGGGTTGATAGATATCACATGTCATCGAATTTTTGGTTTTTGGACAGGGCTGTTTTCTAACGCTGATCTTCTACCTAAATAACTTCTTTTATTTCATTAAGGTCCTTTCATGTTTAACTGCTTATCCCATATGAATTACTTAAATTATTCCAGTCCGTCAATGTAAAGTCGGTTAAATAGTACTTATAAGTTATAAGGAAATAACGGCTTCGTACTTAGTAGGTACGCATTAAAACCAACGCCAGCTGAGTTGTTTAAAAAAATAAGTTATTGCCATGAGCCTTTCGTTTCCCAACAAGATCTCGTCAAACGATAACTATTTTGATAATTGACCCAATGATATATACTTTAAAATAAATATATTGATCTCATATATTAACATCACGCCTCCAAAATAATATATCTATCGCTAATCACCAATATACATCAAAAACTTACAATTAATTAAAACAATAGCCAGCCCCTATTGCAAAGAGCTAAAGTTTAAAATAAATCATAACTAAACTATTCAGAAAAAAGCTTCAGGCGCATACGCACCGATTAATCCTACAAAACCTTTATCACATTAAAAACCTACTTTAACACCCTATACATAAAAACCAAAATCATGTTCCTATGCAATAGTTGAAACTCACCTTGCACGTCTGAAATGCAACAGTCAAATCCCAACTCTAACTTCCAACGGAAACAGTTGAAAGTCGCCTGCATTGCTTTCTACGTCCAATACCTGTCCAAGCGCTTGCCAAACCCAACTCTATTCATCAAGATCTAAGGTGTTATTTTCTATGTGCAAAGTTACCTATACTTGAAGCACATAATATCAATCACAAATCAACATTGACACGGACCTGCCCAGTCCGTATAGAAGTTAATTGTTGGCTGCGCACATTATCATTAGTTCGTAGCGTCGTGCTGCGCCTGCGCAACCAGATAATATCTGCCGATTATAAATTTAAGATGGTCAGTCGTATGATTGTGGTACATTGGATACGTTAGATGGGCAGTTTAATCAGGTATTGAGTATAGTTTAATTTCTGAGATGGGAGTATGGTTGATGTATGGTCTCTTGGTCTATAAAGCTGTGGCCCTTTTATGGTTTGCATTTTTTATTGCTGTAAGCTGGGTATTGGGTGTACTGGTAACGTGCAGAAGGTTGTTTTGTTTGACCGGATAAGAATTTTCTAGTTTTGATTAAGAAACATATCAATCAGAAAACCATAACATCTAATTAACTTTTAAACTCTGCCTTTTAATTTCATTTAACTTTCCGGGTCGAGCAAAGTGTTATTAGGTTTTTGATCAGGAATTTCCCATGGATTTTTTTTGGTTATTGGCAATACCTAGGCTCGAATCCTATTACATAGTACTTAAACATAACTAACCATTAGGTACACCTCTGCCTAAACCTTCGGGTGTTATGTTATGTTTTAAATTCCTCTTTGCTATTCTTTTTCATTTATTATGACATAACATTATTAACGTTGGTTGTCCAGCTCTATCCGTCACGCACGACTTCTATGTATTCCGATCTAATTATACTTTCATTCCTAGTCTGGTCATTTGTAGATCTTTGACAGTTGTTTTGATGAGTCAGACGTCTGAAAGTCTTAGATCCAGTCTTACCAAGGGGTATCGTGTTACCCAGTAAACACTAACGTGATGATAGCGAGGAAGTTATAAGCATAACATCTCATCATCCGCCCAGCCTTTTCCCAACTATGTTGGCGTCGGCTTCCAGTCGATCTGGATGCATCTGAACGTCAGTATTTTACATGGAGCGACCGCCTGTCTGACTTCCACAACCCAGTTAGTACTGGGTAATACGATACCCCTTGGTAAGACTGGTTGTTAGACTTTCGGGCCACTGTACTGTACCTGTAACGAGTGTTTAAGATCTACAAATGACAGCCGAGACCAAAAGTTTAACGTGCTTTCCGAGGCATGAAGGAAACTCGGTATGTAATGGGTGGTCACTCATCCACAAGGCAACCCAGGCATGTCCGGCTAAAAGATCGACCCGAGCGGCTGTTATTATTTAGCCTTGAGCTACCTCGTCAAAATAAGCGTAAGTTACAACGAAGATATACCGATAAGGTACCTTCCCTCCCGGAGAATTAAAGCCAGGCAAAACACCAGGCCCACCCGGTACTCAAATATATCATAGGGAGGTACCTACATCTTGGAGTTTTCCTACAGCAGGCCGTCAGCTTGCTCTGACGCGGCCGGTCCATATCCATTTGAATTTTGATGAGACACGTTGCCATGACGGTTTCTGCATGATTTATTTTATCTATATTCTGTTTCGATTGATTTATTGTTATAGACGTCGGCGTCGTTGGTGTTCTTAGAAAAATTTGTAGTTTTTAGGTCACTTTAGAGTTACACGAAACGATAAGGTTTTTTCTTGAGAATGATGATTTCGTTGGTCTAGTGAGTCACAATCACGACTGCTGAACATGAGGTCCTGGGCTGGATTCCCGGGTCGGGCATTTGAAATATTGGATTTTTCCATCAGGAATTTCTCAGTAGCAGCCACGGAGGATTTGTGCCCGGTTGATGGCAATAGACTCGCCCCCTATTACATGGGACCTAAACATAACTGGCGAAATGTGGGTGTACAGTACTATAGGCGCTCGCCCCCTATTACCTAAACATACCTGGCGAAATGTTGGTGTACAGTACTATAAGGTACACCTCTGCCTAACCCTCGGTGATGATGATTCGTCATTACTGTTTAATACCAGATCCCTAAATATTAAAACTGAGGTTTTTCCTGTCAATTTTCCTCTAAAATTCCAACAAGTTACAAATATGTTTACATTCGGTTTTCAATTAGTGTTAATGGATGTCAGACTTCCCGCAAACAAATAGCAGCTGAGACCAACGGGTTCACGTGCCTTCCGATGAACGTAAGGATCTTTATGTGTAATGGATGGTTACCCATCCACGTACCATCCTCAGAAAGCGTAGCAAAACCTTCGACCGTACGGTTGTTGTGACTTAGCCACGAGCCTCTTAAATTCAAAAAGTTTATTGTATTAAAGTCATGAGATGACAGGGACACTGCTGCAGGTGTTGATGTTAAATCTTCCATGAATTTATGGAACTTTAAAACATAATCATTCTGAACTATGTACATGAAAAATGTTAGAGTAGGTATTTGTATCTGTTACGGCTAAAATTCAAAGTACGGTTACACCTAGTTCTAACCGTCTACACTTAGGTGCAACCAGTAGCAGTTACACTTAGGTGTATATTTTTTATTATTTATTTATTAAAACTTTATGCACAAGTATAAATAACACTGTACAAAGGCGGACTTAATGCCTTGGGCATTTTCTACCAGTCTACCTTAGGGTGATGCAGAGAGAAAACATAGTAGGTGCAGCATAAAAGAAAATGTCACGAAAACATTTATAAATAAAATATAACAATAAATACATAAATACACGACTAAAACTTGGTGTTACTGGTTTAATTCGGCCAAAACTAGGTCTAACCTAGTTTTCACTAGCGATTTTGATGCAAGCCACTTGGATGTAGCGTTTACAGGCCGCTTTAGTCAGTTTGTCTTAGCAATAAAACGATACACCTAAGTTCAACAACTGCTGCCGGCCACACCTAGGTATAGCCGGCTAGAACTAGGTGTTACCGTAATTCGGCTTTTAACCTTAACATATCCAACTTCTGACTGTATTGTTTGTTTAGTGGTCGCAAGCGCGACTGCCGAGCATGAAGTCCTGGGTTCGACTCCCGGGTCGGGCAAACTGTTTCAAAGTTTTTCCATCAGGAAAACACATCACACATGCTGCTCACAAGGAGTGGGAGTGGCAAACTCAAACTCAAAGCATTTATTTCAATTAGACCATTACAGGCACTTTTGAATGTCAAAACACAAAAAAAAAACTAAGCTACAGTCCCAGTCACAGGGCATAATAACTTGTGAAAGTACTGTAGTTGCCCATTCGAAAGTGGCAATAGGCTCCCCCCATATTACATGGGAATTAAACATACCTGGCGAAATGTGGGTGTACTACGAGTATTAGGTACACGTCTACTTACCCTTCGGGGATTACAGGCGTGATGTTATGTTATATCCATCTTCTGTACTCCAAAGACTCACATATTATATACTTCTAATACCATCTCAACACAACAAAAACAATCCCAGGTACCCACAACAAAGTGCAGCAGCGGCCACCCATCCATCCGTCATCCCTCGCCCGAGGTAAGGCAACGTTTTTGCGACCGTCTGAATTGATGGCTGCACGTTATTGGAGGTGGGACTGAGATGTACAGCCGACTCGACTCGATATCAACTGATATAAGGCTAGCTTGTGATACCAGAGGTGTGGCCGGTTTTGATACTTGATAGAAAACATCTGAATCTTTCCATGTTACATTATTAAAAAAAAAAAAGTCATTATTTCAAGACTGAGAATCAGCTCATTTCTAATGTCAAAATCACATATGAGACCATAGATCATGACCATGGCCATGGTAATGTTAGTGAGCATGTCAGTTTAAAAACTTATATCACATATGAGAGGTCGCCAAATGACTGATTTTCACTGCTTTCGTGTGGTTTAGCTGGAGGCAAAGAGGTGCCAGAATTATCTCCCCAGCAACAGATCTGTCTTTTATGCTAGAAAAGCTTGATTCAAAACAAATTTAATTGACTGGACTGGTTTTATCTACCCCTGAATCAAATAGAGGACTTCACAAAATATGGTGGTGTACATATTTGTAGACCAAATTGTATCACCGAGAAACTATTGAAATCCAAGGTAACAATGCTTTGTTGAAGATAATGAATAAATAAACCTAACATAATCTGTGGTATTCATAGTCCATTATAATGTAAACGTCACACATAATATGACAGTGACGGATAAAACGAATGTCAATAATTAATGTCATGAATTGTCTATCTCTTTCTTATGCTCTCTCTCTCTTTGATTCGCCGCCATCGCTATGAAACGTACTCAATTGTTTTCCGTTTTCTATTCAAAATAAATCCTCAAAACCCTTCATGCTTCACGTCGGACCTTTTTAAAAACCGTCGCACAGTCGTATTTTCCAAAAAATCTCAAACATCTTAAAGTATCAAAACCTCTTGGTGCCAGTACGGCGCGCAGACGGCACTACACTCGTATTACTACAAATCATTCAACCCGAGCCAGTCCTGAAATGTTTCCATTCTTTTATTGATTTATTCAGCATTATTATTAATTTTTACAAATAAAATATAAAAATCCAACATGGCGGCCTGTTATTTATTAAAACGTTAAACTTACACGCCCAATCTGATAAGTATTTTATATTTATAGTCCATATTTTTGTTTCAATTTCGTTTTTTGTTACTGTCAAGGTTATTTGAGGATATTCTGTTAAATTAATGCTGATTTTTGGAATAAAAAGAAACATGATCGATGTTAAATAAGGGGAATATGTAAGAACCTAACCGATTGTTGCACATAATTTATTGTGATTCAACCGAAATTAGGTTTTTATGCTAATTATATAAAACGTATTACCTGCTTGTGAGTTGTGATACATTAAAAGAGGTCATCGTTTTAATTTCAAACTAAGACACACAACTATCAAAATACTAACTATAAATGCTGTATGATACCGGCAAATACCACATCTAGACATTATAATGACTTCTTCATCACGTTTCGAATAATTTAGAAGACTGGTTCAACAGTAATCTCATTTATCTCCTAAAAACAAAATCTGATTGAGTTTGTCTCAACTGACAAAACAAAACTTGATTATAGAGATTAGCAGGTATTTGTTGAAAGGTGGTAACAATCATTTGAGGTCGGCTGTCTAGGCAGCAAATTACTCATCATCTGGCTGCGTTTTGCCAACTGTGTTGGGGTCGGCTTCCAGTCTAACCTGATGCAGCTGAACACCAGTATTTTATATGGAGCGACTACCTATCTGACCTCCACAACCTAGTTAGTATTGAGTACGATCCCTCTTGGTAAGACTGGTTATTAAGATTTCGGGCGACTAACTAGGTATCAGTAACGACTGCCAAAGATCTATAAATGACAGCCGGGACTCGGTATGTAATGGGTGGTCGGTCACCCATCAACGGGCCGACCTAGGCAAGCGCGGCTTATTCTGAAGATCGACGAAGTTAATATTTAGCCTACGGTTTAACTTATCTACTGTTCGTACAAAATTTAAGTTGAAGTCAGTCGACACGAAAAGAAGAAGATCATGTGAAATCTAAAGCAAGAACACCATCGCATATTGTAGAAGCCCATTCACATTGTTTGAAGACCAAACAGTACAAAGAGTTCACACTTTTCAAGCTAGCAGATCCAGAGGTAAAATTTATAAAAGCCGAACCAATCGACAAACGCCATTCAAGTGTCGTGAATAATGTATTCTATATTGTTAAGACAATTTCCAGAGAGCACCAAACAGCAGAGATCACTATACAACCGAATAAAACACACGTCTAAACAATATGTAGTTGTCACCGGTTGATAGGACCTGTCTTTCAAACTATCTGGTTTACTACCTGATCTATAACATCCCATCAACTAACCTTACGCAAACAGAAACACACTCTAACTTTAGTGCAACAGAGCTTGAATTTTAACAGTAAGAAACATTGACTTTCGTAGATGGAACAGCGTGTATTGGCACAACCATATTTCGAAATTTCTGATAAGCAATCGCTTTGGGTAGTATAACATCCACTGCGCGTTCTCCATGCTTAGTTTCAAAAAGTTTGATAGTAAAAGCAGTAATGTAAGCTGTGTTGGCTAGGATGATGGTACCAAAAACGGTGTTGATGTAATACAGTTTTGGTTTGACGTCTCAGGGGAGACGGCAGCTAGGTGTTGAGGTGATCCTGGGCTGGATAGATCAATGATATGTCAAAATCGTGTTATACTTGTGGGATTTATGCAGACTAGTTTCGGTAAGCAATCAGGACAGTGATAGATTCGTACCGAGGTGTTACGTTGGGAACATTTCCCTCGTGGCTATTGCATCCGATTCGGTTTTGATATCTCGTTAGTGCATACGTTTTGAGAACGGTTTGCGGATAGATATTTCTATGGTTCTTTCGGGTTTTATGCGAGTTTTCGCTCGTGTGAAAAGAGTTACAATTCTGGAAATCGTTAGCAAGTTGTTGGAAGATTTTGACAAATAGTTCGAAGCGTTTCGTAATCGTACAATGACTTTAAACAGGACTGACATATGTAGTTCCCAGCTTATTTAAGTCAATCCATTAGATTTTTGACGTTACCGGCTTGGCATCATTTAATATTACGTCAATGAGTAATTTGCTGTTTGATGTTCCCACCAGGTTATTTCCAATTTGGATCAACTGTATCTTCACAAAAAGAGTCTGAGTCAAAACTGAGGACTAGCAAGCAGTCTATAAAAAAAAAACAATGGAACGTTTCGATCGTAAAAAAATCTGTTTAAAATCTGAGGGCTCAGAGAAAGTGACATTCTATCAGCGATAAATATGATGAAAAAAAAAAATAGGAGATAGGTACGCTACCGAAAAACTGTTGAAAGTTTTTGAAACCTAGTTTTCACCCAAAAAATTAATCCACCAAAAAAACCTTTGACTTTCAACTCTCATGCATTATATCTAATTTAAGCGCGAAAAAAGGCTCACAACATTATTCCGTGCAAGCCGAAGTCTGATGGAGATGAGTTGCTATATAATTCATGGGGAATGGGCCTGCAACCTGTCACGTATCACGGCGACACGTGTTGTGTACCATGCTTAGTAACGGCATTGTATACACCTACTGAAAAATATAAACTCTTGGAAAAATATTGTGAGATGGAGGGATGTGCGAAATGGTTTAGGAAGAAAGATGTTTTTAAAATTGACACCATTGTCACAACAAGTGATGATAAAATCCTTATAATTTTGTAAAAATATGTCAAACTTGGCTGTCGATTTGTTTATCAGCTAAAATCTACTTTCGGCAAAGGGCATCATCATCAGCCTACAGCAGTCCACTGCTGGACATAAGCCTCTTCAAACGCACGCCACTGAACTCGACTCGGCAACTCTCATCCAGTTGCTACCAGCCACCCTGCGAAGATCGTTGCTACACCGAGCCTATGGGCGTCCCACCTTACGCTTGCCGATTCGCGGTCTCCACTCAAGAACACGTCTACCCCAACGGCCTTCGGTTCTACGGCTAATATGTCCGGCCCATTGCCACTTCAGCCTACTTATTCGGTGAGCGATGTCGACAACTGTGGTTCTCTGTTAGACTACCACGTTCCATTGGCAAAGAGTCTTCATACTGATTGTAACGCGTGTGCAAAATGTCCTTGAAACGAAATAATATAATCTGGTGTAACTCCTGGCAACTTTTTGGAGGGTTTATTGAAACTTTAATAAAAAATAAATGTTGCATAAAAATACAAAATTTGCATTTTCATGGAGAAAGTCAAGAAGTTTTAATTTAAATTAAATGACGATCTAATTTAGCAACCTCCCATTTATTGCCAGCTCTATTTCACCGCCTACTCACACAAGCTTCGGGGGTAAAACGCGAAACAATTCAACCCCCGCCATATTTAATCCACACATCCAAACTACGCAACACACAGCTCTCAGAAAGGCATTAAATTAACTCTTATTGTCTCAAAACTTCTATCGGTACGGGATCGAATCGCACAAAACATCGTACCTGAATAACCCAATAATTGTGTACATAAATCATTTGAACGACTTCTGATAATTCGCCCTCCGAACTAAGGATAGGTTGCAAGGCGTAAGAGAATGAAGTTTTGGTGACGAGGTCATATGATTAGGGCCGTAGCTAGGAACTTGGTTTGGGGAGTTACATCCTAGTTCTAAAAGCAGATTAATCAATAGATTAAACACCAATCAAGAAAGGCATTGCTTAGAAACAAACTTTTATTATGCTACTCGATGGATAACCGTTTCTGCATTGGGATTGACAACACGATTATGGGCGGCGGCAGTAGATATTATTTTCTTTTCTGGAGATTTCATCGTCATTTTTACCTTGATTTGAGTCTGAAAATAGTTTAAGATGGTCTTGTGTTTATAGAGTATACGTTTTCTGGCAATTAATTGGTTTTTAAGATGTTTAGTAGTTCATAAACGGGGTGGCACAGATTACATAATATCTTTACTATTTTGGTTTTATTCTATACCTGAGCTACTTTCCGCATAAATCTGATACGTAAATAAATAATAAAAGTTCAGTGAAGTGTGCGCTTAATGCTTAGTTACGATAATATGCCTTGGATAAAAAGTTTTGTGAAATTTGGGGTTCTAAGTTTTTATCCTTTTCCCTCTAAGAAAACTTCATTGGCCCCTTACGAGTTTTGTCTTAAAATCGCCTTCGCTTATAACACAAACAGAAGTATAATTCTCCCTCCAAACGTAAGGGTTTGAACAGACCGACGATAACACAGATACGTGCGAAATGCGACTTTTCAACCTTTTGTGGGCCACAGACGCGATAATGTTTCCAATGTATGCGCTATGTTGTGATATTTTTGACTTTGTCACGCTACTGATACATACTTGTACCCACATTGTGTCCCGGGGTTAACATTTTATCTTTCTTTGAAGTTATTACTTTGAGGTGGAGATATTAGAGTTGAAGTCTGTTGTTTTTCTGTTCGAGGTTTTAATGATGTTCCTAACATAAGGTGGGGTAAACATGACGATGATAAGTGAAGATATTATCTAAATGATAAAGAGTGAGGGTTTGTATTTAATTAAACACGTGTAAAGGTGAAAACATCTTGAATAATAATTTATCAATGAAAAGTTCAAGTGGAAAATTATTGTTGTGACTATTGTTGCCGACTTTTCCGAATAGAATGCGCTATTATGCTGCCATCGTCTGCATAGCTTTTTCCCAACTTTGTTGGGGTCGGCTTCCAGTCTAACCGGATGCAGCTGATTAACCCTATTTAATATGGAGCGACTGCCTTTCTGATCTCCACAACTTAGTTAGCTGGGCAATACGAACCCCTTGGTGAGACTGGTTGTCAGACTTTTAGGCCACTGACTACCTGTAAGGACTGTCAAAGATTTACAAATGACAGCCGGGACCAACGGCTTAACATGCTTTCCCAGGCACGGAGGAAACTCGGTACATAATGGGTGGTCACCCATCCACGGACCAACTTAGGCAAGCACGCGTTAACCCAAAGATCAATCCGAGTGGCTGTTATTATTTAGCCACGAAGCTGCCATGGAGATTGAAAACGACCTCCATAAGTATTTACAAATCCATACTCTATCCATCAAAGGTAAGTAGGTTAACCTCCCCCATATTCCTAGCACAGGTACTCTTCAAAGTGTACTGCAAAGGGTTAGTTAATGAAGTTGCGGGACCACCTGTCATCCCTTATTAGAACCATCGATGCACCGCATAATACACACTCTTAGACATCTCATAACTTAGTTAGAAGGAGGCAACACATGTCGTACCAAGACCGAGATTTTTATTGAATTTTATAGTCATGTCGACATGATCAATAGTTTACTATAGTTAGAAAAGTTTCTAGTTGCTGTTGTGTGATATCCAAACTGTTTAATGACACTGTTATTATAAGATTCTGTCACCCAGTGAGTGATGTCTTTTTTCGAGGGAATTTTAAAACTTTGTACATAGGCATGAATTTCTCTTGAATTTACCAAGTAAAGAATCGTAGTCGACCGCTGGATATATTAATTGCCTTTGGCAAAGTGGTAAAGCAGTGCTTATTCATCGTTAAATTCCAGTTAGTCAACTGACACACAGCTTTATTTTCGAACGATGTCCTTAAACTGTATATAAACCTATTTACGTAGGTACTTAAGTGGTAGCTGCCATAATTATGAGCATTCCTTACCTACCACACACATGGACACACAAAACATATTAATTTAATACCTTGCATGTCTGATTAGTCAATTTATGTAAACGCATGTTTGACAAATAAATTATCTTTCTTTATTTCTTTATTACCAAGGCACTGACATATTTAAGTGATTCTACGACCTATGCATTAAGACGTGATTTCCAAAGTGCATTGCTTATTTCGCTAACCTCTCACTACCATCCACATCTGCCTAGCCTTTTTCCAACTATGTTGGAGTCGGCTTCCAGTCTAACCAGATGCAGCTGAATACCAGTATTTAACATGGAGCGACTGTCTATCTGACCTCCACAACCCTGTTAGTACTGGGTAATACGATAACCCTTGGTAAGACTGTTTTGTCATACTTTCAGACCACCGACTACCTGTAACGACTGTCAAAGGTCAACAAATGACAGCCGGGACCAACAGCTTAACGTGCTTTCCGAGGCACCTACCTACCTTAACCGCAAAATGTTTACAGGCCTCGTACCTCTCAATCTAACTAATGAAATCCCATTCACTACAGATCTCCTAGATCGGCAAGCAGATACGGGCACAATCACTAGTTTCAATACAGTTGGCAGATAGGCATTGTTCCGAACTTATAATTTGATGACAATCGCGAACTATGGCACACTATGGAACTATGGAAAGTGATAGTTTCTAACTTACCTATTTGAGGAGTTTGTTTAATTTAATTGTAGGTGGGTATTTTAAATTGGTGTTAATATTGTATTGTTTATCTTTGATTGTATCAGATTTCTAGATGGTTTTCAGGCGTAGCACAGATGGCCTAGACAAGCGGCAATAAGCGTTTCGGTTGCTTATGCGAATTCTATACATTTTTAACTGACTTCTAAAAAAGAGGAGATTTTCAATTCTGCAGTATTTTTTTACATTTATATCGTCGTTTTCGCTGATAGATTGACACTTTCTATAGGATCTCAGGTCAAGTTCAGTGTGGTCAAATTGTGGATCGGAAGGAAAATATGAGGCAAATTGAAAAGTACTTGAAAACTACGTTATTGTTGGAAAGTGACCTTAGGAAGCACTGGAACAAGGAATCAAATTGCTATCAAACGGTGTTTGATTAGAATTACAAAGTTTTTGTTACGTAAATTCTATTATACACCTGTCAAGAATTAGTTTAAGTCTCTTTGAGTAATTAAGGTTCTAATTATTAGATCTGGTAAGCAACTACTTTGTAACAACCGTTTTAAATTTATGTTGCATATTCCACACAAACATCCACGTTCACAGACCACACACGACCGCCAACAAAAAAGAGATTAAAAACATCACAACGCGACTCCCAAAACGCACATTCGCTCTAATAGATTCCCCACTAAGTGCTCTTAGAATTTCATCTATACATATAATAAATCTGTAGAAAAGTCATTTTTGTACATTGAAGAAATTGAAACAAAAAATAGCCAGCGTGTGAAAAGATAAGTAACAGAACCCATTTCCATCATTTTTGAAATTTTTGTCTGTTTGTTTGTTTGTCTGTTTGTTTGTGCGCACATCACGTAAAATCTACGAATTCAATGCTGACAATGTTTATATACAAAAAATATACGCAACTTGAGGTTTAACTTAGTTTTTGTTTCATCGAAATCGGTTCACTCTATCAAAAGATATGATTAATTTAGTGAGTTCAAGAAGTAAAATATTATAGTACTTGCAACGACATCTTAAGACTAAAAATAGAACTAATGTTGATAGTTGAAATCCAAATCCGATAGATGGCGTTGTGCAAATGACGTCATTTTCTGAATCGCGGTGTTAAGATTTTCCGCGCGAGAATGACGTCCACCGTGTTTACTAGGCAAATTGGGTTTCGTTAGGTGTCTTAAAAGTTCTTGCGTGTGTCGTAAAAGTTCTTTGGTTGCTTGGTTTATCGATTTTCTAAATTGGTCGAAAAAAAAGTATTGGCTTATCTTATTGGTTTCGTTTGGTCAACTTTGGTCATTGGTTTGAAGTACGAAGTAAAGATTGTATTTTATTTACTTCGTAGTTTGAATCCAATAGTGCCAATCGTTATACAGTAAGTTAGTGTTGCCAATTCGTTGAGTCACGACCACGAACAGACGATACGTTGTCACACTAGACTGTTCGACGCACCGTTCTTTTAAGTTTGTAGGCTATTCAGTCATAAGTGTTGTTGGTTTTGTTTATTGCTTTAATTTTCCTTGAAAATGCCTCAAAGAAAAAAAAAATAACCTTTCGCTGCGTAGCCGAAATGCGAAAAGGATGAGACTTTGTAGGTCTCAGGAATCGGAAGAAGATCGTGAAGCACGGTTATCTGCTAACCGAGAGCACATCGCTCTTTCACGTGAATCGGAAACGTTCACCGAAAGGGAGTCACGTTTAAGTTCACAAAGAACACGGACCGCGACTTTGCGGTCTCAAGAGAGTATCCAGGAACGCGAAGTCCGGCTGTCTGCTGATCGGGAGCGCCACTCTCTCTCACGTGAGTCAGAGACATTCACAGAAAGGGAGTCGCGCTTAAGTTCGCAAAGAACTCGGACCGCGACTTTGCGTTCTCAAGAGAGTATCCAGGAACGCGAAGTTCGGCTGTCTGCTGGTCGGGAGCGCCAGTCTCTCTCACGCGAGTCAGAGACTTTCACAGAAAGGGAGTCGCGCTTAAGTTCGCAAAGAACTCGGACCGCGACTTTGCGTTCTCAAGAGAGTATCGAGGAACGCCAAGCACGTCTGTCATCTGACCGAGAGCGACACGCTCTCTCGCGCGAGTCTGAATCTCTCTCCCAAAGAGAAGAACGATTACAAATAGCTAGACATAGCTATGTAGGTGTACAAAGAAACAATGTAAGTTATCTTGCATCTGAAAGGGAAAGAATAGATGAACTAAGACGAGCAGAAACAGCAGAACAACGTCAATCTCGCCTAGAAATAGAACGAGCTCGATACCATATGAATAGAGAAACAAATAGCGGAGCTGATGAGTCCATGGAAAATGACGATGCAAATATTTTATTACCTTGGGACAATAGGGAAAAATCAGGGTTCACATATTCGTCTAGAATTGATTATTCTGGCTTTACTTCCGTGGGTGACATGAGAGAAATTTGTAATTTTTGTCATGCTTTGAAATGGAGGAAAGAAACAGACGGAATGTGCTGCTCAAATGGAAAAATTGTTCTTCCAAATTTCCAAGATCCACCACACTTACTTAAAAGTCTCCTGAATGGCGATCATCCCCAGTCGAAACATTTTTTGGATAATATTCGTTTATATAACAGCGCTTTCCAAATGACTTCCTTTGGGGCAAAACAAATAACGGAAGGACCGTTCATGCCAACCTTCAAAGTACAAGGTCAAGTTTATCACCTTATTGGATCTTTGCTGCCAGAAAATGAACCCAAATTTCTCCAAATTTATTTTGTATCCGATTACACGCAACAGCTCAATGTTAGAAATCACAATTTTCCCCAGCTCAATGCTGAGCTTTTGGGTCAACTTCAAGAATTGCTGCATCACGTTAACCAGTACGTTCGTGAATTCAAAGCTGCATTGGAGTCAATTCCACAAGGCAGCAATGATTTCAAAATTGTTATAAGTGCCGATAGACGTCCTGTGGGTGAACACCGTGGAAGACACAATGCACCCGTCGCAGATGAAGTTGCAGTTGTTTTAGTCGACCAGGAGTGTGAGAGACGTGATATCGTGTTGCGTACACGCGACGATCGCCTTCAACGCATTTTGGAAACCCACCGAGCTTACGACGCCCTGCAATATCCACTAATTTATTGTCATGGTGAAGATGGGTACAATTTTGGGCTGTACCAAGTGAACCCTACTACGAGAGTCACTAATTATCAAAAAAAAATATCTGCTCAACAATACTATTCCTACCTTTTACAAATAAGGCAAAACAGTTTCGTATATTTGCAACGATTTCGTGGTTTGTTCAGCCAATTTATTGTGGACATGTACGCAAAAATAGAAACTGAACGTTTAGTGTATATTCGCACTAACCAGCGACGGTTACGCGCTGAAGAATACGTGCACTTGCGGGACGCCATGCAATCAGATAATAACGTCGAAGACTTGGGTCGATTGGTTATTTTGCCATCCAGTTTCACAGGCGGTCCGCGGTATATGCACGAACGAACGCAAGATGCTTTTTGTTACGTCCGTAAATACGGCCGGCCGGACCTTTTTATAACATTTACAACAAATCCAAAGTGGACGGAGATTTGCCAGGCACTTCTCACAGGACAGGCGTCATACGACAGACATGACATTATTGCTAGGATTTTTCATTTAAAACTCAAAGTCTTGATTAATCTACTTACAAAGGAGAAAGTTTTCGGTTCAACTCTTTGTTTTATGTATAGCGTCGAGTGGCAAAAGCGTGGTTTACCCCATGCGCACATTCTTCTGTGGCTGGAAGAAAAAATTCGTCCCGATACTATAGACAATGTCATAAGTGCAGAATTTCCGGACTATAATGCAGATCCGATTTTGCATGACATAGTAAAAACACATATGGTTCACGGGCCATGTGGCGTCTTAAACAGGGAATCACCGTGCATGAAAGATGGTCAATGCTCAAAAAAATACCCCAGAGCACTGAAAGAACTAACTATGGCTGGGGAAAATGGGTATCCGCAATACCGGCGAAGATCACCGTCACAAGGTGGTTTCACAGCTACTGTCAGATTCCGTGGACAAGAAATAATTCTAAATAATAGTTGGGTGGTACCGTATTCTCCAGTTTTGTCAAAAGCTTTTCAAGCACACATTAATGTTGAAATTTGTAATAGCGTCGAATCTATAAAATATATATGTAAATATGTTAATAAAGGTAGTGATCAAGCCATGATAGCACTAAGAAATAACAACCAATTTGATGAAGTGACAATGTATCAATCTGGCCGATACATAAGCTCTTCGGAGGCAGTTTGGCGCATTTTGAGTTTCCCTATTCATGAAAGGTATCCGCCAGTCATCCATCTTGACGTGCACCTGGAAGGTGGGCAGCGAGTTTACTTTCAGCCAGAAAATGTGGCGGAAAGAATGAACAACCCAAGACAAACCACCTTGCTCGCATTCTTTCGTCTTTGCGAAAGAGACAATTTCGCTAAGTCTCTGTTGTACAATGAAGTGCCACATTATTATACTTATAACAAGCAGCAAGGTGTTTTTAATCGCAGGAGACGTGGAACTGCTGTAGAAGGCGAGTCCGGCATTTTTAAAGAACACGTGATTGGAAGAGTATACACGGTGCACCCAAATAATGCAGAGTGTTATTATTTACGCCTTCTTCTTCACACAGTGCGAGGACCTACTTCTTTTGCTGAGCTCCGCAAAGTGGACGATATAGAATATCCCACATTTCAAGCTGCTTGCCGCGCACGGCATTTATTAGATGGCGATCAGCATTGGGATGATGCTTTAGCCGAAGCATGCGTCAGTGATAGTCCACATCGTTTGCGCCATTTATTTGCCATTTTGTTGACATTTTGTGGCCTATCGGACGCTGGGCAGTTGTGGCAAAAATATAAAGACGCGTTTGCCGAAGATTTTTTGAGACAGCAAAATATAAATAGTGAAACTTCTGACCAAGTACGTGAAAGCTGCCATAATAGGTCTTTGCTGGCTATACAAGATATAGTTACAAGTATAGGAGGGAACCCCCTCAGTCAATACGGCTTGCCGACACCGACAGTTGGTGGGGAACGAATTAATAGGGAGTATACATCTGAAATAAATTACAACCCCGAAGAGTTAGCGGAAATATTGCGAAATGGCTGTTCAAATTTGACGTCAGAACAACGTCAAATCTTTGATAGAGTATGCTGTAGTGTAGAACATTCATTAGGAGAAATGCTGTTTTTAGATGCACCTGGTGGAACAGGTAAAACTTTCCTCACTAAAGTTATCTTGGCTCAAATAAGGAGCCAAAACAAAATTGCCCTTGCCGTCGCTTCCTCAGGAATAGCTGCCACTTTATTACCAGGAGGAAAAACTGCACATACAACATTTAAAATACCAATCGACTTGGACCGCACAGAAAACCCTGTTTGCAACGTGTCTCGCAATAGTGATAAAGCAAGGGTTTTACGCGATTGCGCCCTTATCGTTTGGGACGAGTGTACGATGGCAAATCGTAAAGCTGTGGAAGCTGTAGATAGAACGTTGCGAGATATAAGACAAAATGACCGACCGATGGGAGGCTTAACGGTGCTATTCTGTGGAGACTTCAGGCAGACACTCCCTATAATACCCAGAGGAACGAGGGCCGATGAAATAGGTGCCTGTTTAAAGAGCTCTATTTTATGGCGTAGTGTCATATTAACTAATTTGAGCTTTAATATGCGAGCATATTTGGGAGGTGACGCAAACGCGCAGGTTTTCTCAAATTTACTACTTCAAATTGGTAACGGCACATACCCGACTCAAGAAGGAGGTAAAGTAACTTTAGTCGAAAGCCTGTGTTCTTCTGTTGCCTCACAGCAGGAACTCATTTCCTCTGTATACGGAGATCCATCAGAGATCTCGAACCATGACGCTGCTTGGCTATGCCAACGAGCTATTTTGGCACCTCGCAACGACCAAGCAGCAGCAATAAATTCTCAAATATTGGTACATGTTTCTGGAGAAAGTAGGGAATATTTATCTATTAACACGGTTTTGGAAGAAGGAGATGCCACCCACTATCCAGTAGAGTTTTTAGACTCTCTAAATACACCAGGTCTTCCAGCACACAAAATTTATTTAAAAGTCGGAGTACCAATCATTCTACTCAGAAATTTAAGCCCACCAAAACTATGCAATGGAACTCGGTTGAGAGTAACAAATCTCCAACGAAATGTCATCGAAGCTGAAATCTTAACAGGTTGCGGCTCCGGTGATGTTGTTTTCATTCCCAGGATACCCATTATCCCCAATAATTTTCCGTTTACTTTCAAACGTGTGCAATTTCCTGTAAGCCTCTGTTACGCTATGACTATTAATAAAGCCCAAGGCCAGACGTTATCCGTTGCGGGTGTAGACCTTACTTTTGATTGTTTTTCACACGGCCAACTCTATGTTTCTCTATCACGTGTTAGCAACCCAAACAACCTTTTTGTATATGCTCCGGTAATTCCACCGCTAACATAGTATATAGAGAAGCATTAACGTAATCAACTATACCAAAGTCAGGACTTTTATCTAAATCATCAAAAAGGTGATATACTCTTATCTAAACGACGTTGTTTTGTTCTCGACAACCACGCGAACGAAGTCGCGGGCACAGCTAGTAAAGAATAAAAAACTTTGGGCAACTCTCCCGCCATTCATTAAGGCTCACGTACACGGTTCACGTCATATTATGATTTAAGGGTCCATGCGGTAATGGCGCGATAAATAATGCGGTCACAGCTACCCCAGTACTTTAAGTACGCGAAAATGGCTCCACTTAGCTACCGCCATCTAGCGGCCAGCAAATAAAACGTATAAATCAACCTCTGTTGTTCTTGATTAGTCTGTGTAATTTCGTTGTGTTCGAATTTTGAATGTGTTTTTTTTGTTATTATTTTTCAAAATAACAAATGGTTAGTCGAATAGCAAATAGTTTATTTTGTCAAGTTAAACAAAGGAAGTTCTCATACAGTTTGAAGTGTATATACCCAGTAAAATAAACCTTTTTGGGCCAAGAAAAATCCTTGAAAGTAATCCTGAAAACCAATTTAAGGATTACTGCGATAAATACAAAATATATGCTAAGTTATTGTTCAAATAAATAGGTGTTTCCAATGATTGGAGAACTTTGGAGTATTTTGGATACTATTCAGTTTCGTTAGAGGGCGCTAGTTGTATGGTCAGTGACCATAATTTGTAAAACTGTTTTATTAAAGGTACAACGGTTGTTGTTATGTATTCAAATGTTTAAATAAAATACTTGAGAATAAAGCGCAATAAGTGAAAGTTATAAACATAGTAAAATAAAAGTGTCTTTCAACAAGGCTACGTTGTTGGGTATCGATCGACCTAAAAGCTTCAAGACAGCAAACATAGAGGGCGTTACTAGTATGGTCACTGACCACAACTTACCTACCTAACTTATGATTAAGTTCGACCATTTTGTTGTAAGATGGCGCTGAGGGTGTGTAGAGAAAAATCTAGTTAAATTTTTGGAGATCACGGATTTGAAAAAGATTTAAAAAGGTATTCTTATGGCAATTACTACAATTTCTAATCTTCAGCCATGGGTTGTTGTAGTCACCACACAGTCGTCATCTCCAACTGCCTTTAGGCATAAAGAAGATGGAAAATCAACTTTGTTTACAAAACATGTAGGTTATTTTCAAATTAATCATACCCAAATCGAACCACAAGCTAACCAATTCACCCCATTATCAAAAACACCTTGACACAACAATTTCCTTCAACGATCTTCGGTAACTGATGAGCTTAATGCCTAAATAGCCGATCGGTAAGATTTACCGCCTTCCGTGCCGGTATCGGATCGTTGCCGTGTCGGAGCCGTATCGGCGTCGTGCCGGAACCACGGAAGGGTCGTTATCGGGTCCTCACATCGCACGTCTCAAACGGTAACTCGTTAATTTCTGTAGATGTCACAAGCCGTGGCCTATAGAATGAGTTTGGTGGCACAATGAGAGCACAGTTCGTGTGCAACTTTGACATTATCAACATTTTCGGACACAAATCCAGTCTCCGTGGCTGCTACTGAGAAATTCCTGATGCAAAAACCCAATAACACTTTGGCCGACCCGGGAATCGAACCCAAAATTTCATGCTCAGCAGTCGCGCTTGCGAGCACTAGACCAACCATGGGCAGTCACTGTCAGCCACTGATGAATGTAATAAGCAGGAAGTCTAAGTTAGCTCCAGTCTGTATCATTTTGTATATCTTAATCTCAAAATAAGGAAGTCATCATCATCGGCCTACAGCAGTCTCCAATTGCACGTCGTTCAACTCGACACTCGGCAACTCCCATTCAGCTGCTACCAGCCTCCCAAAAAATTGAAAAGTACCACAAGCCACAACACAAGTCATGTTCTTCCCTTCTAACTCCAAATAGAGCAGAGTTGGATTTTGCAGAAAAACATAGATACCATTGCAGACAGAATTTCTGAATAATATATTTTACTAACAAAAATGAACAAAGCGAGCCTCGAGATTTTCAATCGCTAAAACAAATTAACAAACACTAAAAATAAACTGTTCGATTCCCGGGTCGGGCAAAGTGTTATTGGATTTTCCCATCAGAAATTTCTCAGTAGGAGCCACAGAGTCTGAATTTGAGCCCGGCTGATGGCAAAGGGCTCGCCCCTTATTTTATGGGACTTTAACATAAGTGGCGAAATGTGGGTGTACTATTAGGCGCACCTCTGCCTAACCCTTTGGGGATTACAGGCGTGACTTTATGTTATGATGTTATTTTACTAAAAACAAAGTCCTCTTAAAAACAACACAAAAAATAAGCCTACTATGTTTTCAGCCAATTCTTACTACCTCCTGAAAACAATAGACTGACAGTTTTGCCGACCTCTCGCTTTTCCGTTCCCAGTGTGTCCCAGCCCTGATACTACCCGAAGTTAATGCGACGAAGTTGGTGCCCAAATTTTAATAATAATATATCTTTGTAATTTATTTGATTCGCGACGCAAGCGCCGCTTGTTCCCAGACTCGAGGTATCATTTTTCTGTGAAATATAATCGGAGATTATGTTTTTTTTTTTTTTCTGTTTATACGTAGTGCGTGGAATTCTGAAGGAGCAACTCCTGGGTTTTATGTTTAGAGTTTTTTTTTTTTTTACTATACCTGTAATTGCTAGGTTTTATTGCTTTCTACTTTTAGACACTAAAATTAACATGGAAATTATGACAGAAAATCTTCACGAACTTGACCCAGTCATGAATTACCTATTTAAGCAATTCGTCTCCTTAAAAATATTTACAGGTAAGTTATCGTAATTTATCGTGATCCTTATAGATAACATCTTAACCAAATCCTTAACAAAACAAAAAGTGCGGTAATGACAGCATTTTAACTACGGAACATTACACACACCTCCTAAACTCAACCCTGCGCTCGCTATGGGGAAAAACGCCCCCGATCGGGCCGCAGGCGAGTCAAACCGGCCCATAAATAATAAATACTAGCACGGTGCGTCTGTAGATAATGGTAATTTACGATTCGCTACCATTGACGTCAAATCTTTGGCAGCAGCGGGACGGTTAGATCGACGCTCGGCGTTTTTCGGGTGAACTCGGGGGTTTTCGGCATTTGTTTTGGAATTGGAAGTTTTTGTTTGTTCAGTGTGTGAAGGGTTGTTTGCATGTGAACAGTATGCTGCATGTCAGGGTGTTCTGGTGTTTTGCATTCTTTACTTCCCATGCAGAGCTGATATTTTATTGACTTTATGCAGGTCACTTACTGAGTGACACTTCAGAAAAAGGCCTACCTACTCCAGATAAAAATGTTAATTCGCAGCAGCATGTATGCCTAACAGAAAACTTAGGTATTTGTTTATACCTGCTGTTTACCAACAAATTGCCGACATAAGTTTATCAGGCAATAAAAAACAGAATTTATGAAAAAGAAACAACCTTGATTTACACACACTCGCTTCGCTTTTCCTTCTGACCATACCTCAACTCAAAATTAAAGGTAATACCGTGACTTGCCGCCACAAATCAATACCCAAAATCCTTGCCATGCTTCAACGTCTCGAAAATGGCTAATTAATAAAACTTAAGGCGTGGATATACGTGAATTGAGCTTCATTTAGGATACATTAGAACCTTTTTGTTCCGTAACCATCACCGGATGTTTTTTCCAAAAAATATATATTAATCTACACAATGTAAAGCATGTCCTCTTGGCTTTAAAAAAATTAAAAATATAATTTAAACATCATAAATAAATACGCAAAGTAGCCTCTGTTTTTGTAACTAACTACCATTTTTCTCCTAAACTATCAATCATAGGATCTTTTTATTGCCATCAATATATTATATTAAGTAATGCCGAGGGGACCTTTGGCTTATTTTTGCCAATAACTTTCTTAATTATTTATATGGATTTTTTTACGTAATCGAGGCGCACGCGGGGGGCTTTATCGTCGAAACGCCCACATGACCAAGGTCATTGGCGTATATCCAGCTCTTAAGCTATAAATATCGCCGGGCGTCGTAGGTAGCTGTTAGCAAAAACTGTTAGGATCATAAAGCTGTCGTGAGATGAGAGAGTGCCTTTGTTGCTGTTTCGTTGGCGAACGATAAATCTAATGCGAGAACAATTTGGTCGTGGTCGCGAGACGGTGTGATGGCCGCGGATGGCCGCGAGTTTTATGCGGGTTATGTGGCCGGTTGGTGAGGGTTGAGACGTTGTGGGGTTTGTGTTCGTCACCCATATAGGTAAGTACCTATTGTTTAAATGTAACAATGCGAAAGATAAACCATAGTCTATGCAGTAATCAATGTACTTAACTTAAATGTGTATTCCATAATTCTTTTTAACCTACTTCAAAAAATATTCCTTTTTAACAAAAAAAATAACCGCCTTCCAAAAAAACACAACAAAAAATGAAAATAACTTTACTTTAGGAAGTCGGTGGCTATTGTTTGTTTCATTGACTTTTTTGGCACCGACTTCCGAAAGTAAAGTAATTTTCCACTTTTTTTAGTGTTTTTTTGGAAGTCGGCTATTTTTTTTAACCCTTTTTAGTTTTCGTATCACACACAAATCCTTGTTATGTATCAATTTCGCAATTTCTTATACTAGGATGACATTTTTTTTCCAGCTATTTTGATTTAAAAACGAAACTACTGAACCGATTTTGATGAAATTTCTATGGGACCAATCGGGAAGTATATCCTTTCAGATAAAATATTTTTTCAAATAAGTCCATAAATGACGAAGATATGAGGTAACTAACAAAAAAATAACCGAATTGAGAACCTCCTCCTTTTTTTGAAGTCGGTCAAAAAGTGGAAAATAAAACTTTCGGAAGTCGGTGGCAAAGAAGTCAACGAAACAAACAATAGTCACCGACTTCCGAATGTAAAGTTATTTTCCAATTTTTTTTTTTGTTTTTTTTGGAAGTCGGTTTTGTTTGTGTTTTTTTTTTGTAATTTAAAGGTTGAATAGGTACTTATTACCTATCATGGCTTATAAAATTTAATTTGTGATTGTGTCCCAATTTTAATGACATTTCACCTCTTAGATGAGGTGATGGCAATTACTGATACAAATAATCTTTTACTTCTGTAAAAGATTATTTGTCCAAGTCCAAGTAGTTATAGAAGTAGGCTAAAAACGCAAGGTACCTCATCCTTGCTTGTATGATATTCGTAGGTCCATGTTTAATTGTAATATTAACGACTGCACAAATAGGCGACGAGCAGTATGAAAAGTAGCGACGCTACAAGTAACACCACTTACTAATTAATAAAAGTGCTGCATTTTCTCTTAGCGAAGGATAACAGTTAAAACTTCGTTTTTATTGCTGCAGAATTTGAAACTGTTAACATCTATAAGGCATAAAAATGGTTACTAGTTAATTATGTCATTTTAAAATTTAATCAGTTCTACTGACCTGGTATGCTTACTTATGATATTGGTCATCATCAACGGTCTCCTACCTTTATCCCGATTTATTTGGGGACAATGCAGCAGGCTATCGTCTTCAATAATTATCATCTCCTAAGTCATGCCTTTCCTGCCATATCACCTTTCATACAATCTATCCATCTTTTCTTTGGCCCTCAATTTTATAGCCAGGAGTGCCTCGTAGGTCTAGCAGTCGAAAGCACGGCTGCTAAGCATGGGGTCCTGGGTTCGGTTCCCGGGTTGGTCAAAGTGTTATTGGGTTTTTCCTACAGGACTTTCTCAGTAGCAGCCACAGAGTCTAGATTTGTGCCACTGAAGATCACTGGTGAAATGTGCGTGTACTTGATATGTACACCTCTGCCTAAACCTTCGGGGATTGCAAGGCGTGATGTTATGTTACAGCTCATTCACAGCTCATTCACACAGCTTCCGTCATTGGCGATCCGTCATAAAACACTATATGTCATGACGGATGGACGTTCACATTGCATACGGAATCGTGTTTTACCACGATCCGGCCAAAAAAACGAATTGGTGTTCACATTAGTTCCGTGTTTTTTCGGGAGCAAACGCATCAGCTACTCCGTCATAAACAAATCACGATCCGTGTTTTTTGACGTAGGTACTTTATTTTTAAAAGACGTTAGGTACGTGATTTAAGACTTTACTGTCATTTTTCACGATTCGTGATGCGTGTGAACACGGGCATTTAAAAAGCATTGCCACCGCCAAAAAAATTGACGGATCGTGAAAAAAGACGATAAGTACGTCAAAAAACACGGATCGTCGTCGTATGAACGGGCTGTTATATTACTTTTATAGCCATCCACATTCATACCATACCTACTGGATCCATGCAGCTATTCAAAAAGCGTGTAGCCTCGAAATGCACGTGTAATGTCCGAAGAAGAGGAATGTAGAAAATTCTCATAACAGAACACCTAGAGACGGTCTTATTTATTCACTCAATAAATCTTCCTAAATCTCATCAGACGATAAACTCAAATCTAGAGCATTCCGAAAGCCCATCCATCTCACCTGCACAAATACATCGATACATTATAAATTAAAAAAAAACACCCCATGACTCACAGCCCACGGGAAAAAACTACGTATAATGTTATTACAAGGCATCAAACGCAGTATAAAACCGTCAACAGTTCGATAAATCTATCAACAAGTGCTGCCATCTATCAAAGAGTGTGCGCAACGAGTAAACGTGTAATGTTCCGCGGTGATTGATAGATGGCGCTGCCGTGTTAGTGCGCAAGCGCACGGTAAAAGTGTTTCTGATTTGATTTAGATTGTTTATTGTATACCTGGATGTTTTTAATAGAAAGGTCGTTCGGCTATGCTCTGGGAATTTTCAGTGAATTATTTCTGGAGTGAATTTTTATGCACTTCATATTTATGTGTATATGCTAGTTTCTTTATGATGTCGATAACCAGTTTAGAAATAAGTAAAAGTTCCTACTTGGACTACATTAGTGCTATCGATGTCGAGTAATGGAAAAGTTAAGTACTAGTCGGCCACATTACCTAGTAACACAGGCCGGATATGATATCTACGAAGCTTGAACATATTATATTGTAGTCTTTGCTTGAACAACAACGAAAATGGCTGCTCATGAGACCGAGCGAACTCAGATGTAATTATGGAAAACCTAAAAAAAAGTGCCAACCACCTCCTCAGTAGCTACAGACCTAAAAAAACAAAATTTGTATCTGCACGATACATATTTAGTTTTTGAAAACTAGGAACATACGAGTGTGTTCCCTACATTTAATGATTACAGCAAATATCACCAATGAAATAAACGGCTTTCAAAAGTCAATGTTAACACTGACAGCATTTCAACATCGTTAACGATGATAGCTCTTGAACGTAGTTTAAGTGTGCTGAACTGGTTCAGTTTCATTGTTGAAATTCACCCAAAGTTTCTAACTATTCTTTTGAAAAAACTAAAAATAAAATATACTTCCCTGCCATCAAACCATAAATTTTCTTCCACCGTTCCACTATGCAGAACTACAGCACATTATTTCAATAAGGGCGACATTAGCGACACCTAGTGACGGATAGCCACCATTAGTTTTTTGACCCACCCAGCCTTGTCTTACTTTTATAATTAACGACAACACGCCAGCGATTTATTGTCGCTTGCCAGACACTTTTAAGGTTATGGTAGCGTTATTATTTATTTTATGGGGGTTTTGAAGAATGCTTAGGCTGATATGATGAAATTCAGAAGTGTTTACCGACGTGGGCATGAAGAGCCCTGATAAGTACCTAGTTTGTGACGTCTTAACCATAAATGAGTTTTTCATTTGGATGCTGATGAAAAGTATTTACGGTTAAGATTGTGGTTGACTTCAAAACTACTTCAATTCTGAATTTTAACGATTCAGTCACAGTCAAGTCTGAAAATATTTCTTGGTCTTCAAATGATTTTATCCAGTTCGTTTTTGGTCTGGCTCGTCAAATATTAATATTGTCTTGATTATTGCATTGAATTGTTCTAATTGTTCACGTCTACAAGAAGTCCTAAGTCGTCTAATCTATGGGAAACTTTCATATATTATGTATCCCATCTACATTATGATATCTTTTCTCATGACAAGCAAAAATTTTCATATTTTTCTGTGTTGAGTGGCTTTACTTAGTTAATAGAAGGTCAGACTAAAAATTTTCGTTCTTATCCTATACGTAAATAAGTCGGCACTCCGATGTCTTCTGGGTTCTCTAAAGTCCATTTTCATTCACCCAAAATTAACTCCACATCTAAATATCTACCAAAATCTTTCTAAAATAAATTTTAGCCCTTTAAAAGGTAATAAAACCCGACCTCAGTGCTGCATCCCTGTGAGCCCTGACGAAAGGCCCCCGCGGGCCTCCCTAATCACTCACTCACCCTCCGAGGTGAGAGGTGAACGGACAGGCCCTGATTCGATTCCCGGACGTGTTGTCCAACTTTTATTTATGAACGTAAAGTTTTTGGATTTATTAGGTCTTGTCATTTAATTAATAATTTAATTAATTTATGTTTTAACAGTCGTCAAAGTAAGGTGGAGTCGGTCGTCTTTACCCGTGGGCATTTCAAGTGGATAATGTGGGGTCACATTTGATGGATGGGCTTGGACATCCATCCCTGTCCTAAACTTGGCTTCCCTTGGGTTGTCCCGAATTAGAATTCGAAGCTAAGGATAGGTGCACATGCGAGGTAAGTCAATTCAAAGTCAGAGCTTTAGAAACAATTAGTGTAGTATGGAGGTATTTTGAATCGTTAGAATACTCAGAATGTATTTTCAAGTAAAGCTGTTGTTGCCTTCATTACTTGGTTGCAGTCGAAAAACAATAGTTTTACAAGGAAAACAATGAATATTTTCTCGCTATGTCCAAAAATGATCTTTTTTTGAGAATCACCAACATACTGTTGGTACCTATGTGTACGCAGTCTTAATTTAATTCATTTTTAATTTTACTTTTTTTTTTAATCTTGTTTTATTGTCAAGTTACCATTTTGTTTTGTCCAGTGCGAGACCAATATTTTTTTTTTCTTTCAGTGACAGGCTTAATATGACCAAATAAAAATCTATCTTAATAGTATATTAACTATAGACTTCATAAAAATCTTAAATTTACTTACTGGTAGGCAACGCTCAGCCTAACCCATTCTCCATTAGGCTATAACGAAGGATTTTATACAAATATCTAATTCCCGTTTAAATTGAAAATAAAAGTTTATATGAAACACGAAATACGGCCGTAATCCTCAATGGGTTAGGCAGAGGTGTACCTAAATGGTACACCAACATTTCGCTATGTTTAAGTCCCATATTATAGGAGGCGAGCCTATTGCCATCAATCGGGCACAGCTCCAGATTCCGTGACTGCTACTGAGAAATTCCTGATATAAAAACCCAATAACACTTTGCCCGACTTAGGAATTTGAACCCAGGACCTCATGTTCAGCAGATGCGCTTGCGACCACTATTTCCAATGGGGAATCAATTAATCGAACGTACGACTTGTCATTGTATATTTTTCCTAATTGTATCGTTAGCCAAATTAGTTAGTTGCCATAGGCAGTGTCCCAAATGGTATACCAGTACTCTTGTATGCCTAATCCCCAATTTCCCAACCACACTGATACACCATCAATAATATCCATATAAATATCGACGTCAGAAGGAAATATGAAGTGGTGGGTAACCTACATAAGAGCGAACCTCTCGTGATGCTCACAAATAAATTATCTATGAACGAGATTGGCTAGTTGCTACTGAGATGGACTGAAGAGTGCTCTGTTTCGTAATAACGTTGGTTTAGTTTGAGTCGCTAGATGGTTTTGTTACAATCATAGATATTACTTAATTTTTTTTATTTTTTAAATTCTGTTTTAGGTTGTTAATGTTAATCATCAATGTTATGTTACAATTTTATGGACTAAAATATTGCGGTGTGATGATGGCTCATTCTATATAACAAGTTATAATAAATAGTACGTGTAGCAAACTCGTTACAATTATTAAATCATTTTTAAATCGTCAACAAAAATTAGTTTTATTCGCGAACACTAAGTTCTCATCCGACACCGCTCGTCCGCGCGGTCGGGTGGTGAACGTGTGTTAGGCATCAACAGATTTCATATAAGCCAATGCAACGTGAGATCCGCTTCACCGCTCGACCGCGCGGACGACTGGTGTCGTTTGAAAACCCCCTTAAGCTTACACGAAATTGAAAGTTGTATTTTTTTTGTTTTGACTACTTTCAGTATAGCAGATTTTTATTTTAATAATTCAAAGATCCACCAGGCCAACGAAGGACGAACTACAAAAGTGCATCATTTCTCAAGAAAGTTAAAGTAGAGCACCTTTCCTCTCACATCCTCCAAGAGTTAAGCTCTCGATAATTTTCAAGGGGCAGGAATCTTACAGCAGACTGAAATATCGAAGCGATCACTACATCGGAGCACGATATTTATCATTCACCATGCTATGATGGCCAGATTTATGGGAAATAATCTTTGCCTAACGCGGTCAGGAGTTTAAGACTTCAAAATGTAGGAAAATATCTAGCCGAGGTAAGAAAATGTTATTAAAATACTCTTATTACAAATAGGTGTCATAATTGTATGTAGGAGTGGGTAAATCAATAAATAATGATCGCCTGACTTTCTTCTTGTTCCTCGTCCTGTCGATGATTCCCTTTGACAGTAATATAAGCTTCGACCAGAACTTTGCCACCTTGACGGCGTTGATGGTGGCTTCGGACAGGTCCTTCAAAGTACAGGTGAAATAACACATAGAGCAGGACAGGAGTTTAGCCATAGTTTGTGTTGAGACACAGCAGTCGCACACTGCTTTATCAGAATACCCCCACCAGACCAGTTGTATCTGCACTATCTTAAAAAAAACGTGACACTCACTCAAGGTGTCACGGTGTCTAACACTGATTTTTATTATGAACATAAAGCTCTCCCATGATGCACCATAACACCATGTCTTTTGCCTTCCGCATCCAGTCTGTCCCAGCCTCCAGGATTGGTTTAATCAGCCGAAAATAAAAGGTCAGAACTACAACTCTTGTCATATCCGTGTAGATATTACAAGTGCGAAAGTTAGTACCTTTTCTCATACTTAATCTTGTTCATATCCGTAGTTTCGCCAACACGTTCGTCAATATTGCTTGCCAAAACCGTCATAACTTGTCTGTTTTATTACTGCAATAATTAATGTATTGCTGTGTATTGACAGTAGATTTAGAAATCCTTCGGTTGTCTTTTACGAGTTGTTAGTTAACTTCTAGTTTTATTGCATGACAAACCATCATTGTCTATAATCACTTCTTCTGGGTTCTTGAGTTTACTTTGCTCGCTGCATCGGGTATGTGAGTCGTGGAATGATAGTCATCGTCATCTTGGTACATCTACTGCTGGGTTTCCTCTGATGCCTCTTCCCTTTGTGACATGCTTGCCTAGTCTGTATGAATCTCATCTAGGTCCTCCCTGCTGTCTTCTGTACGTGCTCCAGGCATTTGGATGTTGATCTTCCAATGCTCTTTGTACCATCTTTTGGTAAATATGCCATTAGGTCTTTGCTCAACCACGTCTTGACAACCAATTTGCTGGTAAGAAGTGATCGTTCTTAGTTTCATAAAATTTGTACCTCTTCTTGTCTTTTAGTACTTTCTAGTTTTAATAACTCTAATTTCTAATCTTTCATCCCTATCGTTCTTATCAGATTCAGTCACTTATTGATAGTGGTCTTGCTTGGCGGTGGATTTGTCAAATGGAATCTTAACATCGGCCTAATATTGGTCAAGGTTGATCTTATTATTGGAATTGGCCTCCTATCTTTGGTGTACTCTTTCCCTAATAATCTGACCCTACACGAAATCACAGCCATACCTACTTACATTTTCGGATGACTTTGCTAGTATTTGAAGTGCTTAACGTTGTTATTTTGGGGACAGCGCTTACTTCTCCAACAAACTACCTTGGATTACTGCATACCCTTCTATCCCCTGCCACCTTCGTAGTAGACTTGGTGAAGTGACAGCTTCATCAGGCCACAGCCGTGTTTTCATTAGTTGGTAACGTATGACGCGGTGGGGGACTAAATCTTCATTTTTGACGTCCCATGGGTCACTACACGGATACTGATTTGAGAGTACTACTGGATGCGACAGTGTGTTTTACTGCAGTATGAAAATAGAGTTAAGAGTAAAATACCTACTTATCTAATCCTATTATTTAATGCTGAAAAATTGTGCTTCATATGCTTCTCTCCTCGCTTTCAGGTGTGCAGTATATCTGGTAAGATTGGTTACCGAAAACCTATTTAGACAGTTGCAGTACTCTTACTACAGTCGATGTGTTGATAATTTGACACTAAGGGCAAATTTCAGCAATGATACTGAACGTGATCAGCACACTTAAACTACATTCAAGAGCTCTTTGGCAATATTCCATAACAACAGTCTTATGTAGGTACTAATGGTAATTCACAATGTTGTATAACCTTGTAAACATAGTAGGTAATGCTTCTAGCCGAAAAAAAAATAATTATGTTAGAAAAAGCATGACAAATATCATAATTACTATTTGACCAGATATAGATAATGATTGTTTCTCTTTATAACAACGAGATCCGCTGAAGAAGAATATCGCTAGGAGATGAAAAACTTAAAGTTTCTACAGCCACTTCCAGCTCAACAAGCTCCAATATGTCCCTCTCACGGACTAGACGGGGGACGTACTAATGTTGATATATCGGCCGCCGGCCCGACGGACAGACGTGTACACACATCTTAAATAATAAGGATGCTGTACCACCTGTATCATCGCTTATTTATGGCTGGTTACCCTAGTTTTTTGCGCTTTTTATGCGGTATTTTTTAGTTAGCTGATGTTGGGGATGAAGGTGGACATGTAAACAGTGAGCTGGTTTTTTTTGGTAAAAGAATTTCCGGTTGTTTTTTTTTGTTTATCATAATATGTCACACTTAACGTACGCTTGATAAAAAAGTGACATATCACATTTTATTTGATGTTTTTATGTCGTCATCATGCCTGAATTCACCCACTGCTGGGTACTTTTAGGGCTCTTTTTAGCACCAAATAGAAAAGACGAATAACAAGGGATGATCAGTGGCCAGTAGTAAATAACAAAATAAAAAAGTGCTGAGTTTAATCATGCAATAAAACATTATGTGTTACGATAAATTCAAAACTTCTGCGGGACTAGGTATAGTCATCATAAAATATTTCAATTATGTTGTAATAAGGCAATGTACCTTCATTGCAGGATAGCAGGATTGGCGTGCCTTTCACAAAATATTTTTACTCTTCTTTTTAAACGTACGCACTAGAAAATTTCTTCTGTATCGTGGGTGCATTTACAAACATTTAAACTAAGATACACAAACAGCCAGGCCCGCAACAACTGCATGTAGGCCATACAAATATTATTTTGTTCCGTGCGGGAATCGAACCCGCGACACACAGCGCATCAGCCGACTGCTTAGCCACTACAGTAAACTTTATTACAACTGGGCCACCACTTCCAAAGGGAAGTGTATCAAATGTCATGGACAATACGTCTGAAGGTTTATGGCGCCTAATTGGCACCTACTGGTTAAGGTTTATGTTTATAAAGTAGCTGCAAGTAATCCATCATCTGATGGGTAATCGGGACACCCTCAGGCTATGGCCGCCATCGGTTTGAAGACACCTGTTGGTGAAATAGATTCAGTTTTTATTTGAAATGTGTTAGATCAAGGTTGTGATGATTGCCAATAAGTGGTTTTATGACTATCAATTTTGAACTTTGGGACTGTTTTTCTGTATTAGCTATGGTGAAAAATCACAGCTTGTTAACTAAAGATGCTAATTAAGTTTTTTAATATAGGTAATTAGCATTGATACTTTCTTCTTCTTTTTTTCGAAACCATTATACAACATTTATCTACGTAACTATACTTCTGTGGTCCAGTAAGTGACTACTGAATTCTGAAACTGCTTGCCCGGTATAAAGCTTCGCAAAGCGTACCTTTCATAATCTTCATCCAATCTAAATACTTCAAAGTTTAAAATACCGATGTAATGATACATAAAGTTTCAAAGTACAATCCCAAAATACTTTAGCCTGTCCAAACCCACCAGCAAACACTTCCAACCTCGAAGCCAACCACAAAACTATCGCATCCACAATTTTTCGCCATCTTCCTTCATAAACAGGGATCATGAGCCTTACCCTTTTGCCATAAATCTAGCCGCCCCCCCTCCCTCCCCGGCGCCCCCCGTCCTCCATCCCCCCTCAGGCCGCGAGGTGGTTTTGAATGGAGATTGAGCCAATTAAAGTAATCGCCGTAACAGTCGACGCTGCCTTGGATTAGTTCTGTGGAGATGAGAGCCGTGGAGTCGCTGTCGGGACGAAATTTTTTTTGGGGAGGAACGTAATGATGGTGGTGATTACTATTTAGCATCATGGAGACGTTTAGTTATGATTTTTGTTACCGTGGCGTAAATGAAATGGTTGTAACTGGTGGGTTTCGGTTAAAGTAGAGGGTATTTAGACTGTCAGACTGCAGACATTAGACAAGATTGTTGACATCAAAATTTCAGCTGAGTAAATAATCGCTTATGAATCGGCACTTAGGCATTTTTATATATCCACCAATCGTTTCATTTCTTTACACGTTTTCAATTTCAGCTAAGTTTTCTCTCTTAATCATCAGTAAGCTAATAATCATCTAATCAGCAAACAAATTCTACTTCAGACACATTTTTATTTCATAATTATCATTTTTTTTAATACAAAATTGCCTATTCTTTTCCCAACTATGTTGGGGTCAGCTTCCAGTCTAACCGGATGCAGGTGAATACCATTATTTTACATGGAGCGACTGCTTGTCTGACCTCCACAACCCAGTTAATGGATGTTATAAAAGTTGGGCTCCTGACAAAGTTGGACTCTTGCGAACAGAGGCAAAATTGTATCCCAAAAATATTTCTCACACAAACACCGTCTCCACCCCACCCCGCCCCGCAGGATTAGTATCATACAATACAAGCAACAACTGAATCCTTATATTTATTGCTATTTATTGTTATTGCATTTTCTCTCATTTCTCTGCTCTAATATTGTCTTGGCATAAATTTCGCTTAGCGTTTGGAAACGTTGTTTTAAATATTATTATTGCTAATTAGAGTTAACTGTGCATTTTCTTAAGCTCTTATAATATGATTAGTTTTTTTGTGATGAGTCTTGAGTACTGCTGTTGTATTTGTGAACTTGTGTTTTCTTTTAAGTTGGTAGAGTGACGTTTCCGAGGTTAATCTTGGATTAAAGATCTGGAACTTACGGTGAAGGGAAAACTGGGTATTGCGAAATTCTCGATGAAATGTCCGTGTCAGAGCCAAACGGACACTTACTCAATTGTAATACTTACATTTATACCACAGTACTATCACATAAAATATATTCATGGATGGACTGTGTGAAGGAAGATATGGCAAGAAAGAAAGTGTCTGATGAGATGACGAATAACAGAAGTATGGATGAAGAAGACATGCTGCGCCGACCCCAAATCAATTGGGATAAGTGCAAGAGAATGATATTTTCATATAAGATATATTTATTTATTTAAACTTCATGTACTTACAAGAGTGGTTCATAGTCGGACTTAATGCCACAAGGCATTCACTACTAGTCAACCTTTGGGTCAAATAGGATAGCATTGTGATAGAGTAAAAAAAAAATAAGAAAAATACCATTTGTTAAAATAAATTATGATATTATATTCACAGACTTTTCCATTCATCGAACACAATTACCAACTCCAAGCTGTTTTAGAATTATTTGCTGGAAATCGAAACATTTCTCCGTTCTTTTAGTGATATTTATGTATGAGTGAAGACAGAATCGGAATCGTCAGATACATAATTACATAGGCACTTCTTTCAAAGGCACTAGATAACAAATCAATTCCTCAATCCTACCAATCCTCATTAGACATAGAGTGTTATATCTGTCTGGCGCTACATTGTGGCGTATTAAATGCCGCTCTACGGTAGAGTATTTCAAATGATTAGGCAGATTTATGCGGGGTAGAGCGGGCCTGCTATCGGCTGGCTCTACAGAGTCTCGGGATATCACAAATTAGATTTTGTAGAGTTTTATTTGAGTGTTCCCTTTTTTCAGTTTAGTATTTGAATAGATGATGTGTTAAGTTTCACATATCATACATAACATAATATCACGGCTGTTATCGCCGAAGGATAGGGCAGAGGAGTACCTAATAGTACACCCACATTCCACCCGTTATGTTTAAGCCCCATGTAATAGGGGGCGAGTCTATTGCCATCAACCGGGCACAGATTCAGACTCCGAGGCTGCTACTGAAAAATTCCTGACGGAAAAACTCAATAACACTTTGCCCGACCAGAGAAATGCTACCCAGGACCTCATGCTCGGCTGTTAGGCTTGCAACCACTAGAGACCAACAAGGCAGTCAATTTTATAATATCATGCCTGTAATTCCCAAAAGGTACGGTAGAGCTATACCTACGGAGTACCCATATTCCGTCATTTATGTGTCAGTCCATGTCCGGTATTACAAGGGGCCAGGATATTGGGGCACAAGTACCAGACTCCAGGCTGCTACCTGTGGAAATACACAATAGCATTGTGCCCGACCTGGGAATCGAACCCAAATTCAGAATTCCTCTCCTGCTCAGTAGTAGCGCTGGCAACCTATAGACAAACGGAGAGTCACACAAAGTCAAGTTTTGACCTTGTAACTAATAATTATTAATAGGTAATTTTTAAATATTCATAGCATGTCTTAAATATTAGCAGTTGTTAAGTTAATACAGCACCTGTCCAAATAAGGACTTTTTTTTTGACAGTGGCATGATAATTATTTGGACAAAAACGTTTACCTAGGTCAAACATTATTTCCTAGTACTAATATATATTCGGAGAAATCCTACCGCATGACGTTCAACAAACCGCGTTGCTGTGTTTGGGTTTGAAGTTCATAGGCGCTGTTATATAATTATACATAACTTCACGTCTCTAATGTTCTAAGGGTAAGGCAGAAGTGTACCTAATAGTATCCAACATTTCGGATTTCGTTGGTAGAAGTCGCCGGCGCGACTGCAGAGCATGACGTCCTAGGGTTCGATTCCCGGGTGGAGCAAAGTGTTATTGTATTTTTCCATAAGAAATTTCTCAGTAGCAGCCACGGAGCCGGGATTTGTACCTGGTTGATAGCAATAGGCTCGCCCCTATTAAATGGGACTAAAAACATAACTGGCAAAATGTGGGTGTACTGTAAGGTTCAACTCTGCCTAATCCTTCAGGGATTATAAGCGTGATGTTATACTACCTAATCCCCGATGAGTGATGATATGTTAGACATAAAAGTAGTAGACGCTGTCAAATGTAGCTTAAGAAACGTTTACGTAATAAACAAAACTGAAAATAAATAATATGACATAGAAAGTACTTAGAGGATTAAGGAAAACATGTTCGTATATTCCTACTTATACATACGTATACATAATACCACATCACACAAGATAACTCTCTCTACCTATTACAAATTACACACTGTAACCGTTTTACCTCAATCGCTCTACGTCGGAGTATTTCAAATAGATTTATACGCTAGAGCAGGGACGTTATCGACGCGACTCTAGCTAGAGTACGACTCTACCTAGAGCTGTCTTTGGGATATCATGGAGTGTTTTATTTGGTGATTATGGAGCTCCGGGGTTGAAGAGAGAAAGAAATGTTGAAGGTGAATGAACGTTTTACCGCAGATATAGGTACGGTATCGAAACGTTATTAAAGTTTTTTTTTGTTATTAATGCCACAGTTAGCTACCTATCTACCAAAGTTTGACAAACAGTGAATACCACAGAGTATCGTGTTCTCCAGTAACTAGGTTGTGGAGGTCAGACAGGTGGTGTCTTCATTATTATACATCTTTATATTCAGCTGCATCCGTTTAAACCGAACTAAAATGCTGGGAAAAGGCTAAACAGATGATGACTTACCTACCTACGTCCAATCGACCGCACGTCAGAAGTAAAACTTTGATCTTGATCTGCTTTGAAAAAAAAAAAAAAAAAAATGAAAAATTTTATTACCTTAAATAGTTGTACAAGAAAACACTTATCTAAACACTATGCAGCATTACAACTCGGGAACAGTGTGTTTTCGATGAGCTCTGGCACCCAATGTAAGATTTAACTTGTGTTTAGGGTGCCAGCGTCCTCGCCTATGATTTGGGTTTGTAACAGTACCTAGTTGTAGTACGAGCACAGTATAACATTATTATATTACAATATGACATTTGATCAGTTTACAATATAATATTTAATAGTTACTGCAATTATGATGTGGCCTATTTTTGTATTTTTGTACCTCTGTATGGGTGTGTGTATGTGTGTGATGTAGAGATAGATATAGTGAAAAAAAAACTTGTGTTTTTGTAAGTCGGTGTAAATATAATTATAAAGATATTAATAACATTTGGTTAAGCAATCGATATCTGAAGTAGATCTTCAGTTTTATCATAATTCAATGTCAATAGCAGCTTTAGTGTAGTGCGGAGTCGATTATGATAGGAAGCCAGTAAATACTGATATTGATACCATTGATGGACTAACGCCAATATTTTTCAGCTCTTTAAGGTAAAAATGCTGAATGAATCAAGCAGTTTATTAATATGTAACTTTATTGGACTTGGATTTTCAGATGATATTTTTAGCCTTTCATCATCTTCCTGCCCTTGTCCCATGTTACTTGGGGTCGACGCATCACGTTTTTTTCTTCCATTCTCCTCCGTTAACCGTCACGCTATTATTTAATGCTTTTTCAAACTCTGAGCATTTATTTCAATTAGACCATTACAGGTACTTTTGAATGTCAAACCACAAAAAAAAACTAAGCTACAGTCCCAGTCACAGGGCATAATAACTTGTGAAAGTTCTGCAGTTGCCCATTCGAAAGCGTAGATCCTATGGAGAAGAATGGGCAAGAAACTCCATGGAAACTCTTTTAAATCAATATGTTGTTTCAAAATCTTGGTTACATAATTCATGTCGAGATTATACATATCTATATGTGAGAACGACGTAGAAAGAACGTCCAGAGGAAAAAGATAAAATCAACAATTCAAAAATACAATAATCCATGGCAGCTGCGAAATGACCAATCCCTACTGACAGCGCCCGTTCACGAACATGACGAATGGATCAAACATCATTCAACTTAACCATTTTGAAGGGAACTAAACGACCCGACACACACGCCACCATCAGCGAGGCATTTGAATGAGCATGACATTCTCTCTACCGCCAGGGCAAATACGAGTCAATAAAAGATGTAAATGGTAGCTTAGCGTACATAGTACTAACACATGTGTTATGTAATTCTCTAATACCAAAGAGATTTAAAAGACTTATAGAGCGGACATTGGGAATATTTTCATACAAAAATTTTGATCGCGAACATTTTCGATTTTGACACACGAATGCTACCTGACAAGCGGGTGTGTGACACTAGACAGAACGATTTGTTACTAAGTAGTAACAATTATTGGATTATGATTTTCTTTGTCTTGTCTTGTCTATCGCTCGTAAATACATATATGAATGTCTTTGTATAATACTAAGATATTGAATCTATACAATGCAAAGTTATGTTTACAATCTTCTGCAGCTTCCACAATAAATTAGTTAGGTAAATTAGTTTGCCCCTATGGTTGTGGAGAGGGACCGGCATTGAGTCAAGCATTTTTATCATCAATGTAATCCCCCAACTTATAGTATGCTTGCCTACATAGTATGCGATATATGTATACAATATTTAAATTTCGTCTCATTCAGTTGAAGAACGCGGGGAGGTATTTTACTGTAACATTTTAAACAGTACCCCATGAAAGATGAGTCTACTTTAGATAGCCTGCTAGCCTCTTTTCTGCAGAATAAATATAGACTCGATGTTTGCAGCCCATCCCCATGGTAAAATACCGTATGACATAATACTATGAAAATAGACTAGCCGCGCGGTATCTACATCAAATTCGTCAATATACTGATATTGACGAATTTTTCTAACAGTATATGCTGCTGAACTCAGCCGTCCTGCAAGAGATGTTAAATGAGGACCCCATTGTAGCCTTGAGTCGAGCGTGATTTCTAAGAAAACAGTTTCATCGACGAATTCTAGTTTCTCTTGGTTCATTCATATCAATCCTTACACAAACCATCCATCGTTTCTTCGGTCTTCCTCTTCCTCTCCATCCATGAACATTTATATTCATCAGCCTTTAACGAGTGTAATTTGATGTAACCTCGATAAAAGTCCAAAATACAATAGAGCTGTAAACGGTAAAGAGTACTTATTTTATATTAATGAGCTGTTTTAATATATTCTTAACAGCTTTCAATAGAGTTGTTTTGACTAGACATAGTGAGTATATTATTAAATCATCACAGTGTTAGGCATATTGAACAGAATGACGACCATGGCCTTAGGCGTCCTCCACAAATACATGCTTGAAATATTCACCATTATTAATAACGTTTTGACCTCTTGAACCTATGCGTGTTAAGTGACACGCTTTATGCCATTGTTACTATATTAATTTAAATGTTCATTGAATAATACTTTGTTGTTGTTTTACAATGACTGATGGTTTTAGATATTCGATTGATCAATCGTAACAACAACAAGGGAGATAGGTATGTTAAGATATAAATTCATTCAAGAAAAAACACATTAACTTTTAGCTATTCGGGAAACTAGGTTCTTCCTGTGGATTCGCCCGCATGGAGAATGGAATTCATCCCAGAGGAATGTACTGCAGGGATAAAATATATCGTATGCCCTAACTCTGGTCATGGTCTATGCTTGAGTGTCGTTTCGTCAGTAAGTCGTGAAAAAGTTATAGACAGATATACAGTGTTAGTTTCGCATGATGCCTTCCGGTGTATAATTGCTTCTATTTTATTTTATTGCTGTTACTGAAAGTATGATTTGCAAAATGGCTTTATTTCGTGTCAATCAATCAATCATACTCACTCTCGACTCGATCTTTGGTTAATTCGATCTTGGCTAATAATGAATGAGCATAAATGAAGCAGACAGAACATCAAATTATGTATAAATTGTGAACACACTTTATTTATTTCTTTATAAATTTCATACATTAAAAAAAACTATTAAACACACGATATAAAAAACCATTTAATTATACAAAAAATTGTAGACCACCGATATCGAGAACAGGGTTCAAGTTACCGGAGTCCTGAGGCACCAGAGAAAGGAATCTCCTTACAATACGAGCCAGGAGTACCGCTTTCTGAATCAAGCGCTTTGGCTGATACGACGGTCCCAGACGACGGCTTGGTGACGAGATAATATGACGTATTGATTGGCCCGGACGGTGGCATGCCTGACATATGTCAACCGTACTGTCCTTCAAAATAAATCTCCTTTAGTAATGGTGCCCATCCGGACACTTCAATACACATAGCTATAGCTGCAGAATAAAAGCCATAATAAGTTACTCCACCAATTTATATGAAAACAAGCCGTCCTTAAAACAATTTCGCAACATCTAACCGAATCGCAGAACAAGTTCAGAGCACAATGTGCGGATGCCGCCGCTTACTTACTCACTTACGTAAAACGAAAGTGAAGGTACCTGCCTACCTACCTACCGGCCACCGGTCAATGTTTCCGAGCACCATGCTTTGTGGCAATTTGCACTTATACCTATGTGTGCATCGTTTTTGTAGTTTTAGAAGCCCTTTGGCAAAATTGAGGAACTTCTATACAAACTTTCATCCCCTACTGTATGACAAATTTTCAAAAATCTTTCGTTTTTGTTTGACGATTGGCTGCTCTGTGCTGCGTGTCGCGGGTTCGATTCCCGCACGAAACAAATATTCGTATGGTCTACAGGTAGTCTTTCTGGGTCTGGCTGTTTGTGTATGTGAGTTTACATGTTTATAAAAGCACCCACGATACAGGAGAAATTCCTAGTAACGTTTAAAAAAAATGTATATCAATGCATGAATCTAAAACTTATAAGTGGAATTAGAAGATTATACATATAGTTGTATGGTGGTCATATTGCAAAATAAGACCCAAAAAAGCGTATCAGATGATGATAGAAAAGCCAAAAATGTATTTGACTGAGTAGCTATTCTAGCTATAAATGTTTGTCGACCCTGTTGGATTGGATGTCGTTGCAGGAATACGCGAAACACTTTAAAACCATTCCCACAAATCTAAGCTTCGGGCATAAAATGATCAGCCGCTTAAGTTAATTATCTGATGGTGGACGTCTGGTAGTGGTGGTGAAATAAGGGCCACCAAAGTCGTGCATTGTGATTGACTGCTACGATTGATTGATTGATCGACAAGGCAATTTATGATGATCATGATGTGTTTAAGGAAGGTGAGAGTTAAGTGCTTGTGTCATCCTAATTTTCATTACTGTTTAATTATCCTTACATGACAATCATGTAGTACTAACTCTTTACTAATAGTGAGATATTTAAAAAATGTTTTCCAGTTGAAAAGTTATAGATTAAGTTTATAAGAATACCAATGAAAGTGAAGGTAAAGACAGCCGGTCCATAGTTACCAATATCATGCTTTGTGGCACTTAGCTATGTGATCAATGTAGGCATGTATATGTTGATGTTAATTTTATTGGATAAGTGAGAGTTAGTGCTTAGATGTTTACTTGTCCATCGTTTTATTTATGTTTAATACCTTATTTACCTCATGTATACAAGTTGTAAACGGACCCTTCACAAAACTGTCAACCAAGAATCTAGTAAGTACATCAAACTATGTTACCCTACGCAAAAATTATTGCTGGGAAACAATATTTTTTTTTGGGGTGAAAAATCATATTTTACGGTAAAACTCAATGTAACGCACTCAAAACATTGTGCTGATGAATGCATTGTATAGTAAACGGGTCTGAAGGTATTTCAAGTAAAGATAAAACCTTAAAAACTGGTATTTAAAAAAAAAGTTGAAAATTTGACCTTCAATATCTCCGTAACTAGAAGGTTCCCAAGTATGGTCCGGAACAAAAAAAAAATATCGCAATGACGGGAACAAGTACCTTTCGTCTTTGTTAAACGTCTTTTTACACCCTCTATTGGGCGCAATAGGTATATTAATTATGATTTTGATCGATTTTCTAATGTGTGTTTTTCAGGAATGGCACGGAATCCGAGGGTTTTTTACGTGTGCATTTAATAGGAATACATTTCTGTCTTAACACTACATAGACAAGCCTCGGCACCGGCTCCAAGGAAACAAATCAAGGATTCTCTTTTGCGTACATATCCTACGCATCGCTCTATTCTGCAATAAATAGTGCGAAATAAAGCTTTGTTAACGATACAACTATCGAGAAACAGAAAGTTAACCATCAATAATTTTCTCGAAAATCACCTAAACATTTTCAAAAATCTTATTGCGACACTAACCAATTGCTTAAAATGGAAACGTCTAAACAAGTTTTACCGAACGTTGGCCATATTCCTTTCGCTCGATCAATCAATGTGATACCATCATACATATTATACACATTTACATGCTCAATATATTATGTACGTGCAATAGCAAATGTCTTCTTTACGAGACTTAGGTAACTCGATTTCACTGTTGTTTGGTCATACAAGTATAATGTCGTCTATTTTTCGCCATAAAAATATATAGGCATAAACTAATGCACAATGATTCAAACCAAACCTTGCTAGCAACAGAGAATTCTGTAATAAAAGCTAGAAAATTAACAAAATTGATGTTATGGAGGTGCGGTCTTTGTAAATTAGAATCTATAATAACCTATTTTCAAACAAAGACAAAGAACAGCTTACACCCGATTTTGTACAACATGTAACATAATTAACGCACACCCTCATTTTTATGTTCGCATAATTCGTCAAAATGTATGGAACAGCTGATTTTTTTTTCACGATTTCATGTTTGGTCCCATAGTAAAAGTTGTTTATAATAATGGGTACAATTACCCCATAAGAGGTTGTGCGTTAATTATGTTACATGTTGTATACCAAAACCTATTAAAATACAAACATAACATAACATCACGCCTGTAATCCTCGCAGCGTTAGGCAGAGGTGTACCTAATAGTTCACATCAGTCCAGTTACCTTTATGAGGAGCTCGTGACTTAATAATAACAGCCGCTCGGGTCGATCGTCAGGTTAAGCCGCGCTTGTCTGGGTCCGTTGTTGGGTTGGTCCGTGGATGGGTGACCACCCATACATACCGAGTTTCCTCCGTGCCTCGGAGAGCACGTCAAGCCGTTGGTACCGGCTGTCAATTGAAGATCTTTGACAGTCGTTACAGGTAGTCAGTGACCCGAAAGTCTGACAACCAGTCTTACCAAGGGGTATCGTATTAACTAGTACTAACTGGGTTGTGGAGGCCAGATAGGCAGTCGCTCCATGTAAAATACTGGTATTCAGCTGCATCCGGTTAGACTGGAAGCCGACCCCAACATAGTTGAAAAGGCTAGGCAGATGATGATGAGTCCAGTTACCTGTATGTCCCATGAATTAGGGGCGAACCTATTGACATCAAACTACTAAGCGTCTCATAATAAGTATGCATTTCCTAAAACAAATACACAGTTCTACATAATTATCTGTGAACGCCATTCATTTCCCGAGATACGGCGTGAGACACATACAAACATAATTACTTCTCATTTCATAAACCCATTCTCTTGGTACACCATAATGTGAACTAATAGCCCTAATTGGAACACCATAAGTGCGTCGGATTTCACTGCGGTTACGTAAAGAAATGGTCCATGGCAGCTTGGATTTCGCGATGGACTATACATAGGAGTATAGTCTATGTACGAAGGACGAATGAAATAGTTAAAAAAAGTATATGAAACAGTGAATTGGTGTATTGCCTCTTCCATGACCATGAGGTCCGGGGTTCGATTCCCGGGTCGGGCAAATTGTTATTGGGTTTTTCCATCAGGAATTTCTCAGTAGCAGCCACGGAGTCTGGATTTGTGCCCGGTTGATGGCACTAGGTTTACCCCCTGTTACATTTTCTTCTCAGGGTAGTCAGGTACGAAACACCGGCCTCATCAAGCAGTGTATAAAACTGTTTGTAAAAACCTATTTGCAAAATAAACATCATTTATCATGATACCACTATGCAAGACCTGTGACGACTATATTATAGAACAAATAAAGGATTTTTATGAAGATGACAGGAAAACAGTAGTTGGATGCAAGCAATATTTGCGTATTTACTTCTCAGAGACCTTCCATTTTATAACAAAGAAGTAGATACATTTTATATGCACAACCTACGCTTTAATTGAAGGTTGCGTCTGTGTAAGGTTGGGGTCAAATTAACTCTGCTAAAATATACTCCTTAGATATACTTTCATAACTCCAAAAAAAAATAAACTATTTAGTACAGGCATATTAATTGCACTCAATTTAAGTGACAATTAAATACAAAATTCTTAGAACACATTGTCTTTTTATGCTTTTAGACATTGAGTTGACTACGAAGGCATAAATATCTGCAGCCTATCACAGTTCTCTGCTAATAGTTCCCTCCTAAACAGGAGGATATGCCCTCAATCCTTGCATTGCCCAACTGGGTCAATGATAGCCCAAAGGTGCTAGCTAAAGTACATACATTTATTATAAACAATAGCCCGCCCACTGCCGGTCCTCATTACGTCACAATGCGCAATGATAATAAAAACCATTGCATGTGACACCATAAAAACTGTCCATGTGTGAATAAGATTGTTTTGAAGACTATAAGGATATTATGCCAGAATGTGGTGAAATGATTTTGTTCCACTTTTTAAAGTAATGTAACATGCATGTGTCATTCACCAATGGAACATGGATCTTTTTCAAAAATTCTTTTTGAGATGAGCGAAAGCTATACGTAAATTTAGGTCCAAAACAACAGTATCGAATAAGTGTGAAGGTCGAATGAACGTTAATTTTGAAAATTCTCTCTGAAACCTCATTAAAATTTAGAATTTTTTCATCAATGAAAGTGGATTGAATATTCAGAACTATACAACACACAAGATCAAAGTATGCCTTAGTCCTTGTCCATTATTTGTATGTCTTATCAGTAAACACAATAAAAGTACATTAGCAGTATTAGTACGTCTTTACGACGTTTGTAGTTCTTCGCCTATTAACACCATTACGTAACTACTAGTAGTGCTCATTTACCGTTTAAGACTAGCTCATTTAGTATTATTTACTTGAAAGGATTTTTTCACTTTTTAAGTGCAATGAGCTAATTGTTTCTGTATTTATTATAAAACATAATATTACAATCATATTTCACTCAAAGATGTGGATGGTATGGTAACACCCACATTTCGTAAGTTATGTTAAGTCGCAACATAGGGCGAGCCTTTTCCGATCAATTGGTCACATATACAGACCGGGTTTCCACGAGGAAAATTCTGAATGGCAAAACCCACTGTCCGATCTGAGAATCAAACCCAAGGTCTCACACTCAGCTGTCTATAACCGAATCTTCTTATCGTTTTGGCATTATACTTACCCCCGTATCTATGAACAAGTCAAACTGTTTACTTGAGTAAATTACATTTTTTAAGATACGATTTTTATTATGTAGTTTGGTAATTAGTTGAAGTTAGAACTGTGACAAATAAGAATCCTTTGGCTTTGCTTTCTTTGACGGTTCTTACTTCTTTTAAATTCTCTTCCATTGCATAAAAAAATTTGCAAGTAATTGCTTAAGCTAAAGTAATAACTTTAACTTGACACAACAAACATTTGTCAAGTGTCTAAATTCGCATGGTCCGGAAACCAGGAACCAGGATTATAACTCATCTTCAGTATGGATGGTACGGTAGGTACCATTCTTAAGTAACAAACCCAAACACAGTCACCTAACAATCTTAAGCTATTATTATATCAGTTCTCCATATACAGAGGTATCAGCAATCCCTTTGTGACAACCACATTAGCCCATAAAAGTAAACCATACAGAGACGATTAGGTGCAGAATGCGTTGAACTCTTTTCTATACGGCCTTGGTTCCGTTACGTGCGTCTTGTTTGTTACCTTTGCAGGGAAGTCGTAAGGAATAATTGTACTTATGTACAATTCTGCATACGACTGTCAATGTTTCATAATAGCTCAACTATGGGTAGTTTTTTTCGTGAATATGTATGAAACTTCTTTGTCTCATATTTTTCTATTACAGAGTATCGGTTTCTTTGGCGTCAGTGTTATTGAAAGAAAGGTTATAAAAAAAATTAACTATGCTCACAGGGTCTGCTTTTACGACAAGCTCTTTAAACTGATTTTCATTGCATGGATCTTTACTTTTATACTTGTATTATCTAGTTAAAGTTAGACTTTGTATTCCATAAATAAATATTACGATCTCTACAAATGTTTGTTTTTCTAGACAGTCTGGCACTATAAGGAGTGCCACAGTTTATTAGCCGCTTACGCTGCAAAATAGAAAATGAGACATAATTAGTGGCAGATTGCTCTCGATCGCTCACGGTACTAACATTGCAGAATCATTATTTCCTTCATACTTACACAACCTGGGAGATATTAACTGGATTGCCATCATCTATACTAATATTATAAAGCTGAATAGTTTGTTTGTTTGGTTGAACTTGCTAATCTCAGGAACTACTGGTTTAAATTGAAAAATTCTTTATAATTATGTTGGATAGTCCATTTATGCAGGAAGGCTATAGGCTATGTAACATCACGCTGCGACCAATATGAGCAGAGCATCAATCAAATCAAAAATGTTACGCAGAAGAAGTTGCGTGGGCCAGCTAGTTAAAAAATAAAAAATACATTAGTGTGATTTTTCAGCAAAGATGAGGTCATCCTTTCTGATAAGACGCAGGCGACATAATAAGAAATTGGATATCAGCGTGCATATCTTGTCTGCAGACTAACAAAGTAGCTCGTAGCAGTAAGACATAAGTACTATATTGCAGCCCAAGGTCGCTAATACATAAGAGGAAGTTTGAAAGTGGCGCGGATGACTGAAACGTTGTGTGGTAATCGGTTGTCGTGGTATGGGCATGTGATGCGGAGGAATGAGGAACATGTCGTGAGGAAAGTTTTGAGTATGAATGTGGATGAGTATAATAGTAGAAGAAGACCAAAGAAACGATGGATGGACTGTGTGAAGGATGATATGGCAAGAAAGGAGGTTTCTGATGAGGTGACAAGATATAGAGAAGTGTGGAACAAGAAGACATGCTGCGCCGACCCCAAATAAATTGGGATAAGGGCAAGAGAATGCTGTCGGTCGCTAATCCATATATAAAGCATGGTGATGCTAATATTAATTTCCTTAATGAATAGTTATTTTAGCGATTTTTGAAAGATCCAAATATCCATATTCGGCAGTTTACTTTCTACATTTCAAAATCGTATTCTTAATTTTTGAACTGAAAATCAAGTCCTTTATATTGTACAAACAATGAAAACGAAAAAAAAACTTGTTAGGTAAGCAACAGAACACCTTACATATTATTACGTACATGAAAGGCTTCGCTAAGTAGTAATGCGTCATGCGTGCGCGTGATTCGCTAAGTGCACGCATGCCGCGCTAAAACGTGGAAACTAGGCTGCGTGTACGCATCGCGTAGTGGTGTGAACGGATGTTCAGTGTGGACTGGTTTTTTTTCTTAAGATTCTTGTACGATCTCTTCTCGATTTCTTGTTGACGATCGCCGTCCTCCTTCGAAATGTACCAATAATCTTGTGTAGAGTCACTGGAATCCGCTAGAGGGTTTTTGTCGTCATGATGTCACCGCTTGCAGGCTTTCATCCAGCATTTGACGTCTTGCTGCTGGACTAAATAAAACAAAACGAAATTTTACATAACATAGCATAACATCACGCATGTAATCCCCGTAGGGTCAGGCAGAGGTGTACCTAATGGTACACCCAAATTTCGTTAGTTATGTTTAAGTGTTATGTAATAGGGGGTGTGCCTATTGCCATCAATCGGACAAAATTCCAGACTCCGTGGCAGCTACTGAAAAAATCCTAATGGAAAAACCCAATAACCCTTTGCCCGACTTGGGAATTTTAGGTATCTAGTTTTATTTGTTTGTTCATCTATGAGAACCAGAATCATAGAATGCTGTCATATCACAAATGGTATTTAATTAAGAAAGTCCTTTTCACCTTTCATCACTGCCCTTTCAAAAATGTTTACTTTAAAAGCTTCATAAATACTCCACAATCTGTTAAAACAGTTATTACTGTATACATTTAAAAGGTAGTTCTCGCAATCAGGTGTTCGCTTGTGTAACATACTAGGTACTCATAAGGAAGCAGGTGGACGTGACGTTTATTGGGGTCAGCAGAACTATTGCTAGGGTCAATGTCGGTGTATGGGCAAATTGCACCGTGGGTTTCATTGTATGCAAACTATTGCTTGTATTTTTATGGGTGTATTTATGTAGCAACGAGGTTTAAGATATGCAAATAGAAATATAACATTGCAAGTACTTCAAAGGAAAAACAAATAACGAAAGGTCGACAAAGGTCGACTTGTAGAAAAACCATTTGAAGTTGTTTTTATTTTGTTGCATTACTATTACCGTTTTGTAAAGTGTTTGCACATGTAGTAGTTTATTATGTAATTCCTTTTAGTTTATCAAAGAATATGAGTAGGTATAGAAATTATAAGAACTCAACTATTGACAGTGATTAACAATCTTCTCAATGAACCATTTTCGTGCGAAGGATAATTAATTAATCACCAATGAGTAGCTAACGAAGGTGTTTAACATCGGTCACATAGTGTTACCAAAACAGCACAGTGTAAACTTAGACTCACGCTTTCCTTGAGTATATATAAACTATATCTTATCTCGTAGCCTGAATTACAAATGATTGTCCATTTAAGTAAAAGCCTATTACCATTTTGAACCCACAAGTCATAACAGCATACAATTTTACTATTACACACAAGATCTCGATTTGGGAAGACCACTCACACGTAACTCATGCCTACCCGCAAATGAGTCACAAAGCCATCTTTGTGGAGTACATGCCCTGCATAATATCAGCATATGATCAGCATGCTATGAATGTATTATAAGACCTAGATTCTGCATCTCACGCACTTTCCTTCTTTAAGAGTATTTTGTTTTTACTTGGTCTTATGTGGGGGTAAGTCTGCTTCCGGATTCTGAAGATCCGTGTGCTGGACGGATACTAACAACATCAAGTGGTTTAACCACTTGATATTTTTGGTAGTGGTCGGAAAAATTCGGTCTTAACTTTCCGATGTTCCACGGACAGACGATATTCTATGAATATTTTATTTCACAAACATACCTATAGCACACATTTCGCCAGTTACGTTTTAAGTCCAAATGTAATAGAGGAGGAGTCTATTGCCATCAACATGACGAGCGTTTTTTTTTTTTTTAAAGAAAGCAGAATGAGTGTAAAAGAATAAAAAAATTAAGGCAAACATTTGTGACCCAAAAAAAACTTTTTTTTTTTGGTAAACCTGAAAGATAGTCGATGTCGGATTTATCTTTTTATCTACATTGATGATTATCTTTCAGTAGATGTTGGACTAAGACAAGATGAAATGACCTTATACCAATCTAACCTGTTACTTATTTATTTCCTTTACATAACAAATTGGAGATACACTTCGAGAAATCTTAAACCATTACGCAAATGGGTAATAAAATTGTTTTATTTACTGACGTCGATTTGCATTCCGAAATCTTTGCGATCCGTGTCGCCAGCACAATTTGGAATCGCCAATGACATCAGAAACAAATAAAATGTATACTTGAGACCCGAGGCCTTTTTTCATGGGGGTAGGCAGAAACTGAGGCTGTGATCCATACAATGGCACACTCTTTTAGCTGTTATGATGAGCAATAATTAGCAGCAATTGATGGAATGGTTCAATATCTACCGAAACAATTATTTCCGGTCACCATTCAAGCACAAACAGGGCCGTATATGATGGTGGTGAATGCAATAAAGTATGGAAGAAATAATGAAGACCAACCACCACGTGTACAAACCACAAGCACATGATTACATTATGGATTACCACGAACATAGCACAGACTCACCTCTTTCTTTAAATGACTAGACATCATAGAAAAAAAAAAAACTGCAACAGACAAGAATGTTAAGATAACTATCATAAATGTAGTTGAAAACCAGTCGGTAACTGCAATAGCGGAAGAATCTCTCACTCTACCTGTTTGTATGAATGTTCTCTTTTTGACCACATCTTTAATAAATATTATATCACCAACAACGAAACGAATTTTAGCAATATATTTTCTCAACTTAACATTCAAAAATGACGTGTGACCAATCGAAATTCTGAGGTTTGTTAGCCAAGTAAAGTTGATTAGTGAATGTGGGTTATGCAATCGTCTAGTGATTGTAGATTAAAACATAGGCGAGACGAGTGTGTCCGGTATGTGTAGGAGTAGGTATATTAGCTATACTGAATATTATTTTAAAACAGTCTGTTGTTAGGAGCCTGAAGAGATCAGAGTGTACTTTTGATATCGTTGATACAGAATTATGAATTGACAATAAACAATTTGGCTTAAATTTGTAATCTGTTGTTGACCACCGGCGGTCTTTTAGTCATTTTAAAATGTGGATAGTTGGTCAAATACAACAATAAAATCAGATCATTTTTCTAGCACCAATAAAGAAATGGGCCTGGAACAGAACCTTGTCGTACGCCAAAAAAACAAGCGGTGACACGATGTTTGGTTTCTATAACAACTTGTCATTATTATCATCGACATCATGAGTCATCTCAGGATGACTTTCATAAATTAACTACACCTTCTAAAAAACCTATTTATCTTGGCCTAGTTAGATACACTAACAATCTTTTATAACCCAACCACAATATTTATAAAGTAATATTCATTTACTATTAACAGAGTGTTATGTTATACTATATGACTGGTAAAGTCATAGCTCAGTTTATTCACATACATAAAGCTATATAGTAACAATATTACTTTCACTGTAATCTCTAGATATTGAAAGCGACCGGTTATTTATCATGTACGGGTTAGAACGTTTGATGTTACTGAGGAAAAATGTAAAAGAATTCCATTAAAAATCCATACAAATATCTGTCTGTCCGTCTGTTACCTTTTTAAGCCTTAACGGCTGAACGGACGTAGATGACATTGGGCATACAGGTAGAACATGACCTGGGTTAGGACACAGAATGTTTAAAAAAAAACTAGGAGTTCCTTCCGAAAAGATAATAACCGATGTTCAGGCGGGCGAAGCCGCGGACATTAGCTAGTAACTTCATAAGAACTCATGCGTACAAATAGAATGTAAGCACCTTCAAGTAAAAAATGATGATTCATTCATCACTCCATTTCCTCAATTACCATCAAGTACCACTCCAAAATTTCTCCTACGGGTTTAAACGTGTGCCTACCAACAATTTTTCCTTTTCGTGAATTCGCAGCATCTTCAATTGCCACTCAATTGGATAAAACTAACAAGCCGATGCGTACAAACACTCTAACTACCGCAAAATGACACATCATTATACTCAACAAAAACTTATAATGCGTTGCTATCGCCAGTGGTCAGAGGGACAATGCAGCCAAGTGCAGAAGTTCTTCCAGGTGACTATATACATACATAATATACTGAAAATCTCGTAAAGTTGACAGGTTTACCTATTTGTGGATTTAATTCTGCTTAATAACATACAGCAGACTGAAGCTAACCAATTTAATGATTCAAGACGCAAATTCAACAACTGATCAGTTGAGTTCTGCAAACAGGATCGAAATAAGCCACTTTGAAGGAAATTGTATGCCCAGAAATTCTGTGCCCAGAATGACATATAAATTGACCAAAATACACCAGTTTTGTCTGTTCCGCATCGCATTAATCTATAAGCAAGTCTTTGAACGGGATTTGGTCTAAGTGGGCCTTTTACTTTGACTTCGGATGCCAGTAATATATTGGACTATTGGTGCAAGTGAGAGTCGTCAGGTGGGTCAGTTTTTACATAACGATACTTATCCCCGCTGATATCATTGATTAGGGTTACAGCATATGGGTTTAAAAAAGTTTGTTATGTTTTATTTTACATTCTTCGACTGGGATGTAGGCAATCAATATTTTAGGGACTTGAGGAAGAGAGGAAATTATTAAGACATCGTAAACGTGTGTTTAATTTTTCTTTGTTCTTTTCTTCTTTGAATTGTGCGACTCACGTCAGCCGCATGCATAACGAGCGCTGGGCCAAAGTGTCCACGCAATGGGTGCCTGAGGATGGACGTCTTTGCCGAGGCCGGTCCAGAAAGAGGTGACGAGATGACCTGGACGTGCAATGCGATGGCTGGTTCCAGGTAGCGCAAGAAAAGATATTGGGGAGGCCTTTGCCCAGCAGTGGGATATTAAAGGCTTTCAAAAAAAAAGTGTGTTAATCTGCAGTACTATTGAATCAGACGGACAGAGGACATCTAGAGGAGGATCTAGATTCTGACAATCTACCACTTCAGTGAAATATAATAAGCATAGGAATAGCCCCTTGTACTGATATTCTTAAATCGAACAGTAACAAACCTAAAATATTAATTTATCCCCAAACTTTCCATAACACCCTTCACTTCTGCTCATACTCTTCAAAGCAATAATTACCTCATAACAATCTGAGTTTACCATAGATCTATAGATCACTATCTCCCGCCGAGCGCCTGTCACTTGCGCACTGCGGACATCAAACCGACTGCGCCCGCGCAAGATTGATCGTTCACCTATCGTAGACTCACTAAGAAATGGACAGATGAACAAATAGACAGATCTTTTAAGAAGAAAAACTTCATTTTAGTATATACATATCTATTTAATTCACATTCCAATTTTCCATAGAAAATAACTGAACTGGTTGTTATAAATGAACTGATGAATGATGTTGATGTATGGATCGAGAAAATTGTGTGGTAATCGGTTATCGTGGTATGGACATGTAGAATGAGGAAAATATTGAGTGTGCATGTAGAATATAAGAGTAGAGGAAAACCGAAGAAACTGTGGATGAACTGTGTGAACTCCTTCACATATATATACATAGATATGGCTAGAAAGGAAGTGATTAAAATTGAGAGAAGTATAAAAGAAGAAGACATGCTGCACCTACTCCAAATACATTAGGATAACAGCAGGAGAATGATGATGATGATGTATGGACCGGGAGAAGAAGCCCTAGACAAAATGCACGGATCGGTTCAGGAATGATATGAAAGAAAAGGGAGTGAACGTCACTGTCGACAGGGCAGAATGGAAGAAGAAGACAGGTTGCGCCGACTTCAAGTAAAGTGGTAGACAAGGGCAGGATGGTGATGAAAATGAGTAATGGATGACCTTTGGGGAAATATAGATTCATTTTTATTCATATATATCATTTGCTTAGCAACAAATTAAATGCTCACATCCAGATTATATATCTATAGAAAGTTACAGCTACGTATGTGTGGATTCAAAATGTTTTACATAATATTTATGAATTTGAATAATTGGCGAATGATGATAAATTGATTAATAAGATTAGATTTGCGATTAATTGCTAGAAATGTAAGTTTGTGTATGTTTTAAGTGTTGAATTAATTAAGATTACTTATATTGATTTGTTTAACCAGAATGTTTTAATAAATTACGTTTTTGCTTTGCAGTGTTGACTGGACTGGCTGAAGACTGATTTCTAATTTATTGCAGAATTGTATACACAAATTATTATTTTTTTTGTCCTGATCTTTCTGTATTTCCGGATGAAAGATAAAGCCTGATGAAAAATGAATATTACTTGCTCTTTGTTTAAATCCAATCTATTTATATTACAAAGGCAAAGAGTTCACCAGTCTTAGAGGTTCTGCTCACAAAACAGTGAAAGAAAAAATAGTAAGAAAACTGGAATGTTCTAGAACCATAAATTCAAAAACATTTGTGATACCCACCTGTGTCATAGCAGTAGGATCGTAGAGGCTGATAAGTTTCACATAACTTTCAAAACATAGACCATCGTATCCTCTAATAGACTCTGTGCACTATCAAGGAAGTGCATCGGTCATAACACTCAAGCATCGCAGTAGCATTACATAGTGAACGCTTTATAAGATTAGCGATTCCACACAATACCCGGACAAACAGCCCACGTGGTGAAAATTTACGATTTGTTCCAATCTAGTCGTTACGTCACTGATCTTAAGATCAGCTTTCTCTTGTGTATCCTGACCTGCATTTGTTTTTCTTGCTGTGTTTTAGATATTCTAAGTTGGTTGGTAGGTTGGCAGTAAAATGACGATAGTGTGGGCTTTTAATACTTTTATGGTGTTTTGTTGTCGGTCGACTCTATTGAGATTCCCAAAAAGGTCGATATGTAACCATTATGGTGAAATTTTGGTGTCAACCAAGTGAGACTGTTTAAGAAAATATATATACTTTTGAGCGAGGTTCTTAATATGAATAAAATCAACTCTTTTTAAACAGGAAGTTCAACATAGTAAAACCTGCTAAAATTGTTACTTTTCACCGTTGGTCTTATGAACAATATGTTGATCTTCGCATTTTTTTCAAAGATTTTCTTTTGTTCTTGGAAAACCTGCTCAGGTGAAGTTTCATAGATGACCACGACCTAGAGTGTGTGACCACAAACGTTGTGGCAATTAATATTATATTTAAGACCATGCTGTTTGCTCGTTAAAAAAAATATGGACTTGGACACTACAGAAGACGTCATTATCATTATAATTGGAGCTAAATTCTTGGCCTACATAATTTAGATTTCCATCAAAACGTTATGAAAAGATTTATTCTAGAATGTTTGAGAGGCCATGAGCTTTTGCAAAAATTTCTCAAGAATATTTGCAACCAAATAAACGCCAAGCAAAAAGTAATTCAATTCACAAAATATGTAAATATATAAATGCAACAACATTATATAATTGCAGCGTTTCGTTACGTACATTTTATTAGAATTCGGGCATTTCATTAGCATAGATTATTTAAATTTTATTCAAGCATTGTTATGTCGCCGGCGAGATGTTTAGTTCCGTGTAGATTTTTCAGAGATAATCATCTAAATACCTATTGTTTTTGATAGGAAGTAGTGTCCAACTTTCTGGTTTGAATTTTGCTAGACTTTTGATGACAGGTGAACAAATGAAAGTCTTTTGTTTATCATCCCGGTAATGACATTAATGATGCTTCATTATAAAGACTTCTTAATCGCTCGACTTGAAAGTTTGAGATTAAGGTGGCGATAATATGTCACCTTATTATCGCCAAATCTTTATCAATTGATGGGGTCTAACTTACGTTAATTACACTGAGTATCTTAGAGCTGCTAAGCAATGGTAAATAGTAAGAAATAGGAAACTCTGATCTTATAGGTCTCATTGTTTATCATTTCGAGCGTGCAGTATAAAAATTGCATATTAAATTTTTGCATGGGATACGAGCTTCGATTCTACTTTAGCCTTCGCCAAAAAAGCAGGCAGCATAACATCGCCTAGAATCTCCAAAGGGTTAGTCAGAGGTGTACCAATAGTAGGTACACCCACATTAAATAAATAAAAACCCAATAACACGTTGCCCGAACCGGGAATTGAACCCAGGACGTCATGCTCAGCATTTGCGCTTGCGACCAAGGAGGCAGTCATAGGTAGGCAGATGTAGGTAGCTTACACTACTATCAACAAAAATGCAATAATTACGTACAATGTCAGTTGGTCATCGAAAACAATGGAATCGTGGTCCAAGACAAACTTTCACCTTCCATCTTTGGATGACCTATTCAATGCAAATTATTTCGAGACTTCATTGTGTTAAGTAATGTAATTTGGGAGTAAACTTTTCTTTGTTTAAGAGTGTAATGTCTGTTTAAGAATCGTCTCTCTATTTGCATAGTGTGAATACGTAATTTGACGTAATTTGAGCTTAAACCTATTGGCCTTCCACTTCTCGAGTTCTGGGATTGCACTACATAACATAACCCCTGTAATCTTCGAAGGGTTAGGCAGAGGTGTACCTAATAGTACACCCACATTTTCATGTAATAGGGGGCGAGCCTATTGCCATCAACCGGGCACAAATCTGTGCCAATTCAAACGAGCAGATTCCGTGACTGCTTCTGAGAAATTCCTGATGGAAAAACTCAATAACACTTGTCCCAACATGAGAATCGAGCCCAGGACCTCGTGCTTAGCACCAGACCAACGAGACATATTATCGAGGAATATTTTGTGTTAATTCCGTGAAAAAGGGGGTTGGATGTAGGATGCAGCACCACCCTCCAAAAATGTACACATGCAAGAGACGCAATAATAATTAGCATGCCATGCACCCGAACCTGTGCTGCCGCGTATCGTCACGGTCAATTGGTTCCACGGTTGCGTTTCTTTTATTTGCAAAGCATTTTATCTTGTTTTATTTTATTTAACAAGATGTTACTCAGGTTCACTGTCTCGATAATTGGCGTAGTAAATGTACAATGTGGCGATGTTTAGTTTTTATATTATTTTATGTATTGACTGACTATTTGTTGTGGCTAATCGATTAAATGTTTGGTATTGGCTCATTTCATGCACGTGAATTTCTTTCTTAAGTTTTATTGAGAGAATCTCACACTCTCTCTCTGTTTTCAAGTGTCAAAGACCAGAGGATGCCTAGACGATTTTTATGGTTTAAGGACGCAGGCACTTTGTGCATATTTTAGAAATTGTGACAGGATTGAATTCAATTTACAAGTGTTTAAGTTAGTCCATCTTGTGGGGCACGGGGCAGAACTCGTTCAGTTACCCACGTTTTGTAACTCCTTAATGGACAAGCTACAAGTTTTTTTACAAAAACTCAATAGCATGTTTGCCTTATATTAAATTGGACCTTGACACTACATAACCAATAATAACTTTTAAGTCACGTATTTAAATTAAAACAATAAAATCCCCAGTCCACACAGTGGAACGAGTTATATTCACCTTATTGACAAGCATAACATTACGCCTGTTATCACCGAAAGGTTAGGCAGGAATGTAACTATTGTACACATACCTATATTACTCCATTTTGTTTTGTTCCACTGTAACTTATTACAGCGAGCCTATCAAACGGATACAAGTCCTGATTCCGAGCTGGAACTGGTAACGTCCTGATGGAAAAGCCCAATAAATTCGACCTGGCAATAGAAGCTAGATCCTCATACTCAGTGAGAGCGCTTGAGACGACTACACCAAAGAAGCATTCACTACAAGGCTTATTGTCAAACATTACACGTACATCATATTTAAGTATGAACTAATGTGTGTTTGTGGTTAACTGGTTTTTAAGACTAACAACCAGTGTCTTAATAACCAGTGTTACTACTATCTAAAGCGACGGAGCGTTAGTCTACGGTTACTCTATGTACATTGTGATTTTGTTACACATTTTATTATGGGTATTGTGTAATTCGGGCAGTCGGAAGCGAAAATGATTAGTTCGTGGCTAAATAAGAACAGCCACTCGGTTCGATCTTTAGGCTTAGCCGTGCTTGCGTAGGTTGGTCCGTTGAAGGGTGACCACCCATTACATACCGAGCTTCCTCCGTGCCTCGGAAAACATATTAAGCCGTTGGGCCCGGATGTCATTTGTAGATCTTTGACAGTCGTTGGGGTATCGTATTATCCAGTACTAACTGGGTTGTGGAGGTCAGATAGGCAGTCGCTCTATGTAAAATCCTGGTATTCAGCTGCATAAGGTTAGAATGGAAGCCGACTACAACATAATATATGGTTGGGAAAAGGCAGGAAGATGATTAAGCGATCGCCAACTACGACTTTGACTAATCAACAGACCATTTTAGGGTTACGATGTGTTCATACAACTTCGAGCTAGTTTGCGAAAAAAATATTTACATAGATTTTTGTGGTTCTTAAGAAGGTTACGAGGTACTATTGATATACCAACCTACTAATTACGAATAATTACATCAGCTAATCTTAACCTAATTAAAATATTATCTTGATTCATGCATGACCAAATAAATGTTGAAAATATATCAACTATTTGATTAACTAAAAGCATCCGATGTCAAAAACCTTTATAGTTTTTAGCATTGACCATGGACCATTAACTCCAAAAATCGTATTTCTCAGTATCTCAGTATGTAACTGTAATGACGACGATGGCTTGTAAATTTCATGCGATAATATGAAATTCCATCAAGAATTTCTCAGTAGCAACCAAGGAGTCTGGATCTGTGCCCGGTTGATAGCAATAGGCTCGCCCTCTATTACGTGACACTGAAAACTCGCGAAATGTGAGTGTAATATTAGATAAACCTCTGCCTAACCATTCGGGAATTACAGGCGTGATGTTAGTTACTTTTAATTGGACTTAACTCTCTCTCTTAGTTATATATTACTGTTATTATAATGTTATTAGTCTGTAAGCTTTCCTAAAATGTAAAAAAATAAATAAAATAAATAAATAAACTGTAAGCTTAGTAAGTTGCTCTACATAATATGCTTTAAGAAAAACATTTTGGAATCCTCTTTATTTAACTTTTTTAACTTTTAATAAACAAAACTCATGCCTTAACGCACTACCTACATACATATGTATGTATGTACGTAGCTATCAAATACTGTCACATTAGCCTCTGACTTCAGACCCCCTACAACAATAACTTGTTGCGTGATGAGAGAAAGTGATAAGAACAAAAAAAAATATTCAGGAGCTCAATTTTCGCATCGCTCGTAAAAAAGTCATTACTCACTTTTCGGTGAAATCACTACCAAAATATGAGAAGAAACGAGTGAGGAATTTAATAAAACAAATTGATATAATGGAGGCCGATGTTGATGAACATGGTAATCATCGTATTCGAAATTCAAAACGTCTCAAAAAAATGGAATACGTAAGTCCTGAATCTCGCAACAGCAGAATCTGCTAATTAACCGAATAATTTGATGTACCTAAACAAGATCCCACAGATGGATACGACCAGATCATTTGCAGCTTCACGCGTTAATTACGTAAGCACTCGAGATTCGGAACACCCGAGGTTGCAGGAGAAAGTGCATGGTGCATACATATTAACAACTCGAGCGAAATTATTTGCTAATTCCGCGAAAATGGCCGCTCTGACGCAACACGAGATGGCTCGCATTATGGCCAGTTTCGACATTTTTATCTAATCCTCGAAAGCGCGATCTGGTATGTCGAACCGTCATTTCTAATTCCTCATCGGTTTTAAAGTTGTTACCTTCACGTATCTCGGTCAGCAGGTTGCGAAATCAAGAGTGATTCATTATGAGAGGTGCTAAGTGTGTAACTTAATATGTCGAAAAAACAACAGACTTAATTCCACTTTATTATAAAATTGCACGTCAATTACGTCACGTGCATGTCATAAAGTCGTCCGCTGACATCGGTACTTTCGATTTTATCGAAAACGACTTTCGATAGGGACCTATTACAGCTCTTTAAGGCGTCGAAACATGTTTTTGTCTCGCATTAATATATTTTTTGTTGAACCGCTTATGGGTTTACGATTGTAGCAGAAAGATGTACCAGTTGCGGTACCTCGGGATGTGAAAGTTCGGATATTCAATCAAGGAGTCTTTCGTACAAAATAGATTGTTCTTTTATTTACAGAAACTTATAACAACAAATATAATACATAATAACATCTAGGATGCGATCACAATGATTTACATTAAATGAGATGAGATGACTAACAATTTGGTCGTTTAGTGGGGGTGGCCGTATGACTCGGAGGGGATTCCGTAGGATCCCGAGGGGACACCGATGGTGGCATAGGAGCCGCCGGATGAGTAGCCACCTTGTCCACCAGAAGAGTAGCCTCCGAGTCCACCGGACGAGTAGCCTCCGTGTCCACCGGACGAGTAGCCTCCCTGTCCACCGGAGTAGTAGCTACCTTGACCGCTGGCGTACGCCTCCTGAGCCTGGTGGTACTGAGCGACCTGGATGGCCTGCTGGACGTGGTCGAGTTCGATGCCAACGACTCTCTGCTGGGGTACGCCGTACACGGGGGCAGGGGCGCCGTATTGAGATGAGATTTGTCCGTGTCCGTGTCCGTGGCCGAAGCCGCCGGAGCCAGATCCCTGGTTCTTGATCTCCTCAGACAAGAGGATGTTCTTGATTTTGTAGAGGAGTTGAGGGTCTACGTAGTATCCCTCGCTTTCGGAATGGCCGACGGGCACGGACGAGTAATGTCCGCCGCCGCTGAGGCTTCCCAGGGTGATGGAGGATAATTGCGACGAGGGGGCGGAGTAGCTGTAGCCCACGGGGGGCTCGGCGGCGGCGCAACCCAAGAGGGCGAGGGCGACCTGTCAACAAACATTTAGTTAGGGTACCAATTCTCAAACTTTTAAAAACCTGGGGAGATAAATTTTAATGCGGTGTTTTGGTTAGTCGAGACGTATGCTTAAGTGATTGGTTCAGTAACCAACTCATCACCAATTAATTAGCCCAAAATTTTGACGTGTAGCTTCGAAGCTATCACTCCTACAGCCGGAACACACGCCTCTCCACAAACTGAGCGTTTCGTTTTCCCAAAATTGGTGCAGAACACATAGATATGGCGATCAAATCCTTGAAGAGTCTCGGAGACGTCCGAAAGCACATCCAGAAAGCACCGATTTTTTACGAAACTTAAGTCCACTTCACACGGTGTGCATAGTGCACCTTCACACAACACAACACATTCACTGCACTCCAACTTACGATGTATTTGGCCATGTCTAGTTTGGTTGAACGCTGGCTGGTGTGTGATGCCTTGTGGTCGGAACGATCCGCTTATATAGTGGAGATCAGACCGTCTACTTTTACTTTGCTAGCAGAGGCTATCGAGGACGAATTCGGGTTGCAAATGGACTATTTTTTCATTTTTGGTTTTAGTGGGTGAGGCCTCGGTCATTTGGCGATACTGTAGCTAAATTGGGTAGCGGGATAAGTGCTCCAATTATCTCAAGACGCGAAATACTCACGTTTTTTTAAGTGGTTCTCTGTAATGAAAACTTATTTAATTCATAAAAGTTTTGAACAAGCAGTGTTAACTTTCATTGACGTTATTACTCGAATTAAATTATATATTGTCATTGAAACTCGTTGCTAGTTTTCTAAACGTTTTAATGACTAAACCGCAACATAATAAATTTAATATTTTTTGAGATAGCTAGACAGACAAAAACAGACACTTTTAAAAATTTTACGACTACGACTTCCCGATCCATTTTCTAATTAGAAACGGTAATTGTGATATATTTAATATTGTCACCTTTTCATAATATTAAAGATATTTTGTCATAAGTTACACGTGTTACAATTTGGTATTTCAAGTATTTAAATGTGATGCATTTTCGAAATTAATACATTTCATTATTGTAACATTGACGCAATCGTTTAGATATTTCTATATCTTTTGTGACCTCATCATGAATACTAGAAAATCTAGAAGGCCCGGTATCAATTTAAGCAGATTAAAAAATATATATCTATAATCTCTTGAAAAAACAAAACCTGAATCCCTGGTATATAAGGTTGAAAGTTCACTTCGATTTCGACAGATATGTTTAAGTTTTATTCAATTAGAAGCGAGCCATATTACCATCAATCGGGCACAATCCAGGCTCTGGAATGCTACTGAGAAATTCCTGGTGGAAAACCCAAAATGTTACAATCTGGACATCTTCAAATAATCACAAATATCCGCAGGATTAAGTACTTGACATGCATAACTGGCGAAATGTGAGTGTACTATAGATAGGACCTACACCTCTGCCTAAACCTTCGAGGATTTCAGGCGTGAAGTTATTTGTTGTGGTAACTTTATAATAAAGTTATTTCTATGCTCATAAATACTCATAATAATCATTTATTTGCATACAAGTCTGCATAGGTCCCTAAAACTAATCGAAACATTCTACAGTATTTTATTGCGATCGCGAACCAACATAACTCCTTCTTAGTTTAACATGCGTATATGAAAACCAATTACACTTAAAACTACATAATCTAATCATTAAACGTAATAAATAATGAAGAGCGTTCAAACTTAAATGATATTTGCATAATGGTGTAGCATTTTCGTAGCTAATTACACGATAAACGATTTGTTAATGTTGTTTAACCGTGTCAAGGAGTTAACTGTGCGTTTAAACTTTTTATTAGTGACAACTAGTTTTGTATTTTCTAATTAATTTGTTTTTTGTTTGCTCTAATACCATATTTTAGCAGGATAAAAGTGCGTCCATATTTTTTATTGCCGAATGGTTCTGCTCTTGACCTCGATAGGCGATGAGTATCATATTATACTTTTTATGAAGTAAACCATGATATTAGACAATTATTCTATTTTCATATGAGACGTATGAAATTCAGGAATGAAGTTTTTACACTGGCATGGTCCCTAACAAAATGGTTGTCGCATAAAACGGGATATTAACGGGATATTTAATTATTATCATTTTTGTTCATTTGTCGTTTTTTTAAACATGTTAAATATCCCGTTTTGTATGATAACCATCGTTTCAGGAATGATGTCTGTGATCATCATCTATTTATCAGCCTATTCCTAACTACTTATGTTGGGGTCGGCTTCCAGTCTACCCGGATCCGGCTGAATATCAGAATTTTACATGGAGGGACTGCCTATCTGTCCTCCACAAGCCAGTTACTTTTGGTAATAAGATATCCCTTGGTAAGACTGGTTGTCAGACTTTTGGGCCACTGACTACCTGTAACGACTGTGAAACATCTACTTTACATTAACATATACATCGATCAAAACGGCTGTTATTATTTAGCCACAAGCTCCTCAGAAATGAACTCTGTGATCCTTCTCAAAGTTATCTCATTCACACAGACATACATTTTAATACATTCATAGTAGCTATGCAACTAGTAATCAGTCAATAGCCATTTGCAAGGTGAGTACCACCCGCTGGTTAGCAATATCTAACTTGCCAGAGAGTATTACTTACATAAATATGAGGGTCCGATTTCACATTTCTGTTATTAGGGACACCCTGAAAAAATACCTTTCTTTAACTAGCTGTTCCCAACCAGGTTGAAGAGACGTCTGTATCCTTTTCCAGGTCTAACTTATCAAATTTCTTGGGGCCGGTAGGTGGCCGCGTTAGTAGCGGCATGTGGCGTTTATGTCCTCTAATGTGCAGGTGTCTGTCAATGTAAAGGTATAGATTGCCATCGACACAATAAAAGATAACCAATCATAACATCGCGCCTGTCCCAATCCCTGAAGGATTAGGCAGAGGTGTACCCATTATTACACCCACAGTTCGCCAGTTATGTTTAAGCCCCATGTAATAGAAGGCGAGCCTATTGCCATCAACTGGGCACAAATATTTCCTAGCTGTTACTGAGAAATTCTTGATGAAAAAACCCAATAAAACCGCCCGACCCGGGAATCGAATCCAGGACCTCACGCTCAGCCGTCGCCCTTGCGACGACTAGACCAACGAAGCAGACACTAATAAAATCATATTTTTTTCCACTTGAACTATTTATTGCTGTTTAACATCAAGTTTCGCGTAATACCTAAGTATATACTAATATTATAAAGCTAAAAAGTTTGTTTGGTTGAACGCGCTAATCTCAGGAACTACTGGTTTGAATTGAAAAATTCTTTTACCTAGTGTTGGATAGCCCATTTATTGAGGAAGGCTATAAAACATCACGCTGCAACCAATAGGGGCGGAGCATTAATCAAAAATGTTACGCAGACGAAGTTGCGCCGGTCAGCTATTGTTTAAATATGTCTCTGTTAGAGGGAGTGGGTCCAGTTAACTTTGGTGAATGTCATGATATCTCTATACGGGGTATAAGGGACACCGTACGGAAAACGAAAACCACATACTCAGTACATCATTCTGAAACCATAGAAAACTTTCGTCGGTTATTTGAAAAAAAAAATCAGCTGTTTCTTACAAAAGTGCAATACCTACACGGTCAAAATGTATGGAACAGCTGTTTTTTTTTAAATTACCGATGAAAATTTTCCATGTGGGGGGGGTTCAGAATGATGTACTGAGTACATGGTTACCGTTTTCACGTCGGCGTCTCTTCCACCATGTATAATTTTTGATCCTATAGGACTGGCCGGTTTCCTCACGATGATGTTTTCAATAGAAATCAAGAATTGTGTAAATACATGGAGAAATTAGAAAGTTATTTTTTCGCCATCGGCAATGATGGTGCATTTTTCAGTCAATGTTAAGTAGGTACTTAGTGACGTAACGCTATTAAGTGTGAGTGTACCTATGTAGTTTAGATACAAATTTTCTGAGGTCAGAACATCGCTTGTCATGCGTCCTAGGCGAAAATACCAATGAAGTATAGCATGGAAAATTCATCATCTAAACCCAATTAATTATGTACAGATACTGTAGGCTCTTTTCATGGCCGAATATTATTCAGTATATTTATAATGGAGTTGTCAATTTTTTTTTATATATTTGGTTTTTCTTTAGTTTAGGACTTCTAAGATATTTTTCTTTAACATTTTTTTTTAAATAGAAATCAACATGAGCAAAATTGTTTAAAGAAATTAAATGTGTTTGTGTGTGTAAAGTATTTACTTTATAATATGTGAGTATTGAAATACAAATGGAGTTTTTGCAATCCGAGATTTATTAATCAAGTTCAGCTTAAGTGTAGATTTAACGAGCGTGAATGATTCAACTAACAGTTACGTAACATAAAACCTGTGCCTCCCCGAAGGGATAGACAGACGAAGTATAGTACCCTACCACACCCACAATTCAGCAGTTACGCTAAGTCCTATTAAATAGGGGCGAGCCCATTGCCATCAACTGAGGACGAACCTGGACTTCGGTACAACAAAAAAAACTCCTAAAAAAACCTTACTAAACTTCACCCGAACAATTCAATCGAATCCAGGACCTCATGTTCAGTAGTAGTACTTGCGACCACTTAACAGCTCGGGATAGAAAAGGGAAGCCACTACTTGGATTATGAAAGATCACTGAATTGCTACATTGGATCAACATTCCAAACACGGTATTGTTTAAATACTCAGTAGACTAATGAGCTCTGCTCATACTGTAAGAATTACAAGCGTGAAGTGATGTAATAAATATCCTTTCTAAATGCCATACAAACCGACGAAAAGTTACATTTTATTAACATACCCGTAATTTTAATACTTGTCTGAATGTTGTAATTATGAAATTAATTATACTTTAAGGTAATGTAACTCATGAGTATACGAAATGATACAAATTTCTTCATCTGCTACCGTGTTTTAAACATGTCTGGCTGTTTTGGTAATCTTCGAAACTGCTTAACAGATTTTGATGCTATGTCATCACATCGGTACAGTCATGCAGCAATGTTTTAATAATTTACTACGAGTATATGTGTATTGATTTTGGGGATCAAAATAGGTTTAGCCTAGTGGTATCGTATTGCCCAGTAACTGGGTTGTGGAGGTGAGACCGGCAGTCGCTCCAAGGGCAATACTGGTATTTAGCTACGTCCAGTGAAACTGGAAGCCGACCTCAACATATTGGGGAAAAGACAAGGCAGAAACCAAAATTATCCCACCGTCGCGTCAGTGGGATAATTTTGGTTTTTTCCTTCTTCTATAATTTAGGTGAACCGTTGCCGGTATATTTGCTAAAATAGTAAAAGTCTCGAATCTATACGAAGTTAAAATAACAGCATCTGAAAGGGCAACAATAATCAAAAACCAAATAGTAGGCAGCTCATTATACATATTTGTATTAAACCCACAAAAAGCAAGGATGTTCAAGATTGAATGGTACGTAAATTATGATCATCTCATATAATGATCATCCTTCAGTAAAAGTCAAGCGCAATGTCCCCAAGTTCGCGGCACTGACCTTTGACAGATGTGTTGAATAATGCGTGTGCGCAGATTCGCGTACCGTGAGTACACACATGCGAGCGAGCGAGTAATTGGAAGCGCTGGTTTCGTAGCAATATTGTGATAAAGTGGATAAAAATCATAACGTCACGGTCACGCGTGTAATCCCCAGAGGGATAAGCAGAGCCTAGCCTAGGTTAGCGGACGAAGGTCGCGGGGCCCAGCTAGTAATATACAGGGTGACGCCGACAATACGACAATAAATTTAACTGCGTATACCTCATGATATTCCTAGTCTTCGTACAAAAATTCATTCGAATATATCTAGTAGTTTAGTCACAGGACATTATTTTTCATATTCGGAATTTTCTACATGATGCCTATTTATCTAAATAGGCTAGCACTGACAGGTTAACGACCCCCGCATCGGTATAAATATTAAACACATGTCTCCAACTCGCTATTTCAAAAACTTTTGCCAAATTCGTTCCTTAAATGTTATTTCCAGACGCGAATTAGTGCAAATTATACCTAAGGTTAGTAAACCAATATTTGTAAATGGTGTTGTATTTCGTTAACAGTTTTATGATATTTAGTTTGCTTGAATTTTTTTTCGATGCTAGGATTTTTTTGATAGTTTAAAAATATTCCTATGAACTAGTATTACCAGTATTTTCATTTATTGTCGTATTGTCGGCGCCACCCTGTATAAGATGGCAGGCCCCCAGTAACCCAGTTATCATGGGGAAAAAAAACATGTTTAGAATTATATTAATCTTTTGACATAAGTTATCGAAAAACAAGTCGGTGCTGAAATTCGAAATGCTTTGAATGCTTGTCATTTGTCTAAGCCCTCTATAACTCGTAGACAAGGAAAAGGTGACAGCCCGTTCACACGACGATGATTCGTTTTTTTTTGACGTATCGTCTTTTTTCACAATCCGTAATTCTTTTTGACAGCGGCAATGCTTTTTAAATGCCCGTATTCACACACATCACGAATCGTGAAAAATGACGGACACGTCTTAAATCACGTATCGTCTTTTAAAAATCAGGTACGTCAAAAAACACGAATCGTGAATTTTTTGTGACGAATTCGCTGATGTGCTCGCCTCCGAAAAATCACGGTACTAATGTGAACACCAATTCGTTTTTTTTTTGCCGGATCGTGATAAAACATGATTCCGTATGCAATGCGACCATCCATCCGTCATGACGTATCGTGTTTTGTGAAGGATCGCCGATAACGAAAGCCGTGTGAACGGGCTGTGACTTGATTTTAAAGAGACAGGCTTTACATTACACATAGACAATCTTCAAGAAATCTAGTTACCAGGAAGTAATAAAATAATACGCAATCCAATCTTAAACATCTAGTAACTAGATCTTCGTTTTATGATAGATCTAAATAGCTATTAAAGTTTTCTGATGTTAACAATTTGCAGGTTTCAAAAGAGTTATGTCTCAATCAGACAATCATTAAAATAAAAACGATTGTAGATTTAAGTAATCTAAGTGATTCGTACATATAAAAAGGTGCAGTGCTACCAGTTGTCTTGTTTGTAACCTCTCGCTCCATAGCACACAAGAGTGAGTTATGCCCGACTCCCCACTGTTCCGACTCGTCATTGATAAACAAAAGATTACGATTCACAGCTGTTTCGAATAATTTTATTTTCATAGTTCCGATTCGTCGTCGGTACTAAAGTACCGTCGAAAGAAAAATCTATACAATTTGATCAGTATCACCTCACTTTGTTTTTACTCCATGATATGAGGCGATAGCGGTGCTCACAATCGTGCGTAGCAGTATGGAGCTTCAAGCAAGAATTATGAACCGCGCGAGCTGTGACGATGCTAATCTCTGGCAGTGCTTATTTCCTTCTCATTGACTTCTACCCTTCAATTGTGGTGATTTGTAGTGTCTGCATTGAGGAGCTCGTGGCTAAATAATAACAGCCACACGGGTCGATCTTCCAAGGTAAGTCGTGCTTGCCAAAGTCGGTCCGTGAAAGGATGGCCATACATTACCTGCCGAGTTTTCTCCATGCCTCGGAAAGCGCGTTAAGCAGCGTTGGTCCCGGCTGTCATTTGTAGATTTTTGACAGTCGTAAGAGATAGTCAGTGGCCCGAAAGTCTGACAACCAGTCTTGACAAATGTATTGCATTACTTAGTATTAATTGGGTAGTGGATGTCAGATCAGTCGCTCCATGTAAAATACTGGTATTCAGCTGCATCCGGTTAGACTGAAGGCTGACCCCAACAGAATTTGGAAAAGGCCAGGCAGATGATGAAGTGTCTACCTACCCTATCACTAACTCTGAAAACGGAATATTATTAGATATCACAACTATAACCAGTCCTAAAAGTTCACAGCTAAAAGAAGTACACGTGATATAAGGAAAAACTACAAAAAATACAGCTTTTCTAAATATTACATTGTTTAATTAATAATCGATTAACATTACATTCGCTCCAATACTTATCCGACTATTATACTGGTGAGAGTTCATCATCCACCCACATACCGACGCAATAATTACGATTAAATGCTCCGCGCCCATCCCATTCACAATGTGCAACTGAAGCTGTGCTCATCTCAATGGAGAAAGGAATCGAGATCCGGGCTAATATGCGGGTGCGTTTGCATTGACTCACGGATTTTAGTGACATTTGACGGATGGTCGTGTCGGTCAAAAGAAACGTAAGTAATAGAAAGTTAAAGTGAAGTTGCAAGCATCATGCGGAGATAGAATGATGGTATCATTTATCATTTACCGTGTTTATCTATTTGTTTTGAATTATTGCTATTTCGGCTCTTTTGCAAGCACCATGATCACGGGTAAACCGAGAAGTAAACATGGTAAAAATCCCGTTTTCAGAGTTAGTTATAGTGTTAGTGACCATGTCAGTTTAAAAACTTATATCTAATACATAGTTTTGTTATAGAAATCGTTGGATTGATATAATAATAAAATCATTCGATTAAATGAGTCTATAGTCCACTGCTTGACATAGGCATCTTCCTAGCCGCGTAACAACACCCTGTCCTCCATCTTCCGGACCCAGCCACCTTTTAAAGATTTCAATAACATAATCCGTAGGCTTGTTGCTAGACCTCTCCCAAGTTGATCTACAACACCCTGATCCCTCCACTTTCCACATCCAGTCTGCCCTGCCGCGGCCGCTCCGATACTGATTCACGATCTCTGCATCTCTTTTTCTCCATCAGCTCTCGGGACTTTAGGGGCCATGGTCGATTAGAAACCTCAAAAATAGAAATGTCATCGTTTTCCCTATCACAGCCCTCGGTCTATTTCGCGCTGTCGATATTATCTTCTATTTTTTTTTTTTCATATTGAGTGCACTTGTTGCATGTGCCAAATAATCATGTCATCGTTTTCTTTCTTCCTTCTTTCTTACTTACTATCAACGGTTACCGTGTCGTATCATCACAACAGTGGATACGCACCGCCAAACTATCATGCATCGGAAACCGCGCGACCTGCCCAATCTCGACCGCTCACCGATCGCCGTTATGTAAACACTTTACAATCATTATGTACGTTGTTCATCTTACATGACGTCACACAAAAATGCAAATTATTTTGAACTTTTTTTGGAGAGTATTTTTTTTGGGAATTTAAGAGAGAATCTTATGCAGAACCACGTTTATAACGACGATGTAAGTTCGACATTGACTCCAACGAATAGGATTTAATTAGTCATAATCATAAATCTTTATTTAACTCGACATCAGGAACTACAGGTGCTGGTTCACATATGCACAATCTTGTATAGAGAAAGGTGTCTGAAGTAGAAAGGTGCTGATATACAGATCACCTCTGCGGTAAATGTTTTTTTTTAATAAAATAAATAATTTATAATTTTTTGCCAATTGATCTTTTGGGAGAAGCAGACCCAAATAATCTTAGGTTTCCTTTTTTAACATACATAGTGTGTATTATTATGACCGCTACAACTACAGAACGATAATATATAAAGGGGGGCACCCTTTATATAAACCCATAGAAATAACGTGTTTATTCGGCGTTGTATGTTAAGTCGAAGTAGTTAAAAAAAATCAAAGAAAGATTTCCAAGAATCGTGATTCAAAAAGATTGGCAAAACATATCATGCTAATGGCTCGAACTACGTCATGGTAGTTACCTAAGTGTTGTAAGCAGATATAGGTGCTAATAAGAACATAGTGAAGACGTGATACGATGCACGCCCCCAGTCAAGAATATGCGTCACATCCAGTAGAAGTGAATGCCGCTTTAGGCTGTCGTTGAGAAATTGTCTCACTGCAGTACCAGAGGGTTCTTCTCATTCAGAGGACGACCGAGGATTGATAGGCTTGTTCAGTGCGTTTTGGTGATTCAATTAAAATAACATACATACCATAAACACCACGCCTGTTATCCCCGAAGGCTTAGCCAGAGATGTACTAGTACACCCACATTTATCGATTTATATTGCCATCGACCGGGCACAAATATAGACTCCGTGGCGGCTACAAAAAAAATCTGATCAAAAAACCCAATAACACTTTTTCCGACCCGGGTATCGAACCCAGGACGTCATGCTCCATGCATCCTTGGTCTACCAACCACCACTAGGCAGTCGAGGCAATTAAAATAAAAGTCAAAGTCAAAGTTTTTTATTTGTTATACATAGGTGTACGAGGTGTAAAGTTAAATATAAAGTTCAAAGTTCTCTATGTTTTGCCGTCAACGGCGTACAAATATTAAAACAAAATTAACAGAATTTAATTTTTGTTTTAATATTTTGCAGCTAACTTCCATAAATTATTTCTTAACAATATTTCTTATATTTCTTATTTATAGTTAAGTTTCTATGTACTAAAGTGTAATATAATAATTATTTAATATTTTTTATTACAACATGACAAATCGTATGGTGTTTTATGTAAATAATATATTAATGCATCTAAACTGCATCTCAATGCAATTTCAACCTTCGACAATAGAGGCTAGATTTTAAAAAATACCTTGAAATATGACTTTGACTTTACTCAAAATGTAAAAAAGGAAGTTAAAGACGTAAATATCTGCTTTTGACCCAGTTTTTGTGTTATACCGCTCTCGCTAACCATTTATGGGTAAGCAGAGAATCACATAACAGTGTATTTCGTGTGAGGTAGACCCACGTTTAAGCATACAATGATAAATATTGGTATTATGTAATATTCGTGAAAATTGCTTGTTTTAGTAAATGGTTATGTAGCATGCACACTTATAGTAATTTTTCCTTAATTTGCATACTTTTTAAAATCACAAAATAAGCAAGCTGAAGCTGAAGTCTGCGCGCGGACATATTAGCCGTAGAACCGATGGCTGTTGGGGTAGACATCATATTCTTGAGTGGAGACCGAGAATCGGCAAACGTATAATAGGACGCCCTCAGGCTCGGTGAAGCGACGATCTTCGCAGGGTGGCTGGTAGCAGCTGGATGAGAGTTGCCAAGAATTGAGTTAAATGGTATACGACTGAAGAGGTCTATGTGGTGGACTGTAAAAAAAAGGTGTAGGCCAATGATGATGGTGAAACAGTTATTTGGAGTAACATATTAATTAATTGCAATAACTTCCTATTCAAACCGCAGAGCCTTCATTACACAAAACGAAGCTGTATCATTATAAAGCAATGATTGCATCAAAGCGCGACAGCTCCAATTAATGCATCCGTAAGATGATCGGCTACAATATCGCAATGCTTATGTGATAGTATTGGCCAAGCCTAGATCCAGACCGTGTGGTAACGCACCGGTCTGGCTAGGTCCTATGTAAACTTGACACGGTGTCTAGGAAAAGTTACATCTCATTCGTAATAAGCTGCTTCTTCCCTAGGCAGACTGATTTTGTAAATGCATCAGACGGCCGGCAGCCTAAAATTAAAGATGGGTTTGGTAAAAGTCTCTACCTATAAAATATTTACATTTCACTGTCAGTGTTTTAAGTCCCATGTAATAAGGGCGAGCCTATAGCCATCAACTGGGTACTATTCCAGACTTCAAGCTTTTTAAAAAACCCCAATAACACCATATCCGACCCTATCGAGCTCAAGAGAGAGGTCAAAAGTCTGATGAGTTAATTTTGCAACCAACTGAAAATATAAATCGTATTCTGTGTATGACAGTTCTTCCGGATAAAATAAGATGCATCTAGTTAGGAGACGACTACAATATTCCTAATTGGCATAAGGCAATGCAAATGATGAATTATTATTCAGTTGTGTAACATCTACCTACATATTTGATGATCGATGACAAAGCGAAAGATCACTATCACTTTGACTAGGTGCAACTAATGATTGATGCATCAAACATCAATCCTTGTTACGTCATTTATCATTAATTTATGGGAATAGTAACCCTATACTGGAGATAATAAGGTAGTGAATAATTGTAGAAGCTTTGTGTATGTTTGTTTAATATAATATAGTAGGAAATTAGTAATGTTACACCTTTCAGTTGTTTTTATTGACTTGTAGTAAATTAAACCCTGTTTTGTAAAAAATAAGTTAATTTTTCGTTTATTTTATGCATTTGTTACGCTCATGACGATAAATAATTAGCTTGTAACGTTCCAGAGGCTGGGTCACAGCAGGCCACCACTCTAGGAGATGCGGACCCAGTGTGGAGTAGTGGATACCATTGCTCTCAAAACTGAAGGAAGACATGAGGAACCGGCATATCATCATCTGCCTAGCCTTTTCTCAACTATGTTGGGGACGGCTTACAGTATAACCGGATGCAGCTGAATACCAGTATTTTACATGGAGCGACTACCTATCTGACTTCCACAACCCAGTTTGTACTGAGTAATACGATACCCCTTGGTAAGACTGGTTGTCAGACTTTAGGGCCACTGACTACCTGTAACGACTGTCAAAGATCTACAAATGACAGCCGGGACCAACGGCTTAACGTGCTATCCGAGGCATGCAGGAAACTCGGTATGTAATGGGTGGTCACCCATTCACAGACCAACCTAGGCAACCTGAAGTTTGATCCGAGCAGCAGTTATTATTTAGCCACGAGCTGAGGAACCGGCATGTAATGAACGTAAAAACTCGAAGAGATTTGTCATTTACCAACCTGCACTGCGCCCACTCCTTCTCACAAATGGGGGGCCTGTTTCCCTGTGAACCTTGCAGCATACTTCCCAGCAGTGCAATCTTTACTTACTTTGTTTCTAGACTCAGTGAACCCCGTGAAGCTCCTAAACCAGCAGTACCAAATGGCTGTTTACCAGAAGACAAAAGACCTGTTTGCTACCTTTTAAATTGCAAAAAAAATAAGACCATTAAGCAGCGGATTTTTTTTTGTGAATTAGTGATGCAAGAGAATTTAAAACTTAGACATACAATAAATTAAATTGCAGACATTTTATAGCGGAATGTTTCATTTAATTACAAAAATATAAACTTTACGTCTTTACAAATAATAACTAAAGAAAATATCCTACGAATTATGACTGTTTTAACTCTCAAGGTAAGTCATAATTTTGAAAGGTATTATTTTTTTGTAGATTCTGATTGTATCTGTATTTGATCTAATGACAATTTGCAATATTTATTGTCTTGGTTTATAACCATTATAATTATTACCTATATCTGTCTGCTATCTGGTAGGTAGTATTGTGTATAAATATAAAATAACATAGTTAAGATTTATTAGTAAAAGAACAATAAAATAAAACCTGTTTGGTGCAGGTGCAACTTAGTAAGACTAAATCAATATAGAACGATCTACAAATAAACTATAACAAGAATAATGAATAACCTTATTTACATAACTAATACCAAGCATTTAAAACAACGAATAATTTTATTAGATGGCTCTGAAGTTTTATTTTAGAGTCAGTATTTTGTATCGAAACAAAGCTTTTTTTATTTTTCCATTTTTAGTTGTAATATCCGGTACAAATATTTGCCATGCATTTATTTTACATTGATAACAATACATGTCATGGTAGGTAGGGTATAGGCAAGGCTTATCCCCATTACAATGGAACTTAGCATCATACCTGTCGAAATTTGGGTGTACTGTACACATCTGCGTACCCCCTCAGAGCATACAGGCGCGATGTTATGTTATGAACTGGTGTAAACAATAGACAGACATGAGATTTCAGCAATCCCAGTCCATTTGCTATCATTTATTGTGGAGTTCCATTGTCTATCTCCGAAGTTCTTCATTAGACCAAAACCAAATTGAATTTCACCAAAATGGAGTCACTCCGAGAAAGTACTCTTCAAAAAACTACCCAATTCGCTTCAAGTGTGCCCATAAAATTTGAAGAGTTCTCTCTATTTCTCCAGGATTCCATGATCAGATTCTGACTTAAAGATCATGGGACCACTTGGGAAGTATACCCTTTCAAACAAAAAACCCAAAAACCAAATCGGTCGAGCCATCTTCAAGTAATCGGGGAACATACATAAAAAAAGGTTCTGACGAATTGAGAACCTCCTCCATTTTGAAGTCGGTTAAAAATATCATGGATTTAAAATAAATGAAAATCTTTACCCATGATTGAAAAACAGTAAACTATAATTTTAGAATTAGAAATTACCCTATATTTCACTCAAACAATAGGCGCATGAATTGATTAAGATTAGAGTAACAATTCAATCTACAGAAACCTTTCACTAACTGATAGTTGAACACTCAGGTAATGTAATATTTGTAACATTTTCAACCTTTAGGTGATGTAATAACAATACTTTTATTTCGATCGTCCGTCAGCTATAAATGCGTATTATGTTCTTTGTAGGGTGACCAGATTGTTTTGAAGTTTAAAACATTTTTTGCCCTTCTAGAAGCGAAAGTATTATTTCATACCAGGAATTTTCTAATGAAAACCTAGGTGGAAAGAAGTTGGTGAGAAAATTATCAAAAGTTGGTTTAGATATATATAGATAAAAACAAAAGGTGCGGCAAAAAGATTAATAATATCTATCAATGCCTAAAAAGCAGTTATAGCCGAGTGGTGTGACCGTCGGACTGTCAAGCCATAGGTCTCGAGTTCGAAATTTTTGGATTTATGTGCGTATTGTATAATAAAATTATCACTTGCTTCGGTAAAGAAAAACCATTTGAGGAAACCAGCATGCCTGAGAGATTTTTCTCGACGGCACGTAAAGCCAAGTCAGAGGTCATGGGCGACATAAAAACTCTGACACCAGGTTAGGCACTAACCACGCAATAAAGAAAAATATCAACGCCTACCATGTTCGGTGAACGCTGTTACTAGATACGATGACTTAGGCACCATTCACCATCTTGCTCTACTTTAAAAATATATTTTTCATCTGTCACCAATTAGCCACTTACTAAATGCATTCACGATAAGGCAATTTGCTGACAGTTAAATTTACCTTATCCATAGTGACAGATCTCTGCGCCGGCGCCAATATCACGACATCATGCCACAACAGCCACGGCACCAACACTTTAAGAATATTAATATTGCAAAACTGCATAATTTAATTATTTGAGGCTCATCTATAAAATTTTATCTCATCGTCTAAATATGCGGTTATTGCCACATTTGGACCACAAAAGACGCATATTTGCAACGACGAGCCTGATCAGAATGTTTGTATAGTAATCATTATGAAATTCACACATTCTTGATGATATCGGCACAGCTGACGCGGTAGCTGGACGGATGTATAGAAAATAACATGGTGATTGTATTCCTAGAAGGGTTGGGCTGTGGTGTATTGCAACACCCAAATAACGTTCCATACATCAGATTGTGGACGTAGGCCCTCCAATCTCACGCCATTCAACTCGATTTTCGGCAACTGTCATCCAGCTGCTACCAGCCTCCCTGCGAAGATCATCGCTCCATCTAGATGGAGGGCGTCCTATTTACGTTTGCCAATTTGCGGTCTAAACTCAACGACACTCCAACAGTCATCGGTTCTAGGGCAATTCATTATGGCTGGCCAGTTCCAGTTGCCACTTTGGCTTACTTATTAGGAAGCTTTGGTTATCTGTCGGATCGCCGTTCTGGATTCGAAATCGCCATTTTACCAAAATTTACATTCAAAGTCAGAAAGATCCCGCGCAGTATAAACCCAAGTATGACCACAAAATCCAAGCCAAAACTCTTTAAACACTCGGGATAGTCTCGCTTGAAACAAAAATCGTACTCACAATATAAAGTGCAGTACTTAGTTTAACAGAATGTCAAAGTTGCATCACATACTTAGTTTTAAACAACGTAAAGGCATCAGCCAACTGCGTTTGCGCTTCCTTTTTTATTTGCTTATTTTATTTTATGGTCATTTTATTACGAAATTCAGATGGAACTGGGGTATGAATTTGAACGGCTTAAAATATCCACCTTTAGTCGGTAACTTTAAAGTTGAGAATATTTCAGTCAGCTTCAAAACAAAACGAACAGACTGATAAAATAATTCAAACTTTCTTTAATTGCTGTACTCGGTTTTTGTCCTACGAAAGCAACAGTCTAAGGCGTCTCGTCCTAATTGGCTACGATCGTACGAGCAAACGATGCGATTTCGTCGCACAACGAGATTAAACACACACATTTCTTTAGGCTGTCCTAATTGAAATTCAAATTCAAATTGAAGCTTGCAAATCATCGCGCGAGCACTGGAAATGCTTAATATCGATCATACGAAGCGTTTCATCGTGCGATCGTGCAATGAAAGCTACAAATCTCTTTTGAGTTTTCTGTTTGATCACGCGTCATCGCGCGAGCACAGGAACGAGAGGGGCGAAGGGCGTCACCGGTGATTCAAGTTCGTCGAGTTTGGTTTAGAATTTTGTTACGTCGAAACTCACGATCAGTTTAACTCGGGTAGAAAAGGGTTATAAACCTCAGATCGGGCAGGTGAAACTCACGTGCGGCGCGGCGCGCGGCGGCATCGCATGATCTGCATCGCGCGTTGGTCATCGCACGAGCTATTAGGACACCTGTTGGAACATCGCACGATCATTTTCATCGCGCGACGAAAACGAATCGTTAGCTCGTACGATCGTTAGCCAATTAGGACGCCGCCTAAGAATCGACAGACTATCGATTATCTAGATCTGTCATTCAACATACGAATTAAGTTTAAGAACTATTTTATTTTAATCTCAGTCTTAATCTATCAGAAAATATTAACGGTAATTGTAGGTGAGACGAAATTGTGACTTGAATTTAAAAGTTTTTGTTTGGTACGAGAATTGGCTTTTCGATCGTAGCAAATGCAGCTGAGATTTAGGCATTAAACGAACCACAGTTTTGCATTTCATTGACTAATATAAAATCTTCAACCATCGCCACACCCACAAAGGAGATTGTAGTCTTCGCAACACGTTAAAATCATAATTTATTATCACGCACATTCTCACATTATTTCATTTTGAAGCTAGACCGGACCAGAGACTAGCCATGGACTATAAACTTTCACTGTCTATGACCGCTCCTTAAGACGACTAAGAAGGTTGGTAGTCTATTTAAATTGCCATAGACTCTAGTTATTGTGAGTTAGTATTGCGAAAGCTAAGTGATGTGCCTGTATCGATAAATGACTAAACTTGAAATAATTAAACCTATAGATGTTATAACAACGAGAAGATAGGTTTCGCCCAGTTGGTACAATATAATAGTCTGGTAGAGATATACTACTCAAAACTTGATTATTCTTGATTTACGAAGTTTTAATTTCGTATTTTCAGGCTTTTCGGCGGTTATGAGAAGTTTATGGCACCAGTCATCTGAGAGCTAAATATGTTGTACCGTTATTTACCTGCCACGACACAGCCAGAAGGCATCGCGGCATACGTCGAAGACGATGCGGGACAAGCTGGACAGACTGAATCAACTAACTAGTGGTCAACATTAGCCCTGGATCGGAACACCTGAAAGTCATGGAGAGCGGCCTTTGCCCAGCTGCAGTGGGATGACGTTGGCTTACAGTAACTAACCTACCCTCCCCCTCGTGGAATTTTGTGCTGGCAAAGTTTTAAATAGATACGAAGAAGCCATGCCCGTAGTAGCTACTGGTAAAGGTGTCATCTATTTTAACGTCAAACTACGTCATCAAGGCAGTGGGGCCAATCGACTGCGTTTAATTAGAAACATGTGACGTCACGCTGTCGAAATACATACTGACCTATTCACGCCAGATTAGCCTACGCACCCGTCAGCTTACCCTATCTCTGTATCAGTCTCTCCAATATCTTTCATTTAAATTGAAAACTTTCTCTGCCAATTTGAAATGGCCTGTTCCAACCTGAACCATTTACATAGCTATATAAGTTTATGGTCCAATGTGGGTCAGCGCTGGTCAGTTATTGTGAATCATTGTTATATAAGTCAGGTTCCTACTAGTGTTGGGATAGGGTATCGGTAATTTGTTTTTGGAAATGAATTTTAACGAAGCCACCTCTGCAGTAGGTAGCTGTATATATCAAGAGATAAAATAGTTGTACCACAATGATATTTTAGAACTATTTTTTAATAAACCATAAAACGTATTACTAAACAGCAGTCATCAAAAACTACAATGTATTCGAAAAAGCCACATAATAATATAATCATCATAAAAGGGACAGGTCAATTTCTATCGATAAACGAACATCACTATTTAAGTACAACTTTAGTACAGTGTTGTTTAGTGATGTAATGTTTCGATTCAATTAAATGATGCTTTATAGATCGGAGTGATGTAAGCAAGTTCGTTGACCAATCAGGGCCGGCCATCCTGTTTTTTTTTTTAAAGGAAGATGTGACATAGATATCATTACACTATTTTGTCCTTATAAGGGGTTACAGCTGTTGTAGACTCAATGTTTATATGATTAAGTGCGAGATTTGCATGGTGAATTGGAGTTTTGTAATTGATAGCCATTTTAGCTGCCGAGTCGGTTTGGTTTTCTAAATCATTTGATGGACGGTAGCAAGCATCCTGTTAATATTGTAAAGACCTAAACTGTCTCAGTATTGATTATGTTAGTTGATAAATATATGAACTAATCATCATGTTAATTGCAAAATCTAATAACTACAGATGTGGAGACAGAGCATCTGCCTAGCCTAGCTATCTAGCCGTTTCCCCACTATTTTGGGATCGGCTTTTAGTCTAACCGGATGCAGCTGAATACTTCCTACCTGACGTCCGCAACCCATTTTCTTGGGTAAGTTGGATAAGAAAAAGCTTTTGAGCTTCTGCCATAAGACAGCTGAGACCAACGACTTTACCTTGTGCTTTCAGAGGTACAAAGGGGTCTCCCGGTTGTTCTGATTAAGTCATTCAACGACGACGTAGCTTAAAAATCTGTGAGACTAAAATGGGACTGTGCAGGCCATGTCTGCCGGATGCAGTTACCTACTGCTGTACAGATACAGCTGTGGGCCCGAATATCGCAAGACTGGTGCCCTGAGACAGCTAAACGGAGTCGCGGCAGACCGAGGAGAAGATGGTGGTACGTCTTGGATGACTTCCTCGTGAATTGACTAGAAGAAGTACACCATCGTGAGAAGTGGGAGAAATGGGGGTTGGCCCAGCAGTGGAAAAATACGAACTAACTAAAAAAAACATTCAAGAACCGCCATGAAATTAAGATGAAAGCAACAGGAAGTAATCGACCAAAACAAGTCTTATCAATTTCTAATGATACCTACAAAAGCACTAATTTTAAAGTAGAAATCAACCAACTAGTTCAATTTAACAAAATATCAATCATATTTGAAATTTTTGCTTTCTAATTGATGCAATGAGATTGACAAGGAAGTATTTAGACGATTTCATTTGATTGAACCTAGGCAAATAGACTACCACCCATTTTCACCAACAGTAGGCGACAGCTAATTTATAAATACCTTAATAAATGAGCAATATTAGTTTTTAACTTTCTCTTTTTAAAGACAACAATGCGCTTTTATTTAGGTATCCATTTAGCTGTAATTTCGCCTTAATAAAGACGGCATTAGATACTGAATTTGACCATCACGGAAGAAAATTAAGACTATAATCCAGTAGTCTAATCTAGTCGTTAATAGTGATTAGTTTTATATTAAACCATGACTTCAAAATACCTTCTGTAAAACAAGTTTTATCGGTCTTACCTGAATTAGACGAAATTTTCGTAAAAGGCTCCATAAGTCAATTCATTGTGATTAGCATCATCATCATCATACTAAACTACTTACGCTTCTTCATACGCTTCGTGCATTGTTTACCAGATTCTCGTTGTAGATCGAAGATATTCCCACAACTGCAACTTTTCCTTCTATTAAGCTTTTTTAACCGACTTCAAAAAAAGGAGGAGGTTCTCAATTCGGTATAATGTTTTTTTTTTTGTGTTTGTTACCTCATATCTCCGTCATTTAATAATATAACCGTAATTTATCCGTTATTTTTTATAATTAGACAGGTATACTTTGCTCTTTGTCAGTCAATTTTGACTTACTGTATTACGTCATGGGGTGGGGCGAGTAAAACTTTGTTATTTCCCATTGAAAGAGCTCAAAGAGCTATTCTCAAGGTGGCTACTTGCCGCCCTTTCCTTTTCCCCACTAACCTCCTGTATAAATCTTGTGAAGTGCTAACAGTTCGACAATTATTTATAATGGGCACTGTACTAAAACAACACGCAGCACTTCCTTATAGCACTGAATTAACTCAAAGGAGACGGAGAGATATAGTTTGCCCTCAAAAAAGTACAAAACATGCTTTCACAGCCAAATTTTATGTCTACCTCGGACCGCTACTTTATAACAGGCTAAATAAAAAGGAACCATCTACTCCTTAAATCACAGTAACTGCAAGAAAACCCTTAAGGAAGCTCTTCAATCTTTGTCCTATGAAGATACAGAGAAATTATTACTTGTGCTAAAGTAAATATTGTTCGTATTATTGTTATTTTTAAATTATTATAAGCTAAGTTAATATACTATATTTTATACACCTTTATACCAATAAGATTAACATGCTAATTATGTGATTATTTAATCAATTAATAATACCTATAATCGCCTGAAACACAGGACTACCTAGTTCAGGCAAAAATCATGGGTGCACTTGACATAGATTTAAGAAAAACTGTATTTAATGTTATACCTTTATATTTTTTGAATAAAATTTTATTATTTTATTTTTTTTTATTATTTATGAACCGATTTGAAAAATTCTTCTTTTATCTGAATGGATCTACTTCCCGATTGGTCCCATAGAAATTTCATCAAAATCGGTTTAGCAGTTTGGTTTTTAAATCAAAATAGCTGGAAAAAATGTCATCCAAGTAAAAGAAATTGCGAAATTGATACGTGACAAGGATTTGTGTGTGATACGATAACTAAAAAGGGTAAAATAAAAACTTTTTTGCAAAAAAAAAAACCAACTTCCAAAAAAAAACGTGGAAAATAACTTTACTTTCGGAAGTCGGTGGCAAAAAATTCAATGAGACAAACAATAGTCACCGAGTTCCGAAAGTAAAGTTATTTTCCACTTTTTTTTAATGTTTTTTTTTGGAAGTCGGTTTTTTTTTGCAAAAAAGTTTTTTTACTCCGTTACTGTAGTTAGTTTTTGCGGTTCTAATAGTTCACGGTGTAGTCCCCTACACCGATAAACAACCTACACACTATCAACGCGTAAGTTACTGATAACAATGGGTCCAGTTCACGATTCTCGATCCTGGAGAGCTGAAGTTGTTCGAAGGTTATTAAAAAAGTCAGCTGTTTTATTTTGACCGTCTTTCAAGTAAGTGTAACAAATTAAAAATCATCTAAATCATCATCGCTTTAAATATTATCTAGTCTTGAGAGAAAGATCTCTCTCCACCTCACCACCGCGCATCTCATATCGCGCCACCTCAAAATAAGAGTTACATAATAACTCAAAACAAATTACATGCGTGATAGATACGAAAAGAATTTTGACTTGTGCAATGGAACAAAACGAACAATCTCGTTGATGTTTTGACAAAATGATTCGTAACAGTTCTTACGAAATATATAATTTTATAGCATTGAAAAATGGCATCTTTTTGCGACACACCCAAAGGTATTGGCTAATGTCTAGAATTAATTGAACGAAGCTTATTATATAAATATAATCTGGCTATAAGGTAGTATTTAAATTATAGAGCTAATGGTTGACGTGGTCATAAGAATTTAACTATTCATGAATCGGTGGTTTATAAGCATCGCTTGATATTATAATTAGTTATTCTACGGTAGTGGGGAATTCCTCGACTTGAATCAATTTCAAAACAAACTAAGCACACTTACACACTGATGTAGGTATGTGTGCTTACCTACTACAAAAAGCTGACACTTTTTGCAAGAGTAGTCGGTTTACTCACTGCATTTTTGTTGGTCATGTACTTTTTTTTTAAATAAAAAACATTGCCCCACACTAGGAATTCCTCCTGTACCGTGGGTACGTGTACAAACATTCAAACTCACATCCACAAACACCCAGACCCGGAACAGATACCTGTAGGCCATACAAATATTTGTTCCGTGCGGGAATTGAGCCCGCGACACGCAGCGCTACAGCCAATCGCGCAGCCACTGTGCCAACCATGTCGACAAACTGACGTGACTACTTTGATAGCATTGTTTTCAAATGGTCTATTATCTCCGAAAATAAATCTACCTCTGAACAAATCACAGGCGCTTTCAAGGCTTCCGTATTTCTACAGCGACTTCCATTTAACAGGGCTCACAGAAGCTTATCGGTAGGTTATATCAATCCAATACATACAGAGGAGCTCGTGGCTAAATAATATTACCCGTTTGAATCAATCTTCAAATTAAGCTGCGCTTGCCTAGGTTGGTCAGTGGATGGGTGACCACCCATTACATACCAAGTTTCCTCCGTGCGTCGGTCCCGGCTGTCATTTTTAGGTGCAGCTTTGACAGTCGTTACAAGGGGTATCGTATTACCCAGTGCTAACTGGGTTGTGGAGGTCATATAGGCAGTCGCTCCATGTAAAACACTGGTATTCTGCTGCATCCGACTAGACTGGAAACCGACCCCAACATAGTTGGGAAAAGGCCATGCAGATGATGTCAATTCAATACATTTTTGACTTTTCCTTCACGGGTATCGGTTGGCCAAGACCCCTGTTGTCTACTAGCTTTCTAAGAGTAAAGACATGTATGTAATTTAAAATTTCAAGCTCTCACATTTAGATGGATTGTAACTACGCATTAAGTTTGAATATCACCGGTAGCCACACAAAGCTTTAGTGAAAGGTAGACATTATTCTAGAACAGCTGATCTGGACCAGTAACCTTTGACATATTGCGATAGTTACACGCAATGTAAGAGGTAATTGGTTTGTCAATGGGCAATCGACGATTCAGGATTGAAGGGTATTTTTAACCGACTTCAAAAAAAGGAGGAGGTTCTCAATTCAGTTGTATTTTTTGTGTTTGTTGCCTCATATCTTCGTCATTTATGAACCGATTTCAAAAACTCTTCTTTTATCTGAATGGACCTACTTCCCGATTGGTCCCATAGAAATTTTATCAAAATCGGTGCAGCAGTTTGGTTTTTAAATCAAAATAGCTGGAAAAAATATGTCATCCAAGTAAAAGAAAATGTGAAATTAATACTTGACAAGGATTTGTGTGTGATGCGATAACTAATAAAAAGGGTAAAATAAAAACTTAAAAACTTTTTTTTGTGTTTTTTTTTGGAAGTCGGTTATTTTTTTTTTGCAAAAACGTTTTTATAGAAATAAAGATATGTGGCGCCCTGACATAGCCAGAAGGCGATGCGGCAGACCTCGTAGAAGATGGTGGAACGAGATGGACAAAACCAACGACCTGTGGCCCGAATTAGCTCAGGATCTAAAAGACTGAATGTCATTGGGAGAGGCCTTTGCCAACAGTGAGATGATGTAAGCTAACAGTATCAGTTAAGATATGTACATATCTTAACTGATACTGCATAGATATGGCATTCAACCCGTACTGAGCACGTGCAGTGCATTACAGTCTCTTTCCTTTCCTACAGTGAGGACCCGCGAGTTAACCTCGAAGGGTTAAGCAGAGATGATCTATAAGTACTCCAACATTTCGCGAGCAATGTTTAATTTTTATTTAACCTTCTAGTTACGGAGATATTGGAGGTCAAAGCTACAATTTTTTCTCAAGTTTTTTTTTTTAATTACAAGTTTGTTATAACTTTACTTTATATATCTCCACGCCCCCTATTCAATGCATCCATCAGCACAATGTTTTGAGTACGTTACATTGAGTCCTACCGTAAAACGTGATTTTTCACCCCAAAAAAACATCATGGTTTCCCAGCAATAATTTTTGCGTAGAAATACTTAGTTTCATCATATGCCCAGCCTTTTCCCAACTATTTTGGGGTCGGCTTCCAGTCTAACCCTATCCTAATAAATCCTATTTTATATGGAGCGACTGCCTATCTGACCTCCACAACCCAGTTCGTACTGAGTAATACGATACCCTTGGTAAGACTGGTTGTCAGACACCGTGTATTGAACTGATTAACAAAGAAAAACTTTTATTATATTCGTATTATCAATCCATTAACACTGCTAACTGAGTCGAATAAAGACGTTGACAAAGGAATGCAGCACTATAAAATTGAATGCAAGTCCTGGCATCGATAAAACTTGTATTTGAGTGTATTATTAAAAGATTCGCCAAATTCATACAATTATAATTGATAAGTCATAATGAAGTGATTACAGCGATTAATAAAACATGTAGAATATAAAATGTCGAATTATGTTAATGTTTGTCCGCATTTCTTTCTGATTTCCATGTCTGCATCGTTTTTGTAAATTAAAAAGCTTTGTGTAAGCGATTATGACATTTTGTTTTATTTTTGAATTATGAAAACTAGTTTTCCGGGTCCACGTTCTATGTTTGAGGTCGTCAGATAATAAACTTGATCTTAGAGCTCATTCAAACGGCTTCCGTCACAAAATTCACGATACGTGTTTTTTGACGTACCTGATTTTTAAAAGACGTTACGTGATTTATGACGTGGCCGTCATCTTTCACGATTCGTGATGCGTGTGACCACGGGCATTTAAAAAGCATTGCCGCCGTCAAAAAAATTGATGGATCGTGAAAAAAGACGATACGTGGTCGTGTGAACGGGCTGTTACACTGTCAGTGTCACTTACAGGATGTCTTCCGTGATTTTCAACTATTGTGAGCTCCCTATATTTCGACTTAACTTCGCTGTTGCAAGAGCCATGATCGCAGGATGATATCGGAAGATATCCCGTAAGTGACTGAGTAAGTTTAGTTATAAACCGTGAAAGCCTAAAACAGTGTTAGAATAAAATTGATGTTTTTTTGCAGCCACTCAATCATGCTTTCTTTTAAAACTTTCAACACTTGCCTCGAGACCGAAACTCCTGGCTAAACGAATCTTGTTCGTCGGTCTGGTCCAGCTCCTTCTAAATACGCTAGGCTGAAAGTATATTTCTAAAGACATCGGGATACTGCAACAATGCCGCTGGGGATTTAATTTCAAATCTGTCAGATACGAAACACAACTTCGGAGCAGCTCGTGGCTAAATAATAACAGCCGCACGTATCGAATAGGTTGGTCTGTGGATGTGTGACCATCCATTTCATACCGAGTTTCCTCTATGCCGAGGCACAGAGGAAACTCGGTATGAAGAAAGCACGTTAAGCTGTAGTTCCCGGCTGTCATTTGTAGATCTTTGATAGTCGTTACAGGTAGTTAGTGGCCCGAAAGTCAATTAACCAGTCTTACGGCGTCTACCGTACTATCCAGTACTAACAGGGTTGTATAGGTCAGATAGGCAGTCGCTCCATGTAGAAAACTGGTATTCAGCTGCTTGTTTTCATAGTTATAGAGAAATCCTCCGTGTTGCTGAAGTCGGAAACTGTGCGTGCAGACGGAACATCCAACAATCTTGGTATTTAGGCACGGGAGAAACAGTTTGCGGTACCTACTGGATATTTTTCAGAGGTATCGTTTGTAGTTTAATTCATCGTTTTCTAAGAATAGTAGTCAGACGTTAGTGAGGATTTGACAAAATAAACCAAAATGTGACAACGCATTTTTGTACCAAATTCGACAAATTCCGTTCATATAACACTTAATTAAAACGCATAACAATTTTGTCGCAATTCTCTGCGATGCAGCCTTCCGTAACATCTGTATAAGGATTTTATTAGAAGACTAATATATACAGTGACCAATTGACCATATTATGTAACAACAAAAGTGGTCATGTTGCCTTGTGACGATGCGACCAGGTCTTGTTACCAGAGTTGGTCTACATTTACGAATTACTCTCTCGGCACGTGGAAAACATTTAGGTAATTGTGCAAGCTATGTACTGTCCTTGTAAGTAAGTGGATCAGGTGTTATGTAAAGATTAGAATATAATATCAAATGGTTTGATGCGTGGTGTAGAGTAGGGGTGGAAACGAGAGCGGTTTTAGAAACGGTTATTTGAAATACAATGCGTCCGATTTTCGCTCTACACGCAAATGTTTTAGTATAGATACGTAATACTATCATTATAAAGGCAATAATGCGAAGATGGCTTAGACCACTAAAAAAATGCACATAGCGTAGTAGCACACGCCAGGTATCCGCTAGTAGGATAATAAAACATTGAAGGCTTTATTTAAAAAAAAAACAACTTAATTACGTTTTAGGCTAGGGAGATATGACATAGAAATTATACCAGAGGAATTTAAAAAATAATGTTAATGTTGTTTTTGTACAAACACAGCTGAAGCAATGCATAGAATATGTTCTAAACTATTTCACTTGTTACTACTGTTCTTAAGTCCTTTATTAATTTTTCAATCACTGCGAGTTCATAAGGATCCCGCTCCTACCTTTGACTTGTACCACACAAATCTCACTCATAGTGTTAGTACGTGCGCCGTAAGCTTGTGCCATTGACCCGCATTTTGTTCGTCTACTTGTAAACTGAATTCTGATGGCGTTTTTATGGTAATCTTGTAACGCAACGGTAATGCGTGGTCACGGTGTTATCAACACTGATGGCGATCTGTATACACCTGTTTATGTAAATCATTAAAGAATATGTAAGTATAATTACCCGTTATATGTAATTAACTATTTAATTTAAGGCAAACAGTACTTAGGCTCTTCTTCTAAATTCGGTGAATATGTATGTACATAGGTACTTTGACTATCTCTTTTGGTTTAGCCTTTCTGTCGATAGTTAAGTACTCGTAGATAGCTGTTATTAATTTCTAACCATCTATTTAATCACGGATTAAAGACAAACAAAAAGTTTTGTAGCGATGATGTGCATTTTTTTCACGTAGGTAACAAATTGCAAAAACTTTTGATGAAGTTTTTCCAAAGTTTTACATCGAACTTTTGATACCTATGTCAAATTTATTTAGGTTTCAAAAGATCATACGACTTGGTTGTTAAACCCGCTCGACCTGAAACAAGCAAATAATAATAAAATTATGTCATCGGACCAGTTTGATAATAATAAATGTATGTTAACGTGAGATCGTTATCGTAGTGTCAAGGGCTTTGAATCAAACTGAGGACAAACCGCTTTTTATTTCGGCTGTTTCACTGGTTCTGTAACTTAAATATACAGGATGGAAGGGACACCGACTCTAAAACGGTTACCATGTATTCAGTACGTTATCATCATTCTACAAAACTGCAATCTACACGGTCAAATGGATGGAACAGCTGATTTAAACCAAAAATACCGATGAAAAATTTCTTTGTGGGGAGTTCAGAATGATGTACTCAATACACCCTGTATAGACTTTTTGCATTATTGGCGGGTTCCGCATAAGGTGACAAATATTTTGTTTATGATCTACATATAATATATAATAAATAAATAGATATTATGTATATGTATAACATGTAATATATATGTATACATATACATAATATTTTAAAGAGGTAAAATTTGTTTGTTAGTATGTATGTGAGGGGTAATGTTGGGAATTAATGATCCGATTCCTAAAATTCTTTCACTGACGGGTAGCTACATTATTCCCGAGTGTCATATGCGAAATTTAAAACGTTCCCGTGAGTAAATTCCGTACATAACGGGAGCGAAGCCGCGAACAAAAACTAGTATTTTAGGTAGAGGTTTTTAATATGATGTTAAGTTTGTGTCTGTTAAGGAAGACAAAACACTAGAGAAAGCCTCATACTTCCGGTGATGAAGTGACCATTACCTATTAAGTCGAAGAGGTTTGGCGAGTAAGAGGTAGTGAGTTCGATCCCGATTTGTTGCTCCTCGCATACTGTACTCCGTAACTTTGCTCCTTAGTGGGCTAAGCAGGAATACCAATTGGTATTGCGTGTAAGTTTATCATCACTAAACAGTTGAGTCTTATGAACAAATCATACAAGTACCTACCTATGCTACATCCCGGAACCGATTTATAAGCAAATATTTGATTATAGACAAGTCTGACCACCCTAACGACAGTATTGGGAAGCAACGACATAGTTCTGCTTGTAACCAGGAAATATACACCTTACCAGACTTGCGTAATCATACATTAGTCAACATGGCTAGACTGTTATGAGGTGGGTGGACCATGGAAGGCCATGCTCCTTCGAAGGCCAATTATTAAAATTTCGTAGTTATTGCCATGTGATGACAAATTCCTTCTATCTACATAAACATCCATCGAACTAGAAATCACAGACGCGGCGGTGAATCGCTCGCGCCACTATTTTGGCAGTACGGTCCCTTGCTTCATTGATATCGGAAATCGGCGACGTTAAAATAAGGTGGGTGTACCATAGAAGGCCACTCTAACAAATAAATAGTTATTATTCGTTTATTTACTGGATAAATGAAACTAACAAATATTTAAGTAATACTTTGTTTTATTACGTAATATATAAACCACTTCTTTTTATTGTAGATTTAATGGCTATTTATTAACTTTTAGTGTTAAATGACTGATTTATTATAATGGCCTTCCAAAGAGCCTTGTTTCTAGCAAGGCCATTGTTAAGAGTTCAATGAAACTTATGTTTAATCAATATTGATCAAATCTGCAATTTAAAAAAGTGGTTTATATTTTACGGAATAAAACAAAGTATTACTTAAATATTCGTTCGTTTCATTTATCCAGTATATGAACGAATAATAACTGTTTTTTTCTTAGAGTGGCCTTCCATGGTACACCCACCTTGTAAGTACATAACAGGCATATTATTAATGGTGTTTTAGCTTCGCTTAAGAGTGGTAAAATATGGTCCAGGTTCGTTGCACAGGCGAAACTAAATTGTATTATCATATCAGCTTTTTTAATTATATAACAGCATGTAACGTATTGAGAAGCCTCAATATGTTTCAATGTAATATAGACGATTAATTGAAAAAAAAATTCAAAGACAATTCAGTTTATCTTTAGAGTGAGCTTAATAATTCAGCAAAATTGGTAGAGGGTGCCTGAATAGAAATCTTCAGTTGTGGCTACTATATCTTTATTTCTACATTAAGACTATTTTATTGTTCATCAATGAGCAGAAATACCAAATTCGTAGCACCAACAAACAATTAATTCAAATACATTCACAAACAAAAACACACATTCTAATCCTTGCGTCCAATCACAACCCGTTCAGCAGTTTCGACACATGTTGTAACAGACGGACAGACAAGATGCATCTCAACAATGTCACAGAAAGTAGTGTTACGTCACACATGGACTTAATACCCACATACTTATTAGATCAAGACTGGTAACATCTGATACGTAATTGGCCGAGTTTTTGTTAGATAACTATCTTTTGCCCGCGGCGTTTCTTAGATGACCGATGTGAACGTTGTAGGATGTATGTTTTGGTATGTACGTGATGAGTTTAGTTTTCCTTTCAAATTCATCCGTATGAAATTTTTATTAGGTGAATTACTTTCTTTTATTTAAAGTGTTTAATGATACACACATATCTCTAATTGGTTCTAAAATAAACATAACATCACGCCTGTAATCTAGATAAAAGGGATAGGCAGAAATGTACCTAATAGTAAACTTACTAATTGGTTATATGTGGTTTTATTTGGTTCAGCCGGTTTTCTACCCTGATTTTTTTGTCTATTAATCATTTTCCTACAAGTCTATGTACAAAAAACAAAGTGTCGAAAAAGTTAAAATCTCTTTGGTTGATAGAAATACAAAAAAAAAGAAAAGAAAACTGGTCTATTAACAAAGCTTATTTACTAAGATGAAAGTTAACGGGCTCATTTCATTTCTTAATAACTATGACAGACGATGATCTCATGTTTTCCTCAATCCATTTGATACATCAGGTAACCCAATTATCCTTTCACCTACGGTCTACCGGCTATTAAAACTAAGTTAAAATAAAATGATATCTTACCTATATTGTAATACTGCAATAATTTCTGGTATTGCACTCTTGTCATATCAGTTGCACATCGGATAAAGCTGTGCTTACAAGTAAAAGGCTTCTGGTAGTTAACAGAAAGATTATAAGCTTCGACATGGTGATTTTTGGTGGCCGTGGTCAGGCCCTCAGACTGGCCAGTGAGAGGTAGGTAGTATGATACTCACCAGAGGTTCTCAGAATATATTCTGAGAACTTCTTCTTCTTCTTCTTTCGTGTCTATGGTACGACTTCTTTAAATTTCTTGGACCTAGTATGTTGCCACGTTAATCGCGGCATTTGTCGACACTTCGGAAATTCCAGCAATTGGGACATCGTCTGGTCGGGGGCACCACATTAACCATATGTGTCGGAAGAAACTTGAGAACTTCTTAACACGAGCATTATTAATTTAAATTTTGCTATCGAATTTTCGAATGGCAACAGAATGCTAAAGCTGTCATCTGAGCTTGTTACTTTGTCATTTTTTTCCATGATCCAGCCATCTTGCGAAGAGGGATTCTTCAGTATCTGCGTGTGCTGATTCTCGATCTCTTTGTAAGAAAACTTCTAGTTTAACTGTCTTTAACTTTACAACCCAACTTAATTAGTAAAATAGTAACGTCCTGTATTTTTTTTGTCATCCTTGAAATGAATCTTTACAGGATTTTTCTTATAGAGGTATGGGTAAAGTAGCACCGAGTAGGCAAAGAAGCCGAGGTCGACCTTAGCTCAAATGGAACGGTGGCGTAGGCAGAAGTGAGAAATTGGATAGGAAAGGAGAAAAAAATGTATCACTCGCTGCTGTAAAGCCTTTGATAATACTGTTGAAAAACAGCTGTAAGAATAATCGTTATCCAAAGATCCAAGTCATGTGACTACAGCTTTACACCAAAGTATTACGAAATTGAACGATTTAAGATAGTCAGGTATGTTGTAAGTTAATAAAAGTATTAACGGTCTGTTTGAGACAAGGTTATGTATTGTTTGAGAGCGGATCTGAGATCAGATAACATTCAGGTTGAAATTTTGTGGTTTATATAGAGTGGTCATGGCAGTGACTGCTACTCGGTTTTCGGTTAGTATGTTGACCACATTTGTGTAAAGTGATCATTCGCTGAAACCACTAAAAAAGTGGTTAAGTTAGCAACGTCAAACAGAGAGTTCTTAAATCAACCGCAAATGTCTGCAGATGTGTGTCTTTTGTGGTTAAACTTAGAAAATAAACCTCTTAGATAAGTTAAATAACTTGATGTGAAAAACAACAGTTTCTGCTGTTTTACAGATTTTGGCTACTTTTTCAATTGTCTTTTATTTTTGACTGTACTCGTATAGTTTATTTGTCAATCTCTTTATTGTTTAGTTGCCGCCTCCAAATTATGTCAAAAATTAGAGATGAGGAAAGCAAACAGATAGATATTAATATAATTTACTATTAGAAAACAATATACCCAACTTATTTACTAAGATAACATCTTATTATTTTTACATTTCTTATTGTAAAATATGTTTCTTTTAACTGTGCAATAGCTTGGATTCATCTGTTTGTTGTACATACCTTCTCAAATAAATAAATCTTACATAACAAGAGAATCACCCACTCTCAAACACCAAAATTAAATGAAAAACTCTTAGGTTTTACGATCGAAACTGTTTTTATTTTGGAAGATGTTCGATTGACCATAATAGTACTAATTGATATTGTTATTAGCCCATTGACATAGTTTTTTTTTTTATAGCTGAAGATTATGAGTAAGGCATGATATCGTGTTAGGTCACGAAGGTTAGGCTAGATATGATTTTAGGTAAAAGTAGATTGATTTGAAGAAACTGGGTTAGGTGTGTTTGTATGAGTAAGAGGGACAGAAAGATACGATACCTACAGAGGTAGCACGGAGTATTACGGAGGTTTACCCAGTCAGTACTGGGTAATACGATACCCCTTGGTATGACTGGTTGGCAGACTTTCGGGCCACTGACTACCTGTAACGACTGACAAAGATCTACAAATGACAGCCGGGACCAACGGCTTAACGTGCTGTCCGAGGCACTTAAACTAGAAACGAACTAGATTTAAATTAGGATTTAGATAGACCTAAGGGCACTTAGGAATGAGATGTCTTACACAAACCCGAGGACAAGTTGAAGAACAAAAAACATTGATGCAGATTTGAACTCGTGACCTCCCTGGCCACAACCGAGCTACCGCTAAATTATGTACACCAATTAACTTCAAATTAACACATGTCACAAACATAAGTTTTTGCAATAAAATATCAATAAATGTTACGCAATGATTCCGTTATTTATTGCAGTTATTAATAAGTTTGAATATTTATGTAAATAATTTAAATTTTTGGTTCTGCTGATTTGGGCTTTAAAAATAATTTGTGTGAAAATGAGTTGATACCAAAAAATACTCTTACTTTCTAGAAGAAACTCCAGCTATTTTCGTCTTCTAGGAAGCCATTGTTCTTACAATATGTGTATAAAGAGAAATATCATCAATCATCAGTGGCCACTAAATGGGCCCAAGTAATTAAACAAGATCGGTACGAAAGAAGAAGAAGATTGCTATCTTATACCAATACTTTCCAATTTGAATACCTTCCCGTCACCATTAATGTATATTATGTAGGTATGAACTAGTCTAAATCTAAAAAGTCTAGAAAGTGCTAAAATACCATTTTAGTAACTAGACACTGTAGTTAAATGTCAGAGGTCAAAACATCAGTTAAAATATTAAACAGGTTTCCTAGTTCAAAAATGCGCGCAAGCGCACGATACTATAGCACAAGTTGCAACAAAGAGTTGTTGATACCGTACCACTGTATAATTATTTTTGTTAGAAATATAATGCTCATGGTACTTCCACAACTTCTATGTAACATGGGACAAGGGATGGAAGATGATGGTGCTCCCACAACTTATTAAAGGGTTCACTTGTCAACCCCTTAGATTTATTTTCGTCATTCATTATATTTGTGCCATAGATACGTGGCAGGATTTTTACTGCACTCACAAAACTAGCGAAGTAATATGAGTGCAGCAAAAAATCTTGATTTAAAAAAAACAGGTTTAAACACTATGCTTTTTAGAAATTAGATTGCTGATCGAAAAGATAGTAATAGTAATAGATCTAAGCTTTAGAAAAGCCAATGCTGAAAACTAATCAAATTAATGATAAAAACACACTAAAATAACAGCTAACACACCCACTTCACCTCTTACAATTTATTTCTAACTCGTCAGGTCCGGTACCGCGGTACAGTGAAAGTAAAAAATATTAGGTTGAGTAATAAAAATAAAAAAGCACCGACAATTTGCGCCCGCCGACATTCGACATAAGTAATGACGGATTATGGCAGAAAGGCAGACACTTGGTTAACCTTTACTGTCAGTAATGAGTACATCTAATATATTTACTGGTTATTTGACGGTAGTTTCCTGATTATTTTGATGGCAGTAAATTAGAAAGGGCATTTTATTTTTGTTGAAAATGAGCAGTATGTCATCATTATGTTGTAATCATAAAACATTGTTTCCACCTGTCTAATTTCGACGGCTGCAGGTTTGATTCCCACTTGAAGTAAAGGTACTTACTATGTCAGAAATACTGGTAATTAAATATTTATAACTAGCGACTCGCCCCGGCTTCGCACGGGTGCAATGTAGATCGTCTTTTCTCTGCTATAATATGCGTGTATTATACATATAAACCTTCCTCTTGAATTACTCTGTCTATTGATGGAAACCGCATTAAAATCTGTTGCGGAGTTTAAAAGATCTAAACATACAGACGGCGGGAAGCCACTTAGTTTTATACTATGTAGAGATAATTAATTGTTTTCTTGTACCAGTTTGCCATTATTTAATCACGAAAGATTTTTATTGAAAATTAACCAGTATTATTCGTTACTTGTCCAAAACTTGAGACTAATGCGGAATAATGTAGCGGCCCTAATAGAGATTATACTGACGTAACGGTAAACCATAGATAATATCCACATAACAATTCCTTAATGGCCTAATGACTCAAGTGTCTTATAAACACGCGCATAACGCCGTACGGTTTACTTTGTAATGAACATTAATTTTCTATATTAGTAACCGAACATCACATTAAAATAATGTAACAGTCCGTTCACACGACGACGTATCGTCTTTTTTCACGATCCGTTTTCAATTTTTTTGACGGCGACAGTGCTTTTTAAATGCCCGTGCTCCCACGCATTACGAATTGTGAAAAATGACGGACACGTCTTAAATCACGTAACGTCTTTTAAAAATCAAACACGCATCGTGATTTTTTGTGACGGAGTCGCCAATGCGTTCGCTCCCGAAAAATATCACGGAACTAATGTGTACACCAATTCGTTTTTTTTTTTTACCGGATCGGGATAAAACACGATTCCGTATGCAATGTGAACGTCCATCCGTCATGACGAATCGTATTTTATGACGGATCGTCAATGACGGAAGCCGTGTGAACGGGCTGTTAGATGACGGATTCGAGGCGGATTTGAAAATATTATTTTGTAAAAGTATTTAATAGATCTGTATGAGGGAAAGAAAGACAAGCAGCTAGTAAATCCCATGAGAAAAATAGTTTTCACCTTACAAAATGGCACAACTTGTTCGTTGGTCCAGTGGTTGGCAGCGCTACTGCTGAGCATGCGGTACATAGTTCGATTCCTGGGTTGGGCAAAGTATTCACCCATTTCGCCAGTTATGTTTAAGTATTGGGGCGAGCCTATTGCCATCAACCGGGCAAAACTCCAGATTCCTTGGTTGCTACTGAGAAATACCTAATGGAAAAGTTTCCCAGTTGTAGAAACATTATCACTAATCACCATGCTTGGAAAACGGAGTGGTGATCGCACTTGTTGTTGCTATACGTATAAATAATATAAAGATATATCTTTTAGATCATTGTTATTTTTGAAGCTAGCCATATATCCAATTTTCCCGTCTTTATTTAGAGGCCTTACTTTTTATCTAGCCCCGCAATATACTACCCCAAAAACTAGATCAACATAAACAATATCCGCCTGAACTTTCCCGAAGCATGATCGCACCGTTAAATCAAACCCCTCAGGCTCAAGATCGAAGAAGATATGACACAGTAAACATACACCCTGTATGTGTACCTACCTGATCCCGAAATTCACATACAAAGTTATGGAATTAGTCATAAAATGGATTCGTGACTCAAATATCTAACCTATGCATTGTGTGTGCGATTGTACCTTTCATATCTCGAGTGTCTTACCACTAAATTTTTAACTTTATCATAGTTAAGTAAGGTTGAGTTTTCTTTGGAGGTGTGTAAGGAGTTAGGATGTTTCAGTAAATAGGATAATAAACGATGCCAGTTGACATTCGATAGAGGGCGTCATGTGATGTCATTAAATCAGTACGGCAACAAAATTTAGGGCTTAAAGGGGCTTACGATAGGGAGTGTGCTCATACCATCACGGTGACTGTGAGGGGGAAGATTGGCAGTTCAGTATAAATAGGTAGTCGGGAAAAATATTTTAGCGCACCTACGTGTTAATAGAGGAGAAATGTACGATTTGTGTTATTGTGTCCCTTGGATAACAGTGTGATATGTATGAAGTCAGTGAGCTTGATTTTGGTCATGATAATAGTGTGATCATAAGATAAGCTATGAGTAGAACGAAACACAGATATTCACAAATGACGATCTTTATCTATGTTTAGCAATCTTCTTCTTAACTGTCAGTTTTGCTACCAAGATGCTGACTGAGAATCGGTTTCTAATTCGGGAAGGAATTGGAAATTTGGCGTGAAAAGCTTGGAGTAGGTGGCGGTAAGCATGTTAAGCCGTTGGTCCCGGCTGTCATTTGTAGATCTTTGGCTGTCGTTACAGGTAGTCAGTGGCCCGAAATTCTGACAACCAGTCTTATCAAAGGATATTGTATTACGCACGACTAACCTGGGTAGTGGAGGTAAAATACTGGTATTTAGCTGACCGGTTAGACTGGAAGCCGAACACAACAAGTTGAGTAAAGGCTAGACAGGTGACGATAAGTATGTTCCCGTGACATGATTTCCGACCTCCACCCAGACGAAGCAACGGACAAAAGTTAGTTTTAAATTAAATCGTGAAGTTACATGAAAAGAATAATTAACAAAACAGACCAATTAACTCGGGAAAAACTCAATCAAATGAAATCAACCTTTCATTTTCCCTTGCAATCCACAATTTCAAACTTAATGAGTAGGATATTTATGACGTGCTGATGGAATGTGACCGGAACATACACGAAAGACAGTATTCACGTGGATTTGAAGTGGGGGCATGTTACAGCATTCTAATGTACTCTTTGTCGGAGTAGGCTAGAATTTTGTGTCGACTGTTGCTGGTGGTCTACCAGAACGAATAGGGACATGAGTAGGTCATAATTTGTAATAATAACTGTGTATTTATTACCCATTTTTTAGTTTTAAGTTTTTGAATGTAACATGACATTATCACTAAGTAATAAAACCCCTTATAATAAATAAAGATAAGAAAACAAAACACTTAATGAGTGTTAACATAATATTTTTTGCTGGCAACTCCAGAGATACTGATAGACACTTATTTTTCTTTGAGAATGGGAAGCACAGCTAATCTGATTACCGGTTCAAACGGCCGTCATGCGCAACGCTCCTTTGATCGGCAAAAATACAGATATGTGGTGTACTCTGCCTTATATCGTGGTGTCGGACAGAGGCGGAAGCGAGTGCGACGAAAAAATACTAGTTAAAAACTGGATACCTAGCTAGAGAGCGACTATTGGTTAATTTATGAAAATAAATTTATTGCCACTATTGTTTGAGACCAAACGAAACTACAAGTACATATTCAGATTTCTGGGAAGTCTGTCATCCAAGCTTAAAAAAGGTTACCCAATAACTAAGCAGTCGAGGCTAGTTAGGCGGCCGCTTCAAATAAAATACTGACATTCAGCTGCTTCCGGTTAGACCAGAGGCTAACCCAAAATAGTTGAGAAAAGACTTAACAGACTGATGATGATGATGGGATTAAAATTAAAGATGAAATGTGTAGGAGAACAAGATGAGACAAATATCACAGGCATCACTTGATTCGTTTATTAATACTAGTAAACGGCTTTCAATTTTTTTTTCTTACGTCTGAATAAAAACTACTAATTTACAAATTAATTACAAAACAAAATCACAAACGTTACAAATTTACAAATCTATTGTGACAGAACAATGACTCTATGACCACTGCATTTGTCCGCTTGCCTCTTACAGCTTGCACTACAATCGGATAGTGCCTCAGGCATATCGTTCCCCGCTTTAGCTAATGAGATGTCAGTACAATCATTTGTGCTTTAACCTTACGCGATGAGGTTTTTGGCCTTTCATTTTGCCCGCCTTTAATTCAACCATTAATTAATATAAGACGCATAGTGTGCCCAACACATGTTTATATAGAAAAAAATAGGCCAAGGCTTACATGTTTACTTACTGTAAATAAAGTGTCAAGTATTGCTGTTTACTTTTCCATTGTCGACTGGTTTTTGTGTGTTATTAAGACTTTTATTTTAAAGCAGGAAGTCATTATATCCATGCTCCAAATGTGGCGATCATGTTGTAATAATTAATGTTGTCCTACATTTTTTTTTTGCGCTGATTTATATACGAGAGATGAGGTTTTTGCAATTATGAAATCGATTCATTGACTTAGTATTGCTATGTAGTTGGCCTCAAATTATTTGAAGGTGTGTCTCACTTTCAATGTAACTATAAGTCAGTTTTAAGTCAGTCAAAGTTCATGCTAGTCAAAGTATTAAAAATCTTCTTACAACTAAGCATTTATTTCAGTTTAAAAAAATTCCAATGTCACAATCGTCCTGACATTCAAAAAGTGAATGAAAATCCTTGAATAACCGCAAGTTCGTCATAGCAACTATTGCATTTTTATCACCATAATTTATTGAAATAATCTACTGTTAACAAGGCAGCATCATTTAGTATTAGGCAACGCTAAATTTCTTAGTACTGATTTTCTAAAGAACGGAATGAGATCAGATCGCACCAAGGCGAGCAAGATTTTGAGCGAATGGCTTAAAAAGTGAAAATGGATATACGAGTATACCTCCACTGGCCAAATTACACACCCAGGTCAAGAAACAAGGTTAGCTGATAAAACTTAATTATACACTTTTTCTTGAACAACGAGCTGTCTTAAACACCGTGCAAAACAATTATGCATAATATGTAATTACAGGAAATATTGTAATGTGTAATTAGCGTTAAAATATATTGTTTTATGAGAGTTCAATAGCAATTTAAAGCGAAATATTGATGATTTTGAAACACTTTGGTCATTTTTGACTAAGTGCAATGTCAAAGGTTAACAACACATATAATATACATGCAGTCGGGCGTTCGTTAACTCTCGACGCGACGTCGGAAAGACTTCTTTTAATTAAGTCAAGCAAATATTACGATTACTAAAAGGCTAAATGGTATTATTATATCTAAAGTAAAGTAAAAAAATAAATAACACCTCCTTAATCACCACCCTGACTAATATTTAAACTGTATCTAAAACAGCCAAGCTTTACTACTAGCGCATAAAAAACTAACTAAAAAAAATAACAATCAACACAAGCACACATTTGAAACAAAACCCCAGCTTTATTAAACAAAAACTAAACCAAACAAACAAAAAGGCACACAGTGCGCAAAACAAGTACGCACACCATACAAAAACGTAAAAAGGCAAAATTTTCCAATTACGCGTAAGCTTTAACATTTCAAAGCCGCTGTCCGTATCACGGCAAGACCTAGACGTTTTCAATTCGCATTATGTGACTAATTGAATAAAAAGTAAATCTTTTATAACAAAGGTTATACGGATGCGGTTAATCTTGGCATCGCCTCAGGTGGTACGGATAATTATTATTTTACTTTGTACTTGTATGTTTTATTTTATTCCTCTGTGTTCCTTTGCGAACCTCCATTACTGTTGTCTTTATCATAAATTCTAATCGTCATTTGGACTTGAGTTTGGTACATAGAGGGTGTTTTTAAGTTTTCTTTAATTTTGCAATTGTTTTTTTTTTTTTTTTCTTGTTTACGTATTATTATTTCCAAAAGTGACAATGTCGTTCCTTAATTTTTGGTAATGGCTTTTTAACCAATGCATGCAGATTGGTATAGCACTAGTTTTTAATACGAATTATCCTTTTTTTTGCGAGTTCTGTTTTTTAATTATGACCATTGTCCATTAACTATAAGTTATGTAAATAAAAAAATAAACAAGGGCAAAGTAAATTAATCAATCATCTGTGCAATCGAGTAGCAATTGTATAAATAGCTATTCAAGTATATACAACCAAATTAGAAAAACTAAATGAAACAAACAGCATTCCTACATAAAACCATCCAAAATCAAAGACGTTTGATGTACAATCGAGCACAGAGGTGATGTTTTGTCCCGATGTCCCTATCGATGCCCGGGGGCGTACCGTCCCGGGGCGTCATGGCGTACTGTGCGTACCGATACGCGTGCCGATGACGTGTCGCGTGCTTATTAATTTGTATGAGTAGTTTGGTATGATTGTGGTTTTGAGTTTTAAAAGATCAAAGGGTTTCGGGTTTTGGCAATTATTTTACGTTATTCCTTTATTTAAAAAAAAATGCTTAAGTTTTGCTCTTTAGTAAAGTATCACATACTGAAATGATAATATGCGAAATTATTCCCGCTTTCTTCCATTGTATGTTGAACTGAAACACAATTCACGAATTACGGAATCATTATTACCATAGATTTAAATAGTTACATATTTGCCATACGCAGTCAAATATGACCACGTTTCTCGTTTTTAACAAGCCGTTATTAGCTTCACCTGTAACTAAGTGAAAAAAATCTTAGAAGTTAAATTTTTCTCACTTCCCGGTTTCCAATTGAGTTGAAATTTTGCATACAAGTTAAATTTGGATGACAATGCATGGTTAGCTAAGTGACGCAGTCTAAAATATGGCGGATTCCCAAACATAACAGGATTTTTTTTTATGCATTTCCATGATATGGATATCAAATGAAACGGTTTGCTGAAAATACTACGAGAAAACGTGTTGTTTTTAACTATAGTATTTATTTGTCACTCATGCTGAAAATCCATGTAAGAAAAATGTGCTAACTAACTTTTGTCATCATTTTAATCATTGATTATTTAAATCTTCAACCATGTAAATTTGCATGGCTTACATCCATATTAGTACTCTGAATTGACTTTGAAGATAACAATAAGATCACAGGATGTGCAATACTTGTATTGTTCTTGTTAACAAAATATTGACTTGTTTCGTGAGAACTAGAACAAGAAGGGCACAGCCTCGCATTGAACTTCAAAACACATAAATGTGGGAAAATGAGTCACTCGGTGTTGTAAGATGAAGGTAACTTATTAACGTGTTTCCGTCACCTTGCCAACTTTTTGTGAAGCAGTCTGAGTTCAGTGATGGCCCAGTGGTACTGAGCATAGCTCCCGTATTGTAAGGCGTGGGTTCAAACCCAGGGAGGCTCTAAACTATGTGTATCATTTCAAACATCACACGAAAAATAAAAATCAAATACATTTGACTCCGACAGACTCCCGTCAAACGGCACTGGGGCCGCGTGCTGAATACGGCATAATCCTTTCAGCAGTGGAAACGCTATGAGCTATTGTCCTGCCTTGTTGACATCATATTTTAACACCTAAGCAGCCTAATATAAACCAATAAAGTCACCCTGTTTCCTGTATGAAAATAAATCTGTTTTATAAGCAAACGTCAGAGAACTTCAATATTACCAAGCCAATTATTCAAGGGTCGCGGGGCTTTTGGGACCGGGACCGCGGTCCCGAAAGCCACTTATAAATACAAATTTTTTTTTGATTGATATTTCGGGACCACAAGAAAAATAAACAAAATTATGTCTTTGGAAAGTACGGTCAACCAAAAAATTTTGAAGTTATACAAATAAAAATGTTTTTATTTTTTAGCACTATTTATTAGGACCCGTTGACTTCGACAAAGGGGTGTGATTGGTCAAATAGCAACCCGACGCTACATAAAGAAGCGACTTCAGAATAGATGTGTGGGAGAGAAAGCACTACGTGCGCGCAAATCATATTTCTCATACTTCTCTCTCTCTCCCTTCTCTCATACATGATTGATACATTGTTATTTTATTTTATAGCTACAATTATCCTTTTATAAATGCCACTAAATAATATTGGGTATTTAGCAAACAAAAATTGTCTACGTTCCAAAGAACCGGTGATAAAATGATATCGAAATTAATCTAAAGGAACAATCGCATACATTGTGATAGTCGCATAGTCCCAAAACTCACGAGGGTTGTACGGAGCGGGTACGCCTGCGCGTTTTAGCGTTGCTTATTTTAATATACACGCGAGTTTTAGTAGACGCCCTAACTGAGTAACAAGTGATAATATTATACTATCTAAAATCGTCTTTGGCGACAAAAAGTACTAGGCCTGCATGCATACAAGGTGGTATTTCAATAATAATGATATTCTAGTACTACTAACCTACCACTCACTCACTTACTCAGAATGATAAAAGACATATCACCTTGAGCTTATGCTAGCCTAGTACTTTTCGTAAAGTTACTGCCCAGAACTTGGAAAAAACGTGTCGCGAACAGAATACAATCCTAAATGTATGATAGCCTAGTACTGCTTTCTGTTCTCATCGCGTTTCAAAGTTGGACAATCTGAAGACATTCAAATGTTTACTTCCGTCACTGGCCAATATAAGGAACACGTAACGGCCCCTTGAGATCCCAATACAAGAACTTGCAACATTCGGGTAATTACAAAACAGCACTGTTAAGGAAAAGTATAATGACAATGAGACCTGTCATTTATAATAGAATACCTCATGGTTTTATGGATTGCTCTTTAGACATTTTGAAATATAAGATAGCTGCACTACTTTTAGGAAAATTTAATTACTCAGTAAAAGACTTGCTAAATGATATGAGTTTATCCAGATTGCGATTGTGATAATTAATTACATATTTGACCATTTAAGACGTTCACTTTAATTTCTATTTTGTTTTGTGACATTATTCTGTTTATTTTAATTTTTATAATAATCTGCACGCCGTAAGGTAGACGGTAGCTGATCTCATTAATTTATGTCCAACATCTTATACTTGTACCTACATTCAAAGCAAATAAAGTACCTACTAATTCTGATTCTGATACTTTATTTTGTACCAGTTGCTGATAATTCATGCAATTGTTGTCAAAATATTATATCAACTTTTTAGTTAACTGTACTTTAACTTCTTTTTTCTTGTGGTCCCGAAATACCACTAAAAATAATTATTTTATTTATCCGGGACCGCGGTCCCGGTCCCGAAAGCCACTCGACCCTTTTTCAAAACGTTTTCATTATTTTCAAAAGCATCATTCCTAGACACCAAAAAATCTTTAAACCCTAACCCAAAAACCCTAAACACCCCTTCACCCCCAACCCGTTAAACTCCTCAACATTCTTATCCTCCATATTGCAATCGCAGCGATCTCACAAAACACGAAGTGCAAGGCGGCAGAACCAGCCCAACTTAATTTAGTGGCCGATAATTAAAGCCCGTCGGGGTGGCCGGTGGCCTGGCCGGCACCTCCCGGGGTCCGAACATGCTGAGATGTGTATTTTTGTCTAATAAGGGGTTGGGCGGGGCCGGCTGTAACGGTCGGGCTGTGTGACTGATTGTGTTTAAGATAGGCTGATTTGGTTGTGATGAGTGTGGTGGATTGGGAAACTAAAGAAGTAAACCGTGGTTTTTGAGATGCTGATGACCGTAGTGAAAATAGAAAAGGCGCGTATCCAAAGAGTCAAATAATTGATTTGTAACAATGTCGGCAACAAAAGACCTCAAAGACAAAACAGCCAGTTATGTTTAAGTCCTATGTAATAGGGGGCGTCCGTCAAAGACATGTTATAAAAATACCTTAAGGCTGTGGTCAAGACATTGTCCTCAATAAGTGGATAGCTATTTAAAGCCTGCATGCTATCAAGTTAACGACTAAAGCTGAAGTATCTAGGGGTTGTTACGCCAACAGCTTAGCTTACTCAATTTACATAGAATCTCAGCTCCAAAAGTACTTGCCTATTTTAACGAACTAGTTTATCTTTCCCAAATAGATTCTAAAACAAAATAAACCACGGAAAATTCTATTCAGCAAACAATTTCTATCCCTTCAAAATCCAGACTGCAATTTACATATTTAAAACTGAATACAATTAGGCTGACATTTTTAGAGCAAACTATATTCAAAGTGTTGCCAAACCAAAACGATTTTATTAGTGGGAACTAGAAAACGTTTTAACCTGACCGCTCTCGTCAACAATTTTTAAAATGCAAACGTCAATTCGAAAAACGGCTTTTATTTACAAAACAAAAAAAAAATCAAAACTATCAATAAACCAATTAAAGCCGAAAGGTCAATTTTTCAACAACTTCAATTCCTGAAATGGAGTGAAAAAAATGTTTATATCTAAAAGTCGAGGATTCATGTCTGGTGTACCGAAATAAAATTCAGCAAGTCGATTGACTGACGACCAATGGATAGCGTTTGTATGTAAAATGTAAATAAGTCAACGTCTTTTTTTTTGTCGGGGACATGGATGACTGTCACACAGTCCTGTAACTGCAATAGGAAATGGTAACATTTTTAGTTTTAGTAATATTTTATTAATTTTTTGATTTAATTATACAGTAGACTTACAATCTGAAATCAGAAACTTACTTCCAATATCAACTATAAAATCCACCTACATCAAAACCTAATTAATGAAATTAAAAACATCCAAAAAACGCATAAAAGGAACAACTTCACTTTCTTTTCTTACTCATCGCAACGACGTTCCATACCAATTAGGAAGAACACTTTTAAAAATATCTATCCAAAAAAGTACAAAAAATTACTTTCTTCTTCTCAAAAACGTTTAAAAGCAACATTTTAACCGAAGGAATTCGGTCGGATCGCCAACAAATTAAGAATCAGACAAATTATAGTGATAATTTTTAATGTGGTACTTATTAAGAGTTCTGGCGTTCTTGATGACTGTATATGGCTGATCAAATTAAGTGTTTCAAAATTATTTGAAGATGTTCAAAATTAGTTGATTTTGTACTATGAATAAAGTGGTTTTATTGATGGCATGTAGGGGCGACCTTGATTATATTTCAACGACTGTTTTACGTTATTGATTGCCTATCGAAATACATAGGTTTTGATCAATATGAGTGAAAAACATCAAATTAGGTTAGTGTAAATTCTAAAAAAGTGTGAATGAACCAGTTATTAAGAAACAACTGTATCATTGCTCTGATTGATCTTATTACTACTTAGGCTTAGTTGTGCTAACTGCGAATCATATTGGAGTTTACTTCTATTATTACATAATGCATACGATTATTTGTCATACTAACTATTAATAATAAGTATTACTATTATTACTACTATTTTTTATATTTTTAAATGTTTTTTTTTTTTATTTTGTATTTTTTATTAAGAAATATTTAAAAATGTAAAATAATGTGTATAGGAAATAAAAAAAAAAAAAGTAAAATGCTTTCATACTTAAATTTTCAACAACCTAGTGTCTTGTTCCCTCAACATAAACCCGATCGACAAACCCAGTGTCAAATCAATTACATTACAGTGCGGTGTGAGAGGCAGCCTGTGCAAACGAATTGGCGTGAATTGTCACTTGTATCTGAAAACGTTCGGCCAGCCGGGGTTTTAGAGGCAGAATAAATAAAACAAAAACTGCCGTCAGTTATATTTTAACATGACGACTCGATTCAAATGAAACTTCTCGAAAATGTTAGTTTATCACGAAATAAGAGCTTTTTCAGGCGTCTGTCTGACGTTTCTCTTATCTTCATCTGAGTATTTTCGATCATAATCATACACCATAATTAGGTATGGTTTAGTATGTTGCCAAAAACAGGAATATCTAAAAGTAGAAACAAAACCACATTGAGTTGTTCTTAACCCTTAAGGTTGATTTGTCTAGTATACTATACACTAAAATAGAAAAAATATTATCAGAAAACCAATACTTTAAAATGAAATGTTCTTAGCAAAACAACATTTCAGAACATACCTCTTTTAAATAATGACTACATGAAAGTATTATTTGTGGTAAATTTGACAGTTGTGACGTAAATGCGAAACCATGCGGAGGAATCTTGTTCATGTGAAGGTAAAATCTATTATAATTTCTTATTCACTATAAAAATCTATAATGTGTATTGTGTATTCAAATCACAAATGTATTGAGCTCAAGCTAATGCTAAATTATCTACGTAAGACACTAATTTTCATCGCTTTTTACGAACATAATCTTGGGTGTATAATATACCATACATTGCGACTGTCTGCTAAAAAAACATCTTGTCTGTGATGTATATTATTCTATACACTGCGAACTAATGGGTAATGGTGATATTAGTACTATAATTTGACTTTGATCATATTACGTTTACGTTTTTTTTACTTTTCGGTCATTGTTATTATTCCTTTTTTCTTGCATGGTGTGGGCCTTGCTTTCATGCTTTCTTTTAACAACTTTGTTCTAGCCTGGACAGCGCGATCGGTGTAGACGCATACTAGCACTCGTCCCTAAATTTAATGCTACTTCCGATGTCAGTGATGCCACAAGCAATGAAGAAGAAGTGAACAGTCGCGACTCGTCCCCTGCTCCATCTATTAATTCATCTTTAGAAAGACTTGTATTCAATAGCCCAGATCCATTCAGTAACAATTCTTACATAGAAAACTCAGATGAAGATTCTCAATCCAGACTTGGGATCCTTAGATTCTCAAAGCTCCGAAACTGTGGCCGATCTATGCGAAGATCCACCACCACTCACACCCGTGCTTTCGACAGTATTTCCTTCCGATACGCATTGCGATTATAATGCTATACCTTCTATCGCATCACTGCCTTCCTTGCCATCAGTTCAACCGTCGCCGTCGACGCCGCCACCTACATCAACACGCGTTCAGAGGAAACGCAGAGTTCCTGCAGTTGCTGCTAACAGGGTAAAAAGACGAAACATACAGAAATTCAAACTTTCATTTCAATGGAGTAAGAGAAGATTTCAACATACAGCTGAAATATCTGATGAAGGCTTCAAGGAAACTGTTCCATCAAATTGGTCGGCGGTAGACTATTTCTATCGATTTTTCCCTGAAGACCTTATTGCTGATATAGCAAACAACACTAATTTATATAGCGTTCAAGAAACTGCAAAGTCAATAAAAGTAACTAAAGAGGATATAATTGACTTTTTGGCCATCATTATATTGATGGGAGTTGTTGTTATGCCTTCTTACAAGGATTATTGGAAGACCAGTTATCGTTACGCCAAGATTGCGGACATTATGCCTATCAAAGGTTTCAACAAATAAGGCGGTATTTACATTTTGCAGACAACACGCAAGCTGACGAGTCCGATCGTTACTACAAACTACGTCCTCTCCTTGAGCGAGTTAGAGCCCAATGTCTTTCTATTGAAGAGGAGAATGTTTTCAGCGTAGACGAAATGATCTTTCCATACAAGGGCAAAAAAGCGGATGCTCTACGACAGTATAACCCAAGCAAACCATGCAAATGGGGTTTTAAAAGTTTGGTACGGGCAGGGGTCTCTGGAATCTTATACGATTTTATGTTGTATGCAGGTGACGATACCTTTAGGGGCATCCAGTTTGAACCTGATGAGGAAAATCTCGGTGTTGGAGCTAAAACGGTGTTGGCTTTATGTAAGACCATAAAAAACCGACATTGTGTCGTTTATTTTGACAATTGCTTTACGTCTCTCGAACTTATTTATTTGTTGAGGCATAATTATGGCATATTTAGTTTAGGCACTGCCAGAAAAAATAGGCTTCAAGATGCCAATGCTTTATTGTTGTCAGACAAAGCTCTGCAGAAAAAAGGGCGCGGGGCTTATTGTCAAGCAACTTGCAATAAAAATAAAATTGCTATCGTGAAGTGGTTTGACAATAAGCCCGTCACCTTGGTTAGCTCATACGTCGATGCATATCCCGTCGAAAAAGTAAAGAGATTCCATAAGCAATCAAAAGGACGTATAGACGTATCTTGCCCACAAATAGTGAGACATTATAATAAGCATATGTGTTACGTGGCTAAAAGAAATTGTTTTGTAGCTTATCATAAGCACTGATGTCATTATTTTATTATACTTTGAAGCATATTATATTGTTTTATTATTTTGATCAAGCTATGTCAAAAGTGTATTTTGTATATTATGCTATACGCTCCTTACAAATGAGATTTACTAACGTCGGGAGCAATGTATAGTATAATATACACTAATTATCTCTGATTATTAGCTAATTAGTTTTTTTCTACTATTTTTCCTACCCTTATTATAGGTCTAATAATCATAATCAGATATTATTTTGATGTTTTATTTCGATCAAATGTCATGCGACCTTAAGGGTTAAACTAAGTATTGTCACCTTCACCTATAACCTGAAAACACGGTAGGTAATATTAATGTGCTAATTAGTTAAAAAATAAAACGGTACCTAAAAAATGATGTTTTGGTCTCATCAATACTGTCAGAAAACATTCATTCATTATCTGTAGTTTCTTTAATTTTATAAAACTTACAATATTTATATATATATATTTAATAATATTAATTAATATTATATATATATATATGTATTGTATTTATCATATATAATAAGTAGTGAATAACTTGCATTATTTTAAATTTTGTATAGTATTAGCAGTACAACCATCATAATAACCATCATATTTGTATACCTACATCATTGGCAAATAAATGATTTCTGATTTCTGATTTACACCACTGACTACCCCCCCTTTTTTCTATTTCATGTTCGTACAGTCCATCCAAAGGTTGTCTGGAAGATATCGCTATCAGCGATAAGACCGCCATTGTAACCATAAAATTAACAATATTGTAAAACCGTTCTGTTTCAATGTTGGTGTACAATAAAGAATATTCTATTCTATTCTACAGAAGAGTGCAGCAGGTCCTAGAACCAAAGATTAGAAGACACAAATGCAATCCACCAACTCGCACTGGACCGGCGTAGTAGATTGATTTTCTCAGAGGAAGCATGTGCCCCACATAAACACATTACATGACACAGAAATAAATGAAAGTGCATTTGCATAGTTTTATTTTATAACTAGATGGTGCCTACGTCCTTTTGTCCGCTTGTAATTATTATAAAAATATTACTTCCCTATTTCCATAGTCGGATTTTGTTAACGATTTCAACGGTTTTAATTTTTTTCAGGGAACCCTAATCAATTTTCTAAAATAAAAGTAACCTAGTCAGTTACCCCTTATGACATCAGCTATCTGCTTGTAAAAGTCCCATCAATATCTATTAAGCTGTTTCGGAGATTAGCTGGAACAAACGGACATACAGGCACAGACCAAAAATTATATTTTTGTTATAATCTTATCTTACTACTATTATAAATCTTAATATATATACTATTTTAAATGCGAAAGATTGTGAGGATGGATGGATAGATTGATGGAGGTTTGTTACTCTTTCACGCAAAAACTACTGAACGGATTTGGATGAAACTTGTCAGACACATAGTTCATAACCTGGATTAACACATACTGTTTTTATCCCGGGTACGATCCCGTGACACAATAACCGAACTCCACGCGGGCGAAGCCGCGAGCATAAGCTAGTTCCAGTGTAATTATACTTTCATATTCATTCAGTCAAAATCTGTTATTTCGAAATTACAAACAGACACTTCAATTTTATTTATTTGTAGGTATAGATTTATAGTCCTAATTTTTCCAATTTTGTTTCAACTGCTGCAAGATAATCTAAACCCCATCTCGATAAACCATATATATTATAAACCACATACGTATTATAAGTACAAGTCCTCGAAATTCAGTAGGGGTAACAATTAATAGTATTAGCTGGTCGTACGGACTACGGACTCGAGCGACGCCTACAGCTGGCTCTTCATGAGAGCCAGGAGCCATTCGTCTCACGTGCGGGGAGCTGTGCCAAGTCTTTAACATATTTATGTTAAATTACATAACATAACATCACGCCAGTAATCCCCGAAGGGTTTGCTAGAGGTGCACCTAATAGTACACCAACATTTCGCCAGTTATGTTTAAAGCCAGTTAGTTGTGCTTTTTGCTTATGTCAAATTATTGAACTTTATGTCATAATTAATTATGTATTTATATTTTATGTTGTTTATTTTATTTGAAATTATAGATATTAGGGTGGGGAAGATGGTATTTGTTTTATGACTTTGTCATACATGAATGTGTGAATAAATAAAAAAGTTTAGACAATCATGTGCGGTAGCCGAGCGTGCGGTAAGTTTGAGTCCCAGGTAAAGAAAGTATTTTTTGGTTTAATTTTGGAAGGTTCACAGGTCTACCTAATAGCATAGGCTGGCTGTTTGGAGTTCTTGTCAAATAATCTAAGGGAAATATGTGGTCCCGCAATGGTATTTTACATAGTACAATATTCAGTAGGTAATATTATACATTTTAACATTACTAAATTGTATGGTTGTACCTGCCTATTGACTGTAAGTGGTGTTAACTGATTAAATTCTCGTGCAACATCTTACAAAAGCCTATTGCAAAAAAATAATTCATCACACATAACTTATAATTTCTTAATCCACCACAACAATAAAACATATAACACGCCTCAATAGAAAAACCTTGATACAATTCCAAAACCACAATACCAACTTAACCTCTTTTTACCCGACTTACGAAAACAGATCACGAAAATTGATTTCTAACCTGTTATTACTGACAGACAGACGAACAGATACGAATATCGTACCCATCAATCAAGAGAATCAAAATTCTAAGTGAAAACAATAAGAGAAAAAAAAAAACAATAAATTGTAAAATTATGTAAGTCCAGGGATGGCAAAACTTTTGATTAAACAGAAAATCAGGGAGTGGTAGTAATTTAAATATTTTTAACTAAACCAAAAGTATCCAAAATAATGTACCTCCCTCCTAAGGGGTGTCAAACGAGTAAATAATTACACATGAGTAAAATTAAAATAAATCATTGATAAAAATTTCACACAAAATTCTATAAGCGATACCTAACGACGCTGAATTTGAATTGACATGAGACAGCAATTTTTTTTTTGGCTTACGTTCCTGCAGAAAGTCGCTGTAGAAATAGGAAATGCCGGATATGGAAATTGCCTATTTTCTAGGCCCGCTAAACTTGAAATAGCCATCATGTTATTGTTGATATGTCATAGACGAAACTTTATTTTATCCCAGGTGAATGTCCAAAGGTGTGCCACCGCTGATGTGAGAGGTAAAATATAACCTATTGTGACTATTGTACAGTCATTCACTATCTCTTTTCGCACAGGTTTAATATTGTAACAGATTTATTAGTGTGTAGTAAGACTAACAAATGATTGCTTGTTTTAATTGACTTGAACAAGATAATGATCCAATCTCATCACGTCTTTTGTTCGGAATTTTGCAAGGAACTGCACCTTTATAATTTGATAGTCAGGTAAACTAAAGCAGTTAAAAAAGTTAGATAAGTCTGTAAAACAGATATAATATGAAGAAATTACCTAGGATGACATAGGATGAGGAGATTTATAGCTTAAACCAATCTTTTGAAGACAATTTTTGGATGGATTGAAGGGAAAACACAGAGACAATACTGCAATTATTCAAATCTGATTGACTTCATGCTAATCTGTTGCAATGCTGTGTTTGGTTCGATCATCCATTTTAAAATGACGTAGAAAAGTGCGGTAGACTAATATTGTTGAATTTGGCACACCAATGTAAGTCATCTGCCTAGCCTTTTCCTATGTGGGGGTCCGCTTTCAGTCTAACAGGATGCAGCTGAATACCAGTATTTTATATGGGGCGACTGCCTATCTGACCTCCACAACCCAGTCAGTACTGGGTAATACGATATTTCTTGGTAAGACTGGTTGTCAGACTTTCAGGCCGCTGACCACTTAACGACTGTCAAGGATCTACAATTGACAGCCGGGACCACGGACGAAACTTACTCGAAGGTCACTCATTAACGGACCAATGTAGGCAAGCGTGGCTTGACCTGAAGATCGACCCTAATGGCTGTTATTATTTAGCCACGAGCTCCTCACACTCCAATATATGTACTTAAGTGAAGATGCAAATAAAAGAACCAAAGGCGCCATCATAAATTCCAACATCCGTTCCAAGTCCATCACAAGTAAATAAAGAATCAAAAGTAATCACTTAAACAAATTGACTTTTAATTAATTTTATTTACATTGAAACATGCACTAAAATAAGCAATAATGACTCATTGAAAGTTTGTTGAAATTGACGCAACCATTGTATTTTATTGGTTATTTCTACAGAATAACCTGTGCGGTCCACTGTGCGGGACAGAACATGTGCAGAAGGACGAGACCGAGCGAAAACAGGACAAAAACAGCACATTTTTGAAGAAGTTTATTCTGTGTCCTTTTCAGACAAAAAACTACTGACTGACTGACTGACCGGTGTACATCAGTCACACCTCGTCACCTATGACTCGAATTGGGATCGCATAGAGTTGTAAGTTGTATAATTTTCTACCATGGTAATATAAAAATGGAAAATATTTTCAAGGTTATAACAGCTCTATAATATTAGATTTCATCAACTATGTCGAACATCGATGATGATTGCCGAAGCGTATTTTTTTCTTGGTAGACCTGTACGCATGGATATCTCAAACAAATGACAGCCGCGGGTGCGGTTGCACTCACTGTATGTCATCTGCCTAGCCTTTTCCCAACTTGATTGGGGCCGGCTTCCAGTCTTACCAGATGCAGCTGGATACCAGTAATTTACATGGAGCGACAGCCTATCTCACCTCCACAATCCAGTTAGTACTGGGTAATACGGTGCACTTGGTAAGACTGGTTGTCAGACTTTCCGGCCACTGACTAACGCTAACGTCTGTCAAAAATAGCAAAAAAAAAATCAAGCAATCTACAAATGACATCCGGGACCAACGGCTTAACGTGCTTTCCGAGGCACGGAGGAAACTGAGTATGTAATGATGGTCACCCGTGGTCACCTTGTAGATCGACCCGTGCGGCTGTGATTATGTATTTGGACACGAGCTTCTCTGCACTCACTGTATGTACGTTAGTCTACGTATGCGTGTGTTTTTTGTATGAACCTGACCTTCTGTCCCGTGATATTTTCTGTTGCAGTATTCCACCGTACATCACGGACGTTTACTGGTTCGAGTAATATATCGCGAGTGTGTCAAAACATACGTGAGGAACGACGGTAGGACGTAGCCGGTGAGAGGAATGCGTAGCGAAGTCTTACGAGTTTATATTTTTATTCTTTGGCTCTATTTTATTTGCAGTTTATCACTCGGTAGACATGGGATCTCTTCTGAATTTTCCTGCAAGAAGAATAAAATGGCCGAACGGACAAGATTGTGATCAGACCGAGTGTTTGTTCGGTGACATCTTTCTGCTTATAATATGGGCTGAATTACATTACAGTGCATTGGAGAACTGAGTTCTTCTTCTTTATCGTGTGGTTGGAGCCTAACCTGGTGTCTGAGTTTTTATGCCGCCCATGGGCCTCTGACTTGGCTTTACATGCCATCGAGTAATACTGAATTAAAACTAAGTTTTGAAATAGATACTCTCAGTAATTATCAAATAGTTTGGATCTTAGTATTTTCCAGTTGAACGCATGCGCTTTATTCGCCTGTACGACGATTTTTTTGCCACATCTTAAAATGTTGATAGGTAATCTTATTTTTACATTTCATCTGCTAATAAAAATAACGAAGCTCTCACCAGCTCGCTTTCTTCTTAATTAAATGCTGACATACGGAGTAGCTGTCGCTTATTAAATTACACAATACTTAACGATGAGTGCTATAAAGTAAACTAGATGTGGAGACAGCTTAGGATTTGTAAACCTGTGTCACTACTTACCTATAGATGTCCGGATTTCCATTTCAGTTTTATTTTCAAGATTGCAAAAATATTTGTGATTGGCTTGGTAAAATTTGGATCATGGGTGCAAATACAGGCAGACACTTTGTGTAAGATCACCTCATTACCTCCTCATCACCTTCATCACCTCATCTCTCAAAACGGTGTTCGAAAATATCGTAAGGAAACCGGTATGTCCTGAATTCAAAAATTCGAAGACATACGAGTATACCATCCAACTACCCTCCCTTGGTCTACGTGTTCGTTAAGGGCCCACCGAATTTCAGCACGCCAGCAGTGGGCACATCATAGGCTGTTGTATGTCTTGTATGTTTAAACTTATACTAAGACACAACTTAAAGACTGCCGCGTGTGGTCGACTGCTGAGAGAGGTCTGAAAAATGAGGTCCTGGGTTCAATTCCCGGGTCGGGCAAGTTGTTATTGGTATTTTCTATCAGGAATTTCTCAGTAGCAGCCACGGAGTCTGGATTTGTGCCCGGTTGATGGCAACTGGTGAAATGAGGGTGTGCTATTAGTTACACGTCTGCCTAACCCTTCGGGGATTACTAACGTGATGTTATGTGAAAACAAAATAAGTTTACTAAAATTTAATTTTTTAATCTTTAGGTAATACTTTCCGAGACGAACACATTTACGTTATAAGTCCGATGCGCAAGCGCAGTTTACTTTGGTGTCATCGTAAAGTAGAGGTTATAAAAGGCAGATCTGTTTACGTTACGCTGTCGTGTTTGAGTGAAATTAAATTGATTTTAGGTATTTCCGACTGCCTGCACTGATCTAAAACTGATACATGCTTTAGGTATAATAAATTCTTTGGTACTGAAAATATAATGGATTTAAAATAAATGCATCATTTAGTCTTCAGTAATAAAATTGCTTTGTCTATCACAGATAGCCTGGTTGGTCGTAGTATTCGAAAGCGCTGTTGCTGAGCAAGCTGAGACTACTACGTTTGATCCCCGGGTCGTTCTGTTTTATTGTTTTTTTTTTGTCCAATGGGAATTTCTTGGTTGCTGCCCGGAAACTGGATTTGTGCCTGGGTGATGGCAGTCAGGTCGCCCTTTATTCCATGGCACTTAGAGTTACTGCCGAAATGTGAATGTAATACACAGGTACCTGTTACACCTGTGCTTAACTCTTTGGTGCAGTCGTGGTGTTATGTAACCTTTCACATTGTTACTCTCGATGTATGAACTGATTAGAATGGCATTTATGAAATGATGCCAAATGCAATAAGCGAGGGTAAGCTCACTAGTCCTAGGAAACACATATTTGTTCAATATTTTGGTCAATATTTATTATAAGGGTCATTTAAATATCATAGATGGGTTGGCAACATGCTCGCCCCTTATTACATGGGACTTAACATAACTGGAGAAATGTGGGTGTATTAGGTACTTACACCTCTGCCTTACCCTGCGGGAATCACAAGCGTGATGTTATGTTAAGTAAATGGGCTGGGTGATGGTTTTACATAAGACAGTCAACATTGGATGAGTCTTCGCATTTACGAACCTGTAACACTTTAAAAGGTGTTTAATATTTTGTAATTTACCAAAACTTTGTTACCATTAAGCCAATCACACTTCAGGCACCGCTTTCCCTCCCATCAACTCCAAGACTGTACTACAATCAAGAACAAAAGCATCAATAACAGGTACAGTCACCGACATAACCTCAGAAGCAACAAATAACTCAACGCCGAGATTTGTTGTCGCAATCCATTGTCGCCGCGACACGCCAGTAATGAAAGCCGCTTATCTACGCGACTGTACCTCAGCGACTCAGCTTCGGTTATCTGCGTCACTGTACCCTCAAGGAGGCTAATCGGACCGTTGAATTAAACTTAAAATTTGCATTTTTATAAATATATATTTTTTTATTTTTTCGGGACTCAAATGGCGGGAAAACAAAATGGCGGCGTTGACAGTAGTAAAGATTAGTCTTGTATTACTCTCTGTTGTATTTTATTTTGCAGTGGATTTTCTTCTTAGTGCTTTGTGGATAGACAAAGGTTTCAAATTTACTTGTCTTATCATAATTATGCTTTAAATTGAACGCACACTGGTGTAAATTATAAAATTCATAGATAAAAGTAAGTTGATTGGTGAATTATTCAATTTTTGATAAAATGATCTTCTTTCTTTTCTTAATTCTTTTTTTTTGGGATAATTGTGACTTATATTATTATGCCTTCGTATCCTCTGTTGGAAATCCAAATAAATAAATAAATTTCCTAGGGGTATCGTGCTTCCCCGTAACTTGGTTGTGAGGGTCAGCTATTAGTCACTCCATGCAAAATACCGGTATTCAACAGCATCTGGTTAGACTGAAAGCTGACACCAACGTAGTTGGGAAAAGGCTAGGCAGATGACGAATGAATGCGAACTGGTATAATATGTTACATAACACACTTAGTAAGTTGGTGGTAGATTTAAATAATGTTAAAAAAACCGTTTTGAAGGATCAAAATTATACTTTGAATGTGGAAAAAAAAAACATAATTAAGTAATAAAAAAACAAGAAACTTTTAGATTTTAACTTTTTTTTTTGTAAATATCCCGTTTTATATGTTAACTATAGTATAATTACGCATTCTATAAAATTAGCATTATTTGGAGTAAACAACATAATAAGAAAAAAAGGCAAAATAAAACACATCACTCGCAAAATTTTCATCAAAATTAACGCCCAATCACTCAATAGACTCCCTCAGTACTATAAAGCACAAAAGTAACAACAGTGCGAATAAATTGGCGTACAGTCGAGCACAACTCGTAAATACCGCACAGGTGTGAGTTGTTGTGTGTTTACGCAATCGTATCGTTACAGTAACGCGTGTCGCTCGTATTTCGTACGCGGAAGGAGTACCTACTAGTACGTGTGACTTGGATCGCAACGGTATTTTTGAAGAGTAAAAAATATTTTTGGAGGATAGTTGGTTTATGATGATGATGCTAGACGTGTTGATGCAAGTATGAATTTTGTAAGATTTTTTGTCGCTTTCTCTAATATTAAATTGTCGTCTTTAGAGTGATTTTAGTAGGGTTCTTTAAAGCAATGACATTGTCTTTACACGGGCATAATAATGCTCAATTAAAACATACTTCATTAATTACTCATTATAAAATCACTTTCATTCTTGTTACAAAAAGTAATTTCGTAAACAAATATTTTCAAGTGAAATTGAACTGCCTCTTAGACAGCTACCTAATTAAAACAACACTTTAAACCTTCAGAAATCAAACACACTCATCAGCAAAAAAATTAAAACCATAAAAACATTAATTACATAAACTCACACACGTAAAATATTACAAACATAATTAATTACCTACCATTAAAAACAACATCAAAGCTTGAAATACCTGAAAGGGACGTCAACTCGGACTGACGTGGACGGGGACACACGGACAGGGAACATTGAAAAGGAAATTAGCCTCAGTGTGGCGACCATTCGCATTTTTTTCCATTTATGTCAACATGACAAGAGCACAGTGCTTCATGCCGACAAAGGATGGGACAGAACCATCAATGCTGATGGCGACACAAACTGGACTGGAAAACGTTAATTTTATAAATGTTTTTTTTATTGTGTTGCTGACTGTAATAGTAAAGGATTTATTTATTTTTTGTTTGTATTTTGTGGGGTTTGATTGTTAAATGTGCAGTTACGGAGACAGTGCCAATTTCGTTATTTGGATGATGTTTCAATAATTTTCTTGGATTTTCAGGCCTGCAAGCGATTAGGTTTTTTAACGGTTTTAAAGTTTTTGTCATTGAGTTTGAAAACCAACAGACCAAAATGAAACAATCACGGTTCGGCTGTTACAATCTTAAAAACTTATTTTTCCTGAAAATTCGTTTAAGTTCTGAAAGCAACCTAAATACTTTCTTAATTTTTTCACAGCCATTATAGTCAAGTATATAACAGCTTCCCCAATGAGTTACAACCAGCACAATCACGCAAGTCGTATTTTCGCAAGTCTAGATAAACGAACGCAACACCCCATCCGAAAAAAGAGAAAAGTCGGAAGACACAGGATAACAGTAACACATTTTCGTCGCGGAGGCTAACGATTCCGAAGTGAACTGTCCCATAAATCTAGGCCAGCCTGATTGATACATGGCGGTGGGTTGACGCCCATCGAGTAATTTAGTGCCGCCACTCCGCCCACCATCCAGATAGCGGGACTTTTGTTTTGCATTAATTCTCTTTCACTGTTCTTTCCATCGATGCTAAAGAAAAGAATTTACTTTTTAAAAGGAATTCTACGTTGTGATAAATGTTGAGATATTTTTTTTTCCCGGGATTTTTATTTTGTCTACGGATATTTAGTGACTTGTCCACTGTGCGATTTGTGTAGATTGTTTTTTGTTGATTAGCATTTTGTTCGAAATTATACTTAGTAGATTAGTTTTAATTGATTTTTAATATTCATGGTTTTTATCGATATGATAATGTTTATTAACAAAAATTTGGAAATCGCCTATTACGCACATACACAGTTTTGAATTCATTATAATTTTTAAGCATAGGGTAAATGGCTAAAAGGAGACAGTTTTAATTATGATTTGCGTAATATTTTGGCCTCTAGACATAATCTGGGAAAGTACAAAATTAAAGGTGTTCCAAGGTGAATAGCGATTGTCATACTATTTCATATTGATACAGTCATAGATGGATTGCGTTATGACATTGGATCTACTTAAAAAGTAATAATATTATTTTCATATTTTTTGTGGTGCAACATTATTTATTGCTAAGTTAATAACTATTATTTTGCATAAAAGTACAGTCAACAGCGATAGATAGTGAGTCTACATTCTAAATTATTTAATTTACATTTGCATCATAAATTGTGTTACGTGTCAATTTGAAAGATGGCTGATAGAAGTTGAATGAGAACAGTCTAGAATTTATTTCAGTTACATTGTGCATTTGTATTGGCCCTTGTCTATCTGTATTGACGGCTGATGATGAGGATACAATTATATTAAATTCTTAAATTCATTCAAAGATCTTTTAAAATATTTGAAGTTAGAAGTTCCAATACAGAGACACTATTGAATAATTAAGCAGAGGAGATCCCAATTCTATTCAACACCGTAAGTAACAACAATTAGCCAATCCAACCATCCCGAACACAACTCCCAACCAGTCTAAAAAAACAAAACAAAACAAGAACGCGATCAAAACAAAACAACTAACCATCAAGTCACAACACTACTTCATTCCTCATAGTTTTCTCATCTAAAGACCAACTGAGCAACAAAAGTCCCCCCTCCACCCCCCTTCACAAAACCGACTAATTCCAGAGCGTACCAGTGAGGTTCAGACGACAGACCTTGCCGGTATTAAGGCCTTTCTTAATAGCTAATCTTAGGACAAAAGCTTTAATACGAGCGGCCCCGGGGTGTAGGACGAGTGTTGCCTTTTGTTTATTTTAATTTTTATTTTACGCCTGCGTTGTGTACGGTGTCTGGTGGTACAAGGAGGATATACAGGGTGTGTGAGCATAGTAATGAGGGTTTTCAGTTCAGAATTATTTGTCGTTATAATTTGGATAGATTTATTTCAGGATCGAGTAAATCGGTTTTTTCTAGGCAAGCGAGCTTCACCTTCCATCATCGCCTCAAATCAGCCGAGTTGTGGCCAAAGGCAATCATAACAAGTAAAAAAAAAAATTGGTTTTGGTCACTGGTCTAGGTACTTAAGGTATAAGCTATATTGAATACAAGCACAGGTTGTACCTTTCCAAGAGGTCATCCTGCAACGGCACAGCAATACAATTTTTTTACTTGGTCATTGCTTGGGGAAGTCGAAAGATTATGTCAGAATTGTCAGTGAGGTAAATCTTTAATCTTTCTCCAACCATCGCTGTGTTTTTGCTTTGCCGAGACAGTTACCCATCTTTAAAGGAACTGTTTTGCTCCTCTATTGCCTTGATATAATCATGTTTTAATGGTAGCCGGTGGATATGTGCGTACAATCTTCGCACATATAACCTCGGAGAAAAAAAAAAATCCGCTGACTGGACATAAATTTTCCATATTTGGCATCCTATATAGGATACCCAACCTTTCTTCCTTCCAACCAAACCTAAACCTTTTTTGAACCTTTTTTCTTTATTTCTTTAAAATCTGGATATATATCCAGATTTTAAAGAAATAAAGAAAAAAGGTTTATTTGGCACACGCCACAGGTGCACACAACATTAAACAAACAAAACAAAAAAAGGAAACAACTTCAATCTAAACACAAAAAAAAAATATACTCCTCTGTCTAACCCTTCGAAGATTACAAGTGTGATATTATGTTATATCCAGATTTTGAACAAATGTAATAAAATACGGCAAATTTAATGTTCATTTCCTGAAAAGAAAAACACCGCACCCTGTATGCGCACAGGATGGCCAGTGATATGCAGCTCATTTTCAGTTGTAGCGCGAATTATCAGCGACGCGTGACGACAGTGTCTGCCTACCCACTCATGTTACAAGTAATATCTTCTGTTGCTTATTTATTTTTAATGAGGTTGCATCTTATTTAGTAGCAGGCTGGACAGGGAAGTAAAATGTACATAACTTTTATTTATACATATGTGGTGGTCGTAATACAGATCTGCTTTGTTATGTAGACAAAATGTTATCTTTCTCTCTTTCTTCTTTATCATATGGTTAGTGCCTAACCTGATGTCAGAATTTTTATGCCGCCCATGGGCCTCTGACTTGGCTTTAGATGCCGTGGAGAAATATCTCCCCCGCATGCTTGTTTTCCTCACGATGTTTTCCTTCACCGAAGCAAGTGATAATTATACAATACGTACATGAATCCGAAAATCAGTGGTGCGTGTCTTGGGTTCGAACTCGAGACCTGTGACTTGGCAGTCTGACGGTCACACCACCAGGCCTAGGTTTTTAAGCCTTCTCCTGGTACAATACATGGGGTCAAATTAAATAAGCTAGCGAATGTTACCTGCGGTCGATGACCACAAATAATGTCCTATTATGATTACATATCGATAGCATCTGTGAAGTTTTGCTAGCTAACTTAGTTTGACCTTGGATATTTTACATAATTTTCTTTTTTACTACTTCTAGTCTACCTTCTTACAGTTTTAAATAAGGCTGGTTTTGGATCTACCCAATTAAGTACCATATTCTACAGTCTCCATTAAACATTCTGACGTCTGCTATTGTCTGATGTAAAACGAAAATAAACAGTACAGCATCCTCATCTGCAACACTACTTGACAAAAATACAGCGACGTCACATCTGAGACAGCCCGACTGGCTCGTCGGTGGCAGGTTGTCGCAGAACAATGGTTAGTTTTGCACCAACCTCGGCTATGTGACGATATGAAAAACATATGGTGGGTGGACTGTGGAGGGTGATTGTTCGCGAAAATCTGGCGGTCTGTGTTGTTGTGGCTGTTTTTAAGTTATTGTTCTTTGATTTTGTATTCTCATAACATACAGCTTATGTAACCAAAGTTACCGAGCTGCCGAAATCAAGTGACTCGATTGACTGTTGATAATTTAACACATACATAAATAACATAATATCACGTTTATCATCCCTGAAGGGCAAGGCAGAGGTTTACCTAATAGTACACCCACATTTCGCCAGTTATGTTTAAGTCGTCTCTAATAGGGGGCGAGTCTCTTGCCATCAACCGGGCACAAATCCAGACTCCGTTGCTGCTACAGAGATATTCTTGATGGAAAAACCCAATAACACTTTGCCCGACTCGAATCTAACCCAGAACCTCATGCTCAACAATCGCGCTTGCGACCACTACACCGAGGCAGTCGAGGTGATAATTTATTCAACTATTTACGGCAGTTAACAGTAGTGCCTTTGTTTGCCTTTATAGTGATCTCATGTAGGGTATTTGAAGATTTGATTCTCTTTACACAACAAGAGAGAAAGGTAGCCTTAGGTATGGCCGTCAGTTCGTTTCGGGTTCATTACTCTCATAATATTTTTGCTCTTAACAATTTGGCAGCAAATCATTGCGTTCGTATTTGTGCCTTAAAATTCTCGAAATTATTATCCTATTACATTATACCTATGATGTGCACAGACGAAAGGAATTAATTATGCCAGTCTGATGTATATGATAAACCTTTTATGAGAAATAGATTATACTTATTTATATCGAAACCAAAATAAAATCCTTTAGAAAATTCATTTCCAAAAAATTTACCCATCTTTATTCCCTCTGGCACCCACGACACCTAAATCAAAAGCAAGCCGAAGCCAAACTCATTCAGAATTCACGCCGCCTCAAAGGCTATCAAATCGGAAATATCTCCACGTAAATGCACCCATCTGGAGTACTGAGGCTGCTAATATCTCAAGCGCGACCAATGACTTTGCTTTTACTCACCTGCCAACTACTATTTTCACTTGCAAGAGCAAGGACACGTCTTACCCCGACGAGGATACAATTGAAAATGGAATAACTTCGGCTCTCGGTAAGGTAAAGTTATGTTTGCGAAGTCAAAAGCAGATAGCGTTTACGAAGCGGGCTGTGGTCGAGCTAAGGTTAAAATATGCAGCGCTTGTATTGAGGGGACCTGCATAAAGGGGTAAGACAGTCCGTGTGGTCGCGACGCACTTCGTGCATGCACTTCCCGGGTACGTTTCCATGGGACGGTGCTGGGAGATGGTCAGTGAGCGATACTTGAAAGTATTTAATTAAAATCATTAGCTTAGCACTAACTTGGCACCAGAAAGAATAGAACACTTTTTTACAATCAGACCCAACCTTAGTTGATCTACCAGATAACATGTATGTTATAGCAGCTAAACAGACTGTTTTTACAGATTTTGTTTCAGTTTAAAACTCAAACAGTCTCAAACAGTTTTTCTACCATTCTCTTCACCAACCCACAGCCATACGTAAAATCTTTCCTACAATGGAAACAAACCTTCCAGTCAGTTTACAAAAAGCCCAAGAGAGCGTGTGTTGACAAAGTGACCACTATTAAACATTTACTGCTGCTCGAGTAAGGTGTTAAGTCTTCACCAGTCTCTTTGAGTCGGCGTTGTATATGCGACAGTGCCACCGCAACACAACAGGGACTTGTAAGCATGCACCTGATAATTTCAAGTGGAAATCTCCAAGAATTAGTGATGGAATATCTAAGATTTCGGAAGCAGTTTGTAATTAACACATTTCATGTATTCCCCAAGAGGTTGGACAAAGGTGCAGAGCGTCCATACTAAAATATAAATACGAATGTAACTCTGTCGGTCCGTCTATCGGTCAGTTTGATGAGACGTGACAGACAGGTAGAGTGTGAACTCGGTTAGGATATTAGATAGTTATATCGGAAATACACCTACGTTACCGTGGGTGAAGAAGAAGTTAGCTGTTTTATAAATGTCACTGAATCTAAGGCGATGCTCCACAGGGCCCAAATATCAAGCTGATAAATTGAAAAACTACTACTACTAGCTAGGTAAGTACTTATGCTTATTTCTAGATGGTGGAACCCTACTTCAATTCATCTGCAGTTTAAGGACTGATTGCAAGGTTTATCCATATAAAAAAAAACTAGGTGGTCAAATAAATCATAAGAATGTTTCAGCATCACAAGTTAGTTCAGGCCGAAAGCGAGTCAAAAAACAATATTACTGTTCTCCCAATCACCTACAAATCATAAAACCTAACTCCCCACATTACTACCCCACTTGCTCAAAACACATCTTAACCCTTCGATACTCGTGCAACTACAGAAACAACCGAACATAACACACGGCGCTGACATTTCCAATATAAAATAAACAAGTGGGGTATGATTACGGGCGGGTTGAACCCCGATCGATGACGGTTGACCCCTTTACCTGCCCCCGCTGTCCGTCGGTCCGTCTTGAAATCCGCTGCAACTGTTAAGGGGGAGGATGTTGTCTGGACGCGAATTTGAGAAACGAAAATCTCCAATGGGATAGTAAGAAATACTTGTTCATAAAAATTACACTTTGCGCACTTTGTTTATTAGGCTAGCGACTGATTGTGTGTACTATAATCTAATATATTATAATCAAGTTATACTGCGTGCTCTGTTTGGACACAAGCTTCCTCCCTGAGGTAGCGGCGGTTTATACTCTAAAATTTCCTTCAACTTTATAAGAACAGTAGTGATGAAATAAATGAATGATTGTTGTTGGTAACCAATTAACGAAAATGGAGCTTTTGATTTGAATATAAAACACGACGAAAGTACACTCATTTGCAGAGCCTAATGTTTGAATATTCAAATGTTTCAAGAATTCACTGAATGTAGTGTTAGCGCTTCTTCTAATATCTTCAACAAAATATTTTGTTTTTCAATCATAATCTAATACCAGCCTTTACCATATTTAACCAAAGCCCATTTGTTACTGTTATCTAAAATTTTACAACTTGCTAGAAATTCCCATGATTATACATACTTAATAACAAAACCATCTTGGAAAACTACCATACGATCAAAAAGCCACAGGAAGCCGACCCCAATAAAGTTGGTAAAAAGGCTAGGCAGATGAAGATCAAAAAGTCACTTTTTACAGCCTCACTAAAATCTCTCAAAACAAGTTACGTTTATAGTAACCATATTCTTTCAACAAAAAACTTGAGACCCAATAAATCAGCGAACCTCCCCTTAACACAAGGGGAGGTAGGTGCAATCTGGTGCCTTTTGTCCGTATCATGTCACCCCGCACTCTTCACTCAACGATCTTTTGTATTTTCACAAGACTGTTCAACTTTGAGTTGGTTACTAAAGTTAGAGTTGAAAATACTTAGAAAGCTTTGATGGAATAAGTGGTGGAGACGTATGGATTGGGTAGTAAATTAATAAAGTTGTTTTTTTGTGGAAATGTTGGTTTTTTTATGCATAAGTAGCCTAATTCATAGGTGAATCTATGCACATAATTAAGCGCACTTTTGCTAAACAATATTACTGTCACTATCAAATGTCAAACTAGAAGTGCAAGACAGAGACTAAAAGCCGAAATACGCCTACTAACGTTTATAGATCTCGGTCAAGATTTAGGTATCTATGTAGCAACCCTGCGCTTCTTAGTCTTAGCATGTCGATGGCAAAAAAAAAACTTTTTTTGCTAAAAAATAACCGACTACCAAAAAAAAACGCTAACTTTAACTTTCGGAAGTCGGTGACTATTGTTTGTTTCATTGACTTTTTTGCCACCGACTTCAACATATTTTTACCAGATATTTTCATTTAAAAACCAAACTACTAAAGCGATTTTGATAAAATTTCTATGGGATCAATCGGGAAGTGTATCCTTTCAGAAAAAAGAAGAATTTTTCAAACCGGTTCATAAATGGCTTTTGGCCGGAATTTTTTGAAGTCGGTTAAAAAAACAATTGTGCTTGGCCCAAAACTCAGCCACCTGAACCCCGCTCACTGACGCAGCCATGCTACCTCTCTTATGCTTTCTGCTTCTCTTATGCTGCCTGTCTGCTAGCCTGAAAGGTTCGTACAATTTTTTCTGGTACAGGTACAGAAAAAATGTCTTAAATGCTCAAATGCTTTTAACTTTTATTTCATTACAATTGCAAATTAACTCTCTGCTACTGTTTTTTCAGAACCGTCAGTCAATCCACGAGAAGAGACAAGACTGGCATATTTTTTGATTAAGCTCTTCCAAGGCTACACAGTTAATAAGTCTATGAACCTGTGGCGACATCTACAACGCCACATAACGAACTACGCATCACACAAAATCTTACATCGCATAAGCAGGGTTATACACGAGATTAATATAAAATACTAACACTTCGCCCGCGACTTTGTCCGTAAAAATTGTGTTAGCTCAGCTAATGAACATGATATAATAAATAAAAGTTATATAGTACCCACGATGAATTTTGCTTTATGCCAGTAAAAAAAAAATTGAATCGGATCAGTAGTTCTGAAGATTACCCCCTATATACAAACTTACACTAAATTATACCTCTTTATAATATTAGTATAGAAGAATAGATATAACCAGAACTATGGGGTAGCCCAACAGAAAAAACTTTTTTGCAAAACAAAACCGACTTCCAAAAAAAAACACTAAAAAAGTGGAAAATAACTTTACTTTCGGAAGTCGGTGACTATTGTTTGTTTCATTGACTTTTTTGCCACCGACTTCCGAAAGTAAAGTTATTTTCCACTTTTTTAGTGTTTTTTTTTTTGGAAGTCGGTTCTGTTTTGCAAAAAAGTTTTTATTTTACCCTTTTTAGTTATCGTATCACACACAAACCCTTGTCAAGTATCAATTTCGTAATTTCTTTTACTTGGATGACATTTTTTCCAGCTATTTTGATTTCAAAACCAAACTGCTGAACCGATTTTGATGAAATTTCTATGGGACTCCTCCTTTTTATGAAGTCGGTTAAAAAAAATCACCGTCTTTGTAGAATGAAGAACTTTCCCACCCAGGTTGTTCCACTTACTTCTATAAACTAATGACAGCAATGTCATCTCGATAGCCTAGGTATGGCTATCGAGATGACATTGCTGTCATTAGTTATATAATATCCAGAAATAAGTCCCCAAAAACCTAATACATCTACGTAAACTAACTAACTCGTCCGCTAAACCACAAAACTTGTACCAGAATTAATACAAACGTTGTTTTGTCCATAAAATTTGATGTCGCTCCACATCTTAGTGAAACTTGAAACTCATTTTCATATTTTCAACTATCTGACCGGCAAAACAAATCCACAACTCACCCCGTAATAGTTACGTACAGTCGTAGTGCATTAATGTCCTGCCAACAGATCTGGGCGACGCTGGATGGGGCAGGAGCGTGGCTGGACAAAAACTTGTCTTTACAAGTCACCAAAACAGAAACAAATACCGGTAACACTTAATTACTACATTTAATGTTTAATAAATGGTGTGACTAAGGGAAAAAAACTGAAAAAAAATACATAAAACATTGTACACGGTATGTGGGATTCTCTGACTCTTGCGATAGTTAAAAGTGTCATCCCCTAATTGTCCCCTTGTTTCATGACAAAAAAGCAAACAAACGAAAACGTCTACTTAAATTGAATAAAAAAATACAAAATAAAAAAAAAACTAAACGAAAGCTGTGCTGACTGCCCTATTTTTGGTTCATATTACGTAATCATAAATTAACAGTACCAAAAATGTGAGCTTTGGCTGTTGGTTAAACTTGGCCTTTCCTAAACTTCTTTTTCCATCTGTACATCATATTTTTGCTCAATATCAAATACTCAACAATTCTTCCAGATGTTCCAATCTGAAGCTAAAATGTAACTTAACTTAACTTTGGTTCTCTTACAATTATGTAACTTCATGACCAATGTGCTGTGCACGGTATTTCCTTTCACATCCTCTACAAGTTCAATCGTCCATATTTTTTAATGGAGCCTTCACTGCCTTCATCTATGATTAATGGTTTTATTTGGTGCTTTCCACGGGATTTCGAACCCAATCAAAGGAGGGAAAAGGGCCTTATTTGTACAGACGAATAAGATCCTTTCAACTAAAAGTAAATAAAAAATAAACCTGCCACATCCAGTCAACCCTAACACTCGCAACTATTTATGACTACTGCTTACCACGCTGCATCCGGGGGTCTCATAAAATTCTATCGCCGGGATTGTGCAGCGTTGATCCGTCTGCAGCGAGGGGTTGAGGGGGGAGTTCCGTAGATTATGAAATAACCCGCTCACCCCTCATTGGACCAATTATGTGACCAGTCGAAGGGTTAAAATGTACAAGTATGGTCGTTAAGTGGTCGTGATAGCGTTAAGTCTAGACTTTTAGAGATAGATGGTAAGGGAATTAGATTATAATCGTGTTGAAGCTTTAGGGCAAATAAATAATTGGCCAACATGGAACTACGGGAACAGGTCTTATGAAAAAGTTATTAGTTTTATCTAATTAAATGTTTATCAACGTGTTTTTTTCTAATTTGGTTTACTTTGTAAGCAACAATTAATACTTACCACCGAGTATTAGTTTCATATAATTTAATTGAGAATTTCAGTTCTATTACCATCGAGATATAAGTACGTACGTTAGTACTTATATCTCGATGTCTATTACTAAACATAAAGAATGAAGGAAAGAAAGAAAAACGTTTATTGGCACACGCCACAAGTACACAATACAAAATGTAAAAAAAGCAAATATAAAATAAAATTTAAAACTAACCAAGAAATATTGTGTGACTCACGGCTGCGCCAAATAGGCCCAGTTCAGCAAAATGCCGGACAACTAGTGCCCGACGCTGGTTTTTAACTGAACCTATATGGTGAGTGTGCGGATGTCAATAGATTGCAATAATAATAAATAAATATTGTGAAAGATATGATAATATTATGTAACAACATCTGAACATTTTAAAGTGCACCAAACTGTCGACCAACAGAATCATTGCCAATGCGCATCCCTGACCGCATTACAACCCTCAAATCAAAAAAAAAAAACAAAACACAACAACTCCATTCTCAAAGCACACAACCCAATATTTCGAAAATCATATAACTAATAAAAACGCTAAACATACTGTAGGAATTGCTCGCGAACCGAACAATATTGCCCGGTTGCTTTGCCAAATCGAAAACTAAGCTAGGTCCGCGCTCGTAAGTTGCTGTATCTCTGTATTGCACAACTTTTAAAGCGACGCTCATTTGCAAACGTTATATAGGACGAACATTGTGAATGTCATTTAACCATTTTTGAGGCAGAAAATGACATGGAACATTCTCATTAAGATCTAATTAATCTTTTGACTTCCTCGTTGTATAATGGTTGCAATCGAGACTGCTGAGCATGAAGTCCTGGGTTTGATTCCCGGGTCGAATATATTGTTATTGGGTATTTCCATCAGGAATTTCTCAGTAGCAGCCACGGAGTCTGGATTTCTGCCCGGTTGATGGCAATAAGCTCGCCCCCTATTACATGGGACTTAAACATAACTAGCGAAATATGGGTGTACTATTAGGTGCACCTCTGCCTAGCCCTTCGGGGATTTCAGGCGTGATGTTATGTCATGAAATTTTTTGATTTTTTCACTAAGGTATTAAAAGTATTACCGTAAGATGATTACGGTGGGACGATTTTGACGTCTTCTGAAAGTACTGACCGTCACTAGCTCGTAACATTGTCTGGAAGGGACAGAGAGACAGGCTTTTGCCCAGTAGTGGGGCAATTTATACTAGTTAGTTACAATGTTATATATTCTAAAATAAAGACGTAAAAAAATCAAAGGACAGTGATGTAGAAATGAATGTAAATAAATGTCAACTGACCGTTACGTTTTGAAGGGGGTCGAATAAGTTCTTAAAAGTGTGCGAGTCAGAGATAAAGTTATCGATATGAAAACATAAGTTCATCTAGTTCGAAAATTGTCTTTATTTTTTAGTATATAATTATACCATTATTTTCTCTCACCCTCTCTTGACATCTTTTATGGTTTTAATTACCAATGTTAATTCACACCAGCTTTAAAATGTCTCTTTATCACCAAACACAAAGACACACACCTAGACAACCTAAAATCCCATAATCACAACCTAGCTTTCTGCTCACCCCCAAACAAAAGGTCCCCTTTACAAAATAGGCGTAATAATTCCATCTGAACACGTTAACTAAGGACACTATGTACGGTCAGCAGGTAAACAAAGCGACGCATTAGGAGGGTAGATTAACAAAAAAGGCGGGGGTGAAATACGGCGGTGCCTGTAAATTTTCTTACGGCGCCCCCTCTGACGGCCCCGAACATCGACACTGCGCTGACATGAGTACGGTGGGCAGAAAAGGCATGTTGTTGAAATTATTTGTTACTGTTGTTATTTTATTTGCACGTTTTTGTCGAATTTTGACAGTCGGTACAGGTAGACAGTGGCCCGCAAGTGTGATAACCAGTCTTACCTAGGGGTACCGTATTATCCAGTGTTAACTGGGTTGTAGAGGTCACATAGGCAGTCGCTCCAAGTAAAATACTGGTATTCAGCTATGTCTGGTAAGACTGGAAACCAACCCCTATAAAGTTGGGAAAAAGGCTAGGCATATGATGATTTTAACGTTTTTATGAATTTTTGTCCGCTAAATTTGAGAAAATAGATTCCGTACCTCATTCTCACCTTAGGCCGCAATAAACATGGCTTCTGAAATCATAATTTACTATAAGGATAAGCAATCACTGGCGCCCTCATACAGTCCTGGTGGTTTAAATATATTTTTTATTCATAAAACTTTTCTATAAACTGACAACAATGATTACGCGTTATTATAATAAAAGGCTCTAAAAAAAGATTTGTGACAAACACAACTAATTGTATTTGCTGTGTAATTTTCTTAGTATAATTATGCAAACATGCAATTTATCCTTTCGAATCGAGCTGTTTGTATCCTATTCTTGGGATACTTAAATCGGAACAATTTATAAAATCTCAAAATGACAGCTGCTTAAATTCTTCTACCGACGCTACACTCGTCTCCCGATTCGTCCCACCGAAAATTTTCGTTCGAGCCGTTTCTAAAGCGCCTTTTTTAATCTCTATAAATCAAATTTATGACTTGTGTAAGCTTTCTGTTTTATTTACCCTTTTATAATTTTGTTGTCTGTACATACACGGATGGAGGTGGGGTTTCACACACACACACGCGCGTGTTTACGGTTGTCACATTCATTTTAGCAAGTTCTAGGATTTGTAACGTCATAAAAGTTTATTGCAACTTGATTTATTTATGTAAAGAGAAATCTTTGCCCAGAATGTTTTAATACATAGATGATAATTATGTAAGTTGATTTCAAATTTATTAATTTTAATTATAATAGTGTAGGTTGTTTTTTTTGTGAGGACCTACAGATTTTTAGTTGAATGTAACGAGTAAGGTTAAGCTTTGATAATTGAATGTCTTACTAGAGGATCTAAATTCTCAAAAATAAGGGTCAAAGAACTGTTCTATGAATAAACAAGGATAATTGACAGATAAGACCAAGTTTTCACCAGCAAAAAATCTGGATTTTTTTTAATCGTTGCCATTTAAAGCATTAATCTATCTAGAATGTGTTAGGCAATTTAGCTATCAGTTTCTAGATATTAATATGATATGCAGACCGGTATTATTTGCTAAACTAATTAGGCAAGAAATGTTAATGTTTTTGGAAATAGAAAGTGAAGAACAACTTTTTATTCCGTGTTTTAAAATTACCTGTTATTGCATACCTCACGCTTTGAAAGTGATTTTTTGGCCTTTTCACGTTTTTACTTTCAATTTTAAAGTATTTAAACAAAAATTATTATTTTAACAATGAAAGTAAATTCAATTAAAATAATTGTTCTGCAATTCCTAGTATTTTTAACCGACTTCAAAAAAAGGAGGAGGTTCTCAATTCGGTTGTATTTTTTTGTGTTTATTACCTCATATCTTCGTCATTTAAGAACCGATTTGAAAATTCTTCTTTTATCTGAAAGGATATACTTCCCGATTGGTTCCATAGAAATTTCATCAAAATCGGTTCTGTAGTTTGGATTTTAAATCAAAATAGCTAGAAAAAATATGTCATTCAAGTAAAAGAAATTGCGAAATGATACTTGACAAGGATTTGGGTGTGATACGATAACTAAAAAGGGTAAAATAAAAACTTTTTTGCAAAAATTAACTGACTTCCAACAAAAACACTAAAAAAAGTAAACAAACAATAGTCACCGACTTCCGAAAGTAAAGTTATTTTCCACGTTTTTTTGTGTTTTTTTGTGTAACAAATATTTTTGGTCTGATTTTATCTGTATTAATCCTTGATAAAAAAATAACTAAACCTACCTTCTTCTTTTCATTACATTTTAAAGTAAGCTTACCAACCTATCACTCATCTTCCAACAATGAAAACATCAACACCTCTTTCTACCCAATAAACCAGATCATCCAAACTTTTACGGACAAACAATGAGTGAAAAACATCTGGGTCCACTGGGCGGGCCTGGTAATTAATTCCAGTATTGTTCCCGTGTGCTGGAAGGAGTTATGGCTACGTCTTTGTATGAGCTGACGGGAGAACGCCTATGGAAAAATATATGATGGTGATATTGACTGCGATGGTTGGGTGCTGTGGGTTGTGAGGTACGATTGTTGATTTTTTTTTGAATGATAAAGCTGTGTGCTGTGTTTTCAAATGCCACGTTTTTTTTATAATTTAGAATTCCACTATGACAGTTATGTAATACCTACCATCAAAAGCTTGGTGGTTTAAGAAAATAGCGATACTATTATACAGCACAGTCTTCGAAGTTAAGTAGGCTAATTAACCTAGTTTTACTTCTAAGCGCAAAGTCTTTGCTGTATTTTATGACACCAAGCCAAAGATCAAATTTTATAAAAAGGTTGGTCCTGCCTTGTGAAAATTGCACCAAATAAACAAAATTAATTGACATATTTCTCAAAACTTTTCAGCAATCAGTATTACGAATACCTTTCTTCCGATAAAGTTATAAAATCATGTTAAAAATAAAATCCGTGAACACAGCACCGTGTGTTAAGCAGCTAAGCCGGGGTCCGCTAAAGAACACGTCACAACATGCCCTCAAGTTTGTTATACATTTCCTTGACTTAGCTTTTTAGGGTACCGTGAAGTGGTCGAAAATTTATCGACAATTTGTTTCAATCATTTTTAGATTAGAAAATTATTACCTGTTCAGCAAAACCGTTTAGAAAACTGTGTAGTGGCATGTACTGAATGTAATTAATTGTATCGTGAAAACTCCACGGTACAATTCGGCCGGTTGCCGGTTCTTCTCCATAGGAATTCAAAGTGTGTTCCCTAGTGATTGTAATCGCGGTTGAGGTCCTGGGATCGATTCCCGGATCGGGCAAATTGTTACTGGGTTTTTCCATCAGGAATTTCTCGGTAGCAGACATGGATTCTGGTTTTGGATTCTGGCTCGCTCCCTGTTACATGGGACTTAAACATGATTGGCAACATGTGGGTGTACTATTAGGTAAATGATAAATAATGTTTTTTTGCAAATAGGTTTGTACAAACACTTTTACATGTCTTCTTTTTCAAAACTAGATGAGGCCGATGTTTCGTATCTGATTACCCTGAGAAGAAACAGCCGAAACAAACTCAAAGGTCATAGTCTCTTTTAAGGTCCAGACATAATCTTGATAAACTCACATGAGGACTATGCAGATGAGGTACACCTCTGACTTACCCTTCGGGGATTACAGGCGTGATGTGACGTTATGAATTGGAACCTTATGTCTAGCTTCTGACATATTAATAAGTGCGCATGTGTTTGTATGTTTTTATATTTAATCGGGCAGAGACCCTCGGGCTAATATTGAAAACTTTCTAAGATAAATCTCACCAACCATTTTTTTTCAAGCTACTAACATTTATATTGAAAATAGAATCCTGAATTTGATGCTCCATCGAATCCAGGATTCCAACCTCCGTAGTTTTGTTAGTAAAAGCTAGACCAAAAGTTTATTAGCAAATTATTCGGTGGTTTTGGCAATGTAAGTTGTGGTTAGCTAAATGAGTCGTCAGGCTGTATCGGTTGGCTTGCCAAGCTTACACCAAAATGACACGATTATATTACTTGTCATATTTATTTTTGGCCTATCACTAGCCAATCTTGCTGGCTTAAAAAGTGCCCGGTGAAATAATACATGCATGCATACATTTTGAAGAAGATTTTTAATGAAAAAGAGGAAATTTTTCAGTGTTCAACTGATTTTGGTGCAACCAACTGAACCTAAAATAATAATAATGGAAGATATTTATTTTAAAATAAGCTGTGCCTTTGTACTATAAGTTATGTTATGATGTTTCCTAATGTTCTCCCCCGTGTTTACATTAATGATAAAATAAGTAAATAACAACACAGAACTTAAACGATATAGTTTCATTTCTATTTCAGAAAAGAGACGCTAAAAACTCAGAACAAAGAGAACACAATAATTTATCTATATACGGAACCTTAACACCACCAACACATTTGGCCAACATAACGCCATAAAAACTTTCCTTTGACGCGTTGCCCACTACGTCACACACACAAAGCGAGCGATTACATAGAAAAACGTGCGAAACGCTTAAAACGGGGGGGAGACGACCTAGGGTGGGGGGTGCTACAGAAATGCAAATATGAAATATGAAAATGAAGATGGCATGTAATAAAAGTGATATACTGGGCTCCGTAGAGCCATTTCGTACCGTGGGTAGTCGTCTCGTCAGTTTTATGCTCGGCCGTCCATCATGCCCTGACAGCGTTCATGGATGCCTCCTTGAGCTGAGAGGGGGTAGGGGTAGGGGGGGTGTGAGGGGGGAATGGACGCGCAGATTTATTATTTCAATGTTGATGTTTGATGTTTTATTATTTGAGTCGTGTTTTGTTTAGGTATTGAGGTCAGTGACGTCATGATGTGTTGTAGTTAAACGTTCATGTGAGTCATACTCACTGGCAAAGCCAAAGTCAAACTGTTTATTTGAATCAGGCCATGGAAAGGCACTTTTAAGTGTCAAACTTTGAAAGGGAAGAATTGAGTTTAGTTGTTCATTCTTCTTCGTGTGGTTAATGCCTAACCTGGTGTCAGAGTTTTTATGCCGCCCATGGGCCTCTGACTCT